>NQII01000591.1:53682-91955 GCA_002778355.1 Clitarchus hookeri | reverse complement strand
GCTTACAGAGGACATGATCCTCCCCCTCTCCAAAGCCCTCATACTGACACGAAACTGTCCCCGGTAAATGTGTTTTTAAACTGAAATGAAATAATAAAAGAACTGTTTAATATACTGATTTTATTTTATTAATCTTGTTCCTAAAATTACAATAAAAAAATGCCCCTCTTCCATACCACAAGTAAAAAATATAGAACGTAAACTGAAATGAAAGTCTACATTCACTGTTAATTACACGTTCCCTAACATATGGTTCATTTCATATAAGAAGGCCACATTCTGACGGTCAGTGAGTGGCAACGTAACGCATTGAAAACAAACAACGCGCCATTTACAAAATCCTATATCAGCTGATGCACGAACGAACAGAAATTAATATTATGTTGGCTATTCTGAGAGCAGTGTCGGCGCACATCAGACAAACAGAAAATATGCGGATAAGAAAGAGTTCGTAGATTAATTAATACATTTTATTTTAAGTGGTCATAAAACAGCAGTTTTTAGTTTTAGAAACGAAACTTCGCGATAAAATAGTAATGTATAGGTGTTCAAAATGAGATGCACAATAAAACGATCCGTATCCAAATGTAAGGAAAAAATCGAAACCTTTTTAAAGTTTACAGACTCTCAAACCATGTGCTGCCATCTTGCGATGGACAGGAGCGCCATCGGTTACCAATGCGCCCATCCACGCTATCTGTTATCCATATCCCGAACTACACCCAGAAACATATTATAGTTTTGTTGTTTAGAATAACGTATTTACGCGCATATACAAATGGTTTTATTTTCCCGCAAGTAACATATATTTCATGTACAACGATTTGGGGTACAAGTAATATATATTCGACCGGTAATCGTTCGTCTACGTAAATTATATGCCATATTGTTCTCTCGAAACCTATCTCCTTGTTCCCGTAGAAAGTGAGACACGCGTGAATAGTTTTTAAGCAATTCTAACGTTATTCCACGTCACATATTTACAACTCGAATATATTAGCTATAACGTCCAAAGTGTGATAATAGATACAACAGATCATCTCACAAATGTTAACCGAAATTCACTATCTCGGACAAATTAAAAAAGTGTTAGCAAATATTTAATTATTTGCAACATTTTACATTTTTACTTTTATAACCTACTAATTTTTTTAAACAGATGTCAGTCTTAAAATATCTTAAAATTTGTTTAGCATTACAGTACAATGAGAAGTGTATTAGCTGACAGTGTGTTGATAAAAAATACAGCCCCGACCTGACGGACCAGCTGATGGCGGAAGGATACGTAGTCAGATGTAAACAGTGGCGCTACTTTCACCGAGCTGTTAAAAAGTGGCCTTCTTATATGGTACAGAATATACCAGTTTCTGCTCATGCCTTTTACCATAAACACAACTTTACTGAAAATAAACCATAAATCCAACCCCTATCATAGTTTGGTTCAAAGTTGATCTGATAAAACATGTGGGAGTTGGGACAGATCTGTATAATGGCATAACATCAATAAAAGTTTCAGGTATGATCTAAAAATATAAGATGGCAAATACAGAGCGAAATTGCAGGCATCACCTGCATCATCGTAGTTTTTTTGGTAACAATATTTCACACCACTGAGTACCTTCAATTCTGCTACCTTCTTACCGTAATTTATCTAAATTCTTTCAGAGTGTTGTAGCATTAACGTAATAATTTTAGTTTTAAATTTAATTTACAGCTTTTCAGCTTTTCACACAATACCAATGAAAGTCAGCCAGCCCTCAAATTTGACTGATCTACAAAGATTTTTTTTTTTTTTTTTACAGTAGCAGAGTTAGAAGATCACCTACTGACGGAGGCTTTTGGCTCAACAAACACAGACTTAAGCCAAATGGCTACCTTTCCTTTATAATGCACAAACCCTACTACAACTTCCCCAATGCCATCTGGCTGCCAGTGGGGTAACTCCATTTTTGCAATGTGATGTGGGCTTTACCTTCCAAGACACCCCACACATGCTCATACATCTACATGCACACACAGAGCGAGAGATGGAGGAGAGATGCACACTCTTTTGTCTCTCTTTCTTTTTTCTTTTTCTCACCCCTCTCTCGAAAACACATACACACCTTCACCCTTTCTCAAAAACCAACTCTCTTTCTGTCTCTGCAGTGAAATTCAGAGACTGATGACAAGAAATTTGCGCTCCTCTGTAGGGTATCTTCCTGAAGCCCCTGACTTCCATTTCATGCCCATCTAACACATAACCAACATATTATGCCTTTTTCTGTGCGAGGGGGAAGCTATGTCGAAAATTCCCTGCTTCCCTCATGACATGCACCTTGTCCACACTGTAAAATGTAAACTACACAGAACAAAAACCATTGGCAAAAGCAGATATTGATAAAATGTGTTCATCTGTGTAACTGGACTTACCATCCTGTTGTCAAGATTCCCCATAAAGAATTTACCGACAAGTGATGCCAGGGGATTGAACCTCAGCACTCCAGATTTTTTTCCATATCCTGTTCAGCCCAGCGGTTACAAGTGTCACTTGAGACTCTGCACCCATGTACACATTCCTAAAACTCAGACGGACCTGACACGGACATAACGTACTCAAAATATTGGAGTCTTAGACTTTTTGCTGACTGCAGCTTGTCAGAAGAGAAAAAGTCCCTTAATTTACAGTGTCCTTAAATAAAGACGTAACATTTGAAATATGAACATATTATGTTACAGTTAAGAAAATGTATAACTAAAAAGACTACTGTGGCATTTTATAATTTTTTCTTAAAAGCTTGAATCTGAAAGAAATCAAAGTATGCAATAAGGGAAGTGAGAGACAATCAGAAGAATCTATAACTCATCTGCAGCACCCAGTTGCAGTTCAGATCACAAGCCCCATTCAAAGTGCACACCAGATGTAGCAGAAATTAAATAGATTTGTCAGCACATGCTTAAGACGCAAACTGTCAACACATTACTGATGCGTAATTCCACAAGTAAGTTAACTGTTCACTATTATCGTGAGAAACAGTTGCACAAATCATGTTATCAGCCTCGCCAAAAGAGCAAATATTTCATACATGCAACAGTCGTTTACTACTAAACCAACACAGTAATGTGAACTGATATGTCTTGGCCCTTTGTGGCATCCGTTTTACTCCAAGGAAAAAATAATTTTTATTCAAAATTTGTAAACATGTTCATGTATTCTTTTTTAGCTCTTCTGTACCATCCCCCCCCCCCCCCCCCCCCCNCAGCAAATTTATTTTGTATTGACCCACATACATTGAACCTGCACAGGCAGCAAAATGTGCGTTATACCAGGCACATAACTTCTTGGCCGCTGATTATCAGTGTATCAGTGTATCAGTGAGCATTACCAAGCCCTGTTGCAACATTTATCAAGTGCCCATCACGTCATAAAATGGGTATCATGAAATCTCAGTTAATATAAATTACAATTCTATATGCTAAGAGGAACATTTGTATATAGTAGAAAAACAAATTGGTAGAGCGCAACTCAATATATTTGGAAGTTTAGATATATATTAGGAAACTGCCCGAGCACACAAACTGCTAAATTTTTACGTTCTTAGTTGAAACATCCTGACACTGAAATTTACATATTATCAACGTCTGTTAAATGTAGACGTGTATGTAATAATTTTTATTTACTTACAGCATTGAAAAAGTAATTCATCTTTTTGCTGTAACTTGTAATGGTGGCACATGCTCCTCTTCCTGTTCGCGCTGTTGTAACATTCCTCTCCATTACAAAATTCCACCCGCCATCGATTTCTTATAACAAAAACAGACACTTTCAAGAATCGTGCTATGGAACTTGTTGAAACTGTATAAGCAATTTTCTCACGCATTACTGCAGTAATTTCCTCCATATTCATAAAATTTGAAAGCCAATCTCTGACGACAATCTCTGTTAAAATCATCAAAATGTAACTTGTTTCCTGACAATTTTTTCTAGAGACACAAATATTTGTTGGCATAGAAGTAATGTCGCACTCTACTTCTTTTCATATCCGTCACACTGCACGTTCACAGACATCACTTGCTCTTGCTGTCAAACTGTTAATTTATTTGAAATGTATACTTTCAAGAAATTATTTGTTTGACAATTTAGCAAAAAACAGAATGTATGCTAAAGATTATAGATTAACCTTGTTTGTGAACAACTATACAAGGTTTACTTAGGGCTGTAATTTCAACGAAAACTTAACACGCACGTAAATGGAAAACAGGATCGCTCGAAGCCTGCCGTGGTACTGGCCACTGCGGATACAGGCTAGAGCAGACACCAACACTTGGCGTGGACTGTGAAGCAGCTATTGTGCTACTCATCATCTCGTGTCGACTAAGCACAAGTCAAGACTTTGCTATCGCCTGCTTCAAAATCATGGTGTAAACATTCAGAATATCTACAAAATACGGTTTCCGCTCAGGAGAAGAACAAATAACATCCTCTTTTCTGAAAATAGACGCGCGTAGTCCTTGATAACGTAAAACACAAACGGATAAAGATACGGTCTTGGGATTTTCAAATACTTGTTCAGCAAAATGAGCCTCTTATAAAAAAAGACTGAATTTTGATGGAATCTTTCACGATTTTATGAGCGCACCGGAGAAACATTTTACTCGACTCGCTGCGACCACTGTAGCACTTTGCGACAGCGCACAGCCGTGATAGGCTACTGGCACCAGCTAGTGGGAAGAGCGCCGCTGATTGTCCTCGAGCGGCAATGTTCTGTGCTTGGTATACTGTTTATATTCTGGACAAAATTGTCTTGCAAACTTGTCATTATGACACTGAAACCCAAGTAGCAACTCAATTAAAAAACACAGTATTAAATAAATTTGTAAACACCCCAGTCTGNTACGGCCACTGTAGCACTTTGAACTAGGCGACAGCGCACAGCCGTGATAGGCTACTGGCACCAGCTAGTGGGAAGAGCGCCGCTGATTGTCCTCGAGCGGCAATGTTCTGTGCTTGGTATACTGTTTATATTCTGGACAAAATTGTCTTGCAAACTTGTAATTATGACACTGAAACCCAAGTAGCAACTCAATTAAAAAACACAGTATTAAATAAATTTGTAAACACCCCAGTCTGCAATACGACATCATCATAATGAAGTGGACAAAACATTGCGACCACGAGAAAATGTGTCACGTACATGTGTTCTCTTCAAAAATACTTGAATGCACATCAAGAGTAGTGACTTTTACATATACATTAAATGTTTCTTGTTAAAATCATACTATTACNACAAAATGTGTCACGTACATGTGTTCTCTTCAAAAATGTGTGCGCGCAAATACTTGAATGCACATCAAGAGTAGTGACTTTTACATATACATTAAATGTTTCTTGTTAAAATCATACTATTACAACTCCACTAGTAATTCATTAAAACTCCTCTTTTTTAATTAAAAAACGAATGCATCCCCATACATGTTGACCTTACACATACACAGTTCCCTACATACTACGAAAGTGCATACATTTACACACTTATAGGAAGCCAGGTATGTGAATTATAAATATAATCACGCAATCTAAATAGAACTCGTGTAATACCAAATAAATGACCAGATTTCAATATAAATTTACGAAAGATTCACAACTATAAAGAGAAATTGAAAATAAATTGCAACATAATTTATTTAGCAATCATGATTATACCAGTATTCACACATGTTCGTTGATTGTGTTTACAATGCAGTAAAATTACTGTTTAGTGGACTGGTAAAAAAAATGGGAAAGCTACCATACACACAAAGGTGCCACTGTACAAAATTGCTAAACAATTTCTCCAATAAAAAAATTTCCCTTCAATTCATGACTTACCTTGACACTCACAAATTGTAAACAAACATTTCTCAGCAAGGTTTATATTTTTCGAACTTAGTTGATTACGAGAGTACCTAAATGGAGGGGAAGGAAAAAAAAAAAAAAAAAAGGGAGAAAATACTCCAGTGCATGAACTTGTCCTCCTGTTACTTAAGTTTTCCCAGGAAAATTATACACTTTACTTGCCTGACAATACAGAAGTTAAAAGGCCTACTGACTTTCAAAACCACTATACAACTACACTTGCAATGCACATTCCATAACCAGTGAGATAACTTTCTGGAAAATGTTCAACACTGAGAGAGAAAAATGAAAATTATAAATAGAACAATCAAAGTAGATTCCCTGAGATGTTTGCAGAATATATTATTAAATGAAATACAGTATATTTAAATAAATACTGTATTAAGAATTAACACAATTTAGACGTAGAAATTTATGGCAAATGACACTTCAACAGCTAAACAGCTTCAGTGAACCTATCATTGGGAGAAAGCATTGAAAAGCACTCATCTCTAGCCACATCTCACGGGCAAGGCACCACCATCAGATGATAAATGGTAAAAGAAATATATGTTCTTGCTTTGGACCATGAGATCATGCAGTACAACACGTATAAAAACCTTCCAAAATTCAAGTTTTGATTTTTTGCACCTAAAACTGACTGGTACGAAAACAAGTAACACTGCAAACACTCGGACTGCTTCAACAGCAGATCACTGAGATGTGCTGGAGCTAAGGCCTCAGTTTGATGCTGAATATACACTTCACAGAAGCTTTAACAGACATGTGTTAACTATATTTGTCTAATTTTATGGTTAATGCCTGATTTGTTATACATCCTTGTAACAGATGGGTATTGGCATAAAATGTAAATATTGCATACATGATTGTTTACATGCAATGTTACGTGAAAAGTCTATGAATATATTATTCATTACAATTTCAATGATTTGAAATATGAACACTTGTTTGTCAAAGAAAGAAACCTTCAGTGTAAAAGTTAAAAGATTAGACAGTCTGATTTCTTATACTTACTCAAGTTATTCTCATTCATGTAGCTTTACATGATGTCAATGAAGTGTATTAGAGGTTCTCAAAACACAAGGCACAATTTAAAATATATAAACACAAAATAAATATGTCACATAGATAATATTATTACAAACACTTGAAACTATTAACTTCACAGAAGAAAGTAACAGTGTAATAGCTACATATATAACATATACATTTTCACATGAATATAAGAACATAAATAGTTTTATTTCGTTAAGTGACTTTAAATATAACTTCATAATAGTTTTTATACAATGAAAAACTTTATCTGACTTGTACAAATATTACACACACTGCAATGCACCAATTACTTTATAATACAGTAATTCCCACTTTGCACTGTAAAGAAAAATTCTCTACTTTAAATTCAAAGAGTTTTCATCTCACACTAGAAAATCCTAGTGTCAGCATGAACTATAAATACTGAGCTAATCTAGCACATTATCAATAAAAAGCTTTAAAACTATGGAGTGCAAAAATGCAAACTTTACATACAATGACATAATAATTGTTCAAAACTGAAATTTCCATAATAGGAAACATGGGAAAATTAATTTTATACAAATAACAATGAAAATGAGAAAATTAAATTTTAATCATTATTATGGTCATTACTGAACTGTCTTAATATGTCGGGTGCATTACGGCACTGGTTGCGACAACCTTATATATTACTGAAGAGAAATATAATGTTAAATGATTAAGGGATGAAAAATATACTATGCACAACCATTTTAATTCAAGCACTGTCAAAACCAGTGAATTCTGTACACATTTCTATCAACTAATGGCAAGGTTATAATGAGAAATGTACTGGCATTTGCGACTGTATCAGAGTAATAGCATATAATACGACAATTTAATTTTAAATGCAACAAATACATAGTGTTTTTCTGATTTATACTTGTGACTTCTGCCTGAATTTCAAAGGTTTCCTTATATTCGAAGCACTAAAAAATTGTAATTTATTGTAGCCTCAGATGTTAACTAGTAAGAGCTATAAAATGTATACACTGTTTTCATTAGTCACATGACAATTTTTAATATTAACAATTGGGAAAAGGATACAAATAAGCTGAAATGAACTTTTAAGCATGGACTTTAAAAAGTGCTAACTTATAAACAGCCTATATCAAATTTAATCTTGAAGACATTAAAATTATTTTAAACGTGACATATTACATATTTAAAATAAATTTGCACATGTTTTTCACACCCTGTAGTTTGTATATTCTTGTACAGAAAATTGTAAACATTAGAGATTTTTAATAACATGTACATATTTATTTTAGACAATATATTTCACATAATCTACTGTAGTCAAAACATATACTTTTAAAGTGAACACAGAAGTGCAATTTTCTTCTTCAAAATTTTGTGATTTTTCAAAAGCCATTTTAAGTTCTGCGAACACCCATATCACTTGAATGTTGCATTTGGGGAATCCACTGTCTTCCCATCACAATGAGATTCATTCTCCTGGACAGTCCATAAATAAATAACTGGTGCACTACAGTGTACTGCGTACTATAAAAACGATACACATTATAATATTTAATGCATACTCAAAAAGTGTCTACTTTTAAAAATTCAGTCTTGATGTACACCAATGAATATGATACAAAATAAATACATCTGCATTTTTATCCAAAAGATATTTTCATAAATTATTTTGCACTGTATAAACATTTTTTTTATTGAACATTTCCTAAAGGACATAATGGTGCATTTCCTTTCTCTAAGACAACTGTCTGTTCAAATCTTACTTCAGCTGCAAAACTCTGGCAATGGACGTACTATTCCCTCACTATATGCTCGGTGAACACTCTCGCAAACGAAGCGATACTGGATCTGTTGAAGCAAGAATATCTTTTTTAAGCACTATATATCTATGTCAGCAATGTTCCTAATAACATTTTATCTATAATTATCTGAATATGTACTCAATAATGTTTTACTAAAATTCTGGGCTACAAAAATTGGAGGTTATTTTATTTTTTTCACATAAAAATCTGTGGTCAGTTTTTGTTTGAGTAGTAAGTTAAGGATCTAAGTAGGTAAATATTTTTTTACTTGTAATCAGTTTGTTTTGTTACAGTTCCACTTTTCATCCCAAATCTAACAAACTGTGTCACTTGGTATGCACGGACCCCAAAAAAAGTAAATAAAATTGGTTAATTTTGGTGTTTAAAAATGATAAAAGCAGTGCAAAATTTTGGTGCAAAAATTTAGTAGTAGTGTAAAATTTTGATGCAAAAAACAAGTTAATCTAATGCTAAACATAGCCACAGAAATTTTGTTTTTAAACATGTTTTTTTATTTTTAGGAATCCTATTCTTTAATAGAAAATTTAAAATGCACTTAGTTAACAAGCAAACACTAAAAACCACTGTTAAATGCAGAAAACAATAGTGAATATTGTCAACAAAACATCCAAAATAAATATAAATTACTATTTTTTAATTCCTAATTTTTCTGCATTTTACCTAGTGTTTTGAAAGGATAAACAAAAAAACCTCTCAATTATATGGATGCAATATACAAACCCAATCCTAATCATCTGGCAAAAACAGGACAAAACAGACTCAGTGTGCATATTCCTAGAGATTTAAAAAGATTTTACTGCACAAATTAAAAGCAGCTAGGTTAACAGCATCTTACACTATTCCAACTTTTGAGGTTAGGTAAAATATTCTCAGCCTCACCTTGGTGTTTTTCTGCATTCCATTGACATTTGCAAGGAATTTGCCAACCGAACTATTTATGAGAAAAATAAACCAACAACAAAATTCACTGCCTGCTGTATATAAAAATAATGAAGAATTCGTGCTCTCTCTCTCTCACAGTCCAAAAATATTGCACGTGTTGATGTTTGGTGCTTGCACAGAAATTAATACAAAATATATACGGAGCTTTACGAACCTCACGTTAACAATTGTTTCTTTTGAATTATCTACTGACATAGGTAGAGAAATTATACATTGAATTTAGTGCCTTCTTTCGGAACTTACCAAAACCATGGCAAAGAGCAATACAATTGATATCTGCATAAAAATTGATTGTCTGCCATAATCTCGTATGGTGGTGTAATGTAAAGACATGACCGTTCCAGGGTGTCCACTAAAATTCCATTTTGGAATTCCTTGAATTTTCCCTGTTTTCTATTAGACAGAATCTTACCATTTTCTCTGACCTGTTTTCAGAACCGAAACCTTCAAATACCATATTTTTCCACCGCTGACAGAAAAAAAATGCTAGTAGTGAAGTTTAATTAAAACGTACTGCAACAGATCAATCCAGCAGTGCCTACATTTTATTATGATAGTTTGATCGGACTGTGCCCATTGCCGACGATGAGACTAAATAAAAATTTCGCACACAAACATAGAACTCACCAAGTCAAAAGACAAAAAAACCTTCTACAAAAACCACAGACAGATAATTACGAAAAGCTGTTTCCTTGTAAATGAAAAATAAATATGTATATAATTAAAACAACAAAAAGATAGACGAACGACTTATTTTCACAAAACAGGAAAGACAAGGCAAGCAAACCAAAAGAAAAGACAACATTATGTCGAAAACGAAAACACCACATGAGTGAACAAAACAGTGCAAAAAACAATATCAGTGGACAAAGCTGTACAATAAAACTCAAAACAAAAACAACAATGAAACACAATCCAGGAAAAGTATTCCTTGTCTCATGGTAGGCAATGGACACAGATCAATCAAATCATCATAACAACATGAACTCACCATTACCATTAAACTTCAAAGATAATGCCAACATTTTATTCTGCTTGACACGCCACGGGCGACATCAGAATGTACTCTAGCCTCCACCACAGCCGTTGCCACTCCAAGAAGAGACGTAGTAGTCACACGCCATAGAACGCATTGCCCAAGGTTACAGAAGGCAGCGCCTGCCTCCTGTCAGCCTGTAACCTGCTCAATGCAGAGCCTACCCCTCCAGCCCTGGCAAGCGAGCTGTCCTCCGTCACTTAACTTCTCTCTCCTCTCTGCTACGCCGCTACCCCCGTGCCAGCCCTGTGTCTTGGGTATAAATAAGCTTGCAGTCCACAGTTTGAGGCTGACTCACACAGCTCTCTTGTAAAACGTCACGTTGCCTGGACGCGCTCCGACACCAACAACCGGTTGATAGACGAATTGCTGCCCATCAGAGTATTCACGCCACAAGCCTTGCTTGGTACCCAGTCTACGTCTATTAATAAGAAAAGTAACCAATTTTCACCAGGAAAAGAAAGGGACCACCTACTGCATAGTCACCTGTGTGTAGATTGAGATATGGGAGAAAGTTCCTCTGAAACGAATATAGACCAAATTTCCACAAAAGAGATAAAGCTAAAATTAATTTTTGTTTCTAATTTTAGAAAGAACGATGTCTACAAAATACAATGAAACATCGTTTTTACAATTCACAAGTGGCTGAAAAAAAAATGTTGCAAAATGCCAGAAAGTACTGACGAATGACACATAGCTGGCAATACACCATGTATAAGTCTACAACTTCAACTCAGCCCGTGGGAAGCCACGGCACCTACACCAGGGATCAAACTCGAGACAGTTGCACCCAGAAGACGATTGCTACATGCCATTGTCAGTGATACTAAAAACGCACGTCAATCACGCGTCCCTGCCTACCCACCCGAACAAAGACGGCTTGCTCCTAAGCGAGCATAAAATACTACCCTGCAACCAACCCTAGCCAAAAGAGCGCAGCAAGGGATGACGCCGCCCACACAGGGAGGAGCTGGCCAGCCGAAGATGCCCGAACAGCCCAAAGGAAACTGAAGGAAGGTTACATTCAGTATTTAGGGCCGGACGAGTCCCCAGAACACCAGTTGACGTCGAGTTGTCATCGCATTGGCTTCCTCTGCTTTGGCAACCCAGCAGCTCGCCCTACCACTGCAGTGTTAGGGTTCTCTACCTCAACCAGAACTTCTACCAGTGAAGCTTGCTTAAACCTTTCATACACCCACTCCACTTGGGGGTGCTTACCCCATCCCTTCAGGACTACACTAGGGTTTGAGTCGTTCTCACAATTGCTTTATTATTTGCTTTAGACTTGCTCTTTGCCTAACAGGTCCCCTTCACCTGTTATTAACGTAACTTCCACCAGTTGCTTAGTAATCCCGATAGCCTACGAGTTAGTGTTTATTCTCCCAAGAATAAATACATTCTGGTCGACACACTGCGTTCTGATTTCAAGGGTAATTTGTACCTCTCAACCCCCCTGTAAACACCGTACTCCAAGGGAGAGACAGGTGACTGCGCCTTGCCAGTTTCCGACAATAGAGCAGTACTGCGGGCTCCCTTAACTGGGCAGTACGTACATCACAAAACACCAACACCAGACGATTCGCTGGCCACCCATACTGTGGACCCAGTGCGCAAAGGCACTTGACGCACACGTATGGTAGAACCCCCTATTAGGTACACACCATGAGGAAGCAACTGGACTACCCGAGTCAGCTAACTCACTCCATCCACCGGACGAGATTCGCCGATAGGAGTGCTAGAACTGACGCGGCATGACATTACTGCATCTGGGTACTCTAGGTAGGGAATTCTGTCACCTGCCCCTTGCGTGGTGTGATGACCCGTAGAATCTACCCCATGACATTCACCCAACGAGGAGGGACTAAGCGGGCCGATAAGAAGGCCGCTACAGCTCCTACAGCCAACCAATTGCCAAGTAACCCATCCCAGTCGGCCTTTGCTCGGGAACACGCACAAGCCGTTCGCCGACTACAAGGGCCTCACTCCTCAGTCTCCCCTACCCATTTATTCGAGCCACTCCAGAAGACCGGCGGGACACCTCATCACGTTGTCATCCGCCTCCGGCTCGGATTGCTAGTGAGCCTGGGCCTCGCCAGCACCGTTCATTGATTGACGCCACCGTCCCCTGGAGCCAGGGCGACTCCACAGTAACCAGCCCAGAAGGCCACCAAGGGTTCTCTGCCTGACCACGCTCAAAAACCCCCGTAGACTAGGTGACGTGCCAAACTTCTCTGCTGTCATACATCAGTATAAAAAGTGGGCAAGTTATGCTGTATGGCTCTTGCAGAGAACCGAAAAAAAATGGCTGTAGAATACAGGAACATGTATAAATTGGAGGTGTATAAAAAGATTTTACATTATTAAAATATACATAAATACACGTATGTTTAACCAATACTTTTATTTTATTATATATATGGCATATTCACCTTATAATATTACTAGTATGAATAGTGATACTCACAGGCGTTTGTATCATCATGGGGCGTTGGTCCCGCATAGCCCTGACAATGTCGAGAGGGTAGACAGGTTCATTGGCTTCTATGAGACACATGGCAGTCTCCATGAGGATGAGCACCCCTGTGCGGCCAATCCCAGCAGAGCAGTGCACGATGGTGGGCTCTACCATGCCTGTCCGTGCCTGCCTCACCCGCTGGGTGAAGTACAGGAACTGGGTCGAGTCCTCTGGAACCCCGTGGTCCGGCCACGCCAGGTACTGCATGTGGCTGATGTGGCGCTCTTCCTGCAACCTCCCTTGTCTCGACATTTTGCTTTCTCCTGCTCACTCCCTTACCAACCCCAAAAGCAATTGTGGATACTAACTTTTTAGCCTATTTTCCAAAGGCTTATGAAATCACTTTCCTGTCTGTGTGTGTGGTTCCACCCTATCAATTTTTGAACATGTGAACATAACTGCACCAACCTCTGTACACATATAGTATTAAGTAAGGACACCTGACTTTTATAGTTTTCAACCAAGCTGGGCACTTACTTTCAAAATGGTGACCACGTTAAAATTTAGGCTGTCGTCATATCTCAGAAACAATTCAACCAAATTTTGTAGACTGACAGCACAAGTTGTAAGCATTGAATTCAGAGGTGAATATGTTGTTGGTCAGCCATCTCGGAAGATAATGCCAAATAAGGAAAAATAAAGGTTTTACGCTATATCTAGAAAACTACTTAACCAAATTTGACACGTATGTAATACTAAGGTCGACCAGGTAAATGTACATAATTAAACCTAATTGGGCACTTTTTTTTTCAAAATGGCAGCTATATTGCTATTTTAGTTTTGTATGTTATATCGTCAAAACCATTTAATTCCAATAAAACTTTTGTCTGCCATTTTGTTAAAATAGCATCACATAACAAATTAAAATTACGTGATATATCTGAAAAACAACCAATTTCTACCAAATTTGGCAAATAAGTAGCACTATGGCAGGTCATGCAAACTGATAAACTTTGAAAGGGTCAGACATACACATTTAAAAAATGGCGACCATATAAAAATTTAGCTCAGAATTTTATTTACGAAACTACAAAACAAATTTTAAGTTAACTTTGTATTCTGACGGTATCAATCATATCCATCAAAACTGTTTATGCAAAGCCTCATTTCTCTGCCATTTTGTAAAATAGCCCATGAAATAATACCATTTTTATGTAGTATCTCGGAAAACAATAAACTGATTTCTTTCAAATTTGCCTAAGAAGTTGTACTGTGGCAGGCCATATTAATTTTTGTGTTTTAAGTGTGTAAGTCTCTTATTTTCAGAATGGCGCCTATACAAACATTTTGGCTTAGTGTGCTATACCTAGGAAACTATGAAACACATTTAACTTTGTATATTGTATCTATGACAATCATTGAATGTGATAATACATAAACTTTGCGTCCTCCATTTATGAAGATCGTCTATTGAACAATGGAGGTTTTATGTCATATATCGAGGACCAATCAACTGATTCATACAAAAATTTCACAAAGTATTGCTACAGTGGGCGATGTAAATTAACATGTGTTATGTGCAGCAGGCATGTTTTAACAGGGTTTATATAGGGTTGTAACGATGCTACTTTACCTCAATTCTCGATTTCGATGTTGATAACACACTCAATTCAGACAATTGCTTTACAGAAATAAATACTGTATAGGAGGGTATGAAATTCTAATTATTTAAATTAGGCCCTATAACTTGCCATCCGATGAAGCTGGCCCAGCCAGCAAAACGTTAGAATTGCGCAACCACGTAAAAAATATCTTTTCATTCTTTGTGTGTGCACCTGTACTAAACTGTGAGTACTTAAGTTTCTGTCCCTTTTATAAATTTAAACTTTAAATTTACTCTAATATTTGTTTAAGTGACTTATTTACAGCTTACACTAGGCCTAACAGAAGATCGTTATAAGTTATTTCTTTGCTTGAATGCAAAACATTAACATAACATACATTAATTTTAGCAATGTGAAAGAGTGAATACAGTCAAACTTCATTAATACAAACCTGAAGGGACCTCAATTTTGGCACTTTTCAACAACACATTTTGGAATAAAAAAATTACTTACTAATAGATTAATACAAGTAAGTATTTTACTATTTATCCAACATAATACCAGAAATATAGTCACTAGTTTGTAAAAAATAGTGATTTCTATTAAAATTTTTATACAAATTTATTTAGCAACTATTTTTTATATGTAAATACGTACCAAAAATTGTAAGCAAAAGTTGGCATATTGCTGGGTATTGAGAGTTTATTAATCCAAGGTCAAGAAATTGGGCAGTTTGTTTCATGAATGTTTTGGTACCACTTCATTAGGTTATCTTGGATTTTTTAATACAACTGTTCTTTGCTAAATGTACAGAAACATTCAAGCATAGGCCCAGTCAACTGACTTTGAATACACTGGATACTAATTACAGTGGAGTATCTAATTCTTGGTAGTTAAATTTTATTTCACTTACTGGTTTTTGTTTTAATTACTTTAATTTCATTTCACAATTCTTGTGAATTAACTTTACTTCCATTTTAAATTCCTGTGCAATGTATCCTAAATTTATTTCACATCATGTTTCTTGTTTAATGTAATTTTATAGAAAATGTTTTTTATTCTCGTAGGATGTGTAGTTCCTACATTTGTACTTCTTTTACATGACCCTGTAAACATCAACTTCTTTTCCCACGAAAAGCATCAGTTTGGTGTAACAAAATGGCATCCCAATCGATTAGAGCTAAAATTGTGATTGCTAGAGCGCTCTAATGTTCAATATTTTTACAATGTTGTGCTATGAAATCTATTAATCTGTGGCCAAATGGTTTGTTTACATTTCAGCGATAAATACTATTCACAAATATATTGATTCTGCAGGTGAATTGCATATTAACTGTATAAAAATACATGTATTTGATGCCACGTGGGATTAAAACCAATTTTTATTACAAATTGAACGTATTTCATCCTAAACAAACAATTATTACGAAGTTTATTTAATTTCATAGGCGGACGACAGTGAAAGTACTTTGCATAAAGTAGAGTTTTTTTATCAAGCGGGATTGTATTAATGAGGTTTCACTGTATCTTCTGACATGCCAATTCCAGTCAAATAAATAATCAGGTGACGGTGGTGGTTGTCCTACCTCAATGCCAGTCAGACGGAACTCTCGAAACATGAAGCTGCCAGTGTCGTCACCTTCTTCCTTGAGGCAAGCAACACGCAGGCGGCCAAACTCGCTCACCTCCCCTGGCTGGGGCCAGTACTTGTGGCACTTCGTACGGCCTCGTTCCACCAGAGGAGTCACCATCACCACGAGCGTGCTCTGTGCCTCAAGTACCATCTGCCAGAAGTCTGCCACTGTGCCAGGAAGTGGCCCTGCACATAGCCACCCTCTGCTGCAAAAAAAAACCTTCCCCTTCTTCATATCATCATGCACTTCTTCACACACATAATAGTCCTAAGTAGGGATGAGACGGTTCCACAATTTTCCAGTTCCGGTTTCTGGTTTCAGTTCCACAATTCGGTTCTCATGCCAGATACATTCAGTGGTATAATTAAATGAAGCTAGCCACAACAAAATCAAAAGTTAAAACCGTAACAATGAAAAATTTATACAAAGAATATAAAAATAGATTTGACTTGCCAGAATGTTCACTGTATTTATTTAAAATTATAGTTTTTTGGGAAGTGTGCAGTGTTCTTGAAATACAACGATGCTGACACATTGAGGCATTCAGTTTTACCTTGCAGGGCCATTTCTACAGAACAAAACTTTACATTTCTTCCACAGCGTACTGAATTAAATAGTTATCGCCAGTAAATTGATATGATTTCTGGTAGATTTCTATATTAAGTGAACAAAATATAACATAACCAAAAGGAAGCCATCTTAAATGTTGTGGCACTTGCGCTCTGTATGGACAAATTTGCGCTATCTCTCTCTCTCTCTCTCTCTCTCTCTCTCTCTCTCGTTAGGCGAACAAGACTACATGCCTGACACACACCAGTGGAGGAAGGCTGTTTAACAGGACGGTGACCGACCATAACATAACACAAATACAGTGTGGATTTTGTCTCAAAAAATTCATGTTTCTTTGCCTTTCTAATTTTTACATATGCAACAATGTCATAATTTATCACGTGCGGGACCACACCACAGCTGATACGTCTTTTTGGAAGAACTGCACACTTTCATTGTATGCAGTGAAAGTGGTTCAACTCTCTTGCTCTGAGGCCCTAATGCCACCACCATCCAGCAAGTTTACTATCTAGTCTGACATTGACAAGGGTCCTTGAAGGAGGAAAGGGAAGAGGCCAAATGTTGATAGCCACCCATTGAAATCACTGTGCCCTGGTGGTGTCACATGGGACTGGATATATGGAGTATGGTAGTTTTTATAAAGTTTGTAGGTATCTAAATGTATAATGATTACTTTCTTGCAGATTTTGATATTTCAGTTTTTCAGCAGTACAAGATTAGGATATGTTTTATTCCATTGCTCAGTGTATAGTAGGCATACATTTTTTTGGCAGTAACAGTACAAATGAGTTGAACACACTTGAAAACTGTAGCCTACTATAAATTTATATATATATTTTTTAATCCTTCAAATTTTTTTTTTCTCGAAATTCCTTTTTTTGATGCAAGCTTTACTTTGACTTCGCTTCACATTTAAAAAAACGACNACACACTTGAAAACTGTAGCCTACTATAAATTTATATATATATTTTTTAATCCTTCAAAATTTTTTTTTTCTCGAAATTCCTTTTTTTGATGCAAGCTTTACTTTGACTTCGCTTCACATTTAAAAAAACGACCTTCGCACATGCCTAGTTTATATTTACGTAGTCGGTTAATGTTTACGCAGTGAAAATTAATTCGTCCTTGAAACAATTTTTAGTGAAAAATTATAATGAGTGCCTCTAAGAAAAGACATACATTTTCATTAGCTGAAAAGTTAAACTTGATCAATCACGTGGACAGTAATCCCAGTAGAACACGCACAGCAATTTCTCGGAATTTGGAAATCTCGGTGACTACTCTGAACCGAATCATTGTTGCAACCAGGAGACAAACTTCCATGAAAGATTTTATATTACATATTTTGCTTGTAGACAATTTTGTGCACTTTGGTATCAAGAGACAAACTGCCACAAACAATTGTGCTTGTTTTGCATGTACAGTAATATTTTGCTCATTTACTAATTTTATAATTTTGCAACCAGGAGATAAAATTTCATAAAAAATTATGTATTAAAAAAAATTTTTTTTTGTTCATTTTATAAAGTTGTGTGTTTATTGCGGTGCGTAATTGTATAACTTTTGGTGTCCAGATTCTTGAATTTTTGTGTTTCCTTCTTATAGTGTTTTCCTGCTTAAAGTGTCACTTTCTTATGGACCCCTGAAGAACCTTATAAGAGGGTTCCTGTGTGAGTGTGTGTGTTTGTATATATATACAGTAGAACTCCAATTATCCTAATCAATTGGGACCGGACCCCATTCGGATAACCAAAAATTCGGATAATTGGATTTTTCCCGAAAAAAGGGTCTATTTTAATTAATTACTGTATGTATGTTGAAAATGGAAGAAAAAAAAACTATTTTTTAAAGAAAAAGAGCTTTTAATTAATAAAATGAAAAGGCAACACTTTTACATGTTAAGCGTACTTACAAGCGCTGTACATTAGTACAGTATGTAGTACGTACCATACTGTAAATGAAAGTCATTGCTTGCTGAACATCTCGGTCAAAGTACACTGTTTGACTGTCTTCAACCGTTTTCGGGCAGCCAAGTCACGCATCCGCTTGACAGTGAGAAGTTGCATGTGGTCACACTCGGGCTGACGCTCCATCCACTTCAACGCAGTTTCAAGGCCGGCAAATGCTTCACTAGCTGATGGTCCCGTGTCTGCTTCAACTTCGACATTAAGGTCATCTTCTTCCTCGACACTTTCTTCTCTCACACTTTCAATAAGTNATATTAAGATGATCTTCTTCCTCAACACTTTCTTCTCTCACACTTTCAATTAGTTCATCATCAGTTAGAATTTGAAACCCAGGGTCTGACGAATCACACACCATTCACTCTCCTATATCTTCAGCACTAAATTCTGAATGTCCAGGAATTTTCAAAAGAATGTTTCTGAATTCCTTAAGTGACACGTCATCCTCATCCATCTTCTCCTGTCTCTTCCCTTTCCTTTCCTTGAGTTTCTTTTTCCTTTTTCTCCTTTTCCTTCTCTTCTTCAGTTGATATGCCTTTCAACTTGTTCCACGCACATCTTAATGTGACTGCCTTAGCCAAGCTCCAAGCTTCCGCCACCATGTAAGCGCAATCTTTCAAATTAATTTTTTTGTGGTTAACCAACACACCTTCTTCGTCTTCGCCCTCTACCAAAAGTTTCCTTAAGAGTTGCCTTCTGTAATGGCATTTCATGGTTTCGATAACAGACTGGTCCATTGGTTGCAATAAGCTTGTGACGTTTGGTGGTAAAAAGATAGTTTTAAACTGGCCATTCCCTCTTTCCAACAATTCTTCGGTGGAATGAGTTGGTGCATTATCAACAATTAAAAGCACTTTACTGCCTTCTTTTCCTAGATATTTTTGGTGCTTTTTCACTTTAGGGATGAAAATTTTGTTGTACCACTCGGTAAACAATGCTGCAGTTATCCAAGCTTTGGGTTGGTTTTTATAAAAGAGGGGAAACTTTTTCGCATTTTTAAATGCTTTTGGGCTGTTTGACTTTCCTATCAACAGAAGGGGTATTTTATGGCTTCCCGTAGAGTTCGCACAGTTTAGCGCTGTGACACGGTCTTTACTAACTTCATGTCCTGGAGCACTACACTCCCTTTTAGATGCTAAAGTGGTTTTAGGCAGAGCTTTCCAAACAAGACTGGTTTCATCGGTATTGTACATAAACTCAGGATCATAGGAGACTGCTACAACTTTAAATTTTTCAATAAAATCTTCTGCAGCTTTGGAGGCTGCTGATATCTTCTCGACACTTAAATCTAATTCACGGACACCGTGCCCGGACTTAAAATTTCTTAGCCAGCCGTTACTTGCTTTAAAGGATGAACAACCAAGCTTCTGAGCTAAGATCTTAGCTTTTTCACAAAGAATCGGACCCAAAATTGGGTTTCCCATAGAACGTTGCTGCAAAAACCACTTGAAAACAGCATCTTCTAAATCTTTGTTTGTTGCTGCCTTCATTGATTTTCTTGAAGAACTTCCATCTTCCTTTTCAAGCACTGACACGAAGTTTAAAAGTGTAGGTTTGCTCCTTTTAATGTCTGAAATCGTTGATTGTCCAACACCATACCTCTCAGCCATCTGTTTACCCGTAACTCCTTTATATGATTGCTCTATAATTTTTAGTTTATCCGCTAATGATAATACAACACGTTTTCTTTTAGAAGCCATGGTGAACGACGAAACGCACTCACAAACAAACCAACGCACCGACGCCGTCACGAACAAAACACGGTCACACTGACTGACTTAATCAAAACGAACAGCGACAGGTGTGCTGGGCCGGCCACCTGGCAATGGACGACAGTCAATAATAGAATTGCACTATGAGGCGGTGACTCATCATCCCAATAATGTTCGGCGCCTACACTAGCTTCGCGGAGGGAAGGACAATAGCGCGCATAACAGAATCATTATTTTGCGAATTCGGATAATCAGCTATTCGGATAGTCGGAGTTCGGATAATTGAAGTTCTACTGTATGTATGTATGTATGTGTATATATATATATATATATATGTGTATGTGTGAGAGTGCATGTGTCTATATATAAAGGATGTCAAATTTGATTCTTCGATTCATCCAATTCCTTTGCATTATGAAACTCTAGTGTCTACTACCTCGAGCTCGATTCTTATAAGTCATCATTAAATGAGGTTAGGTTTAACCATTTAGCATGAACCATTAGCGCATTTCAAGTTGCGGCAAAACCACAACTCTAAGCTTACGAACGTAAGAAAATGTACTTAATATTTGCGGTAGAATAACAAATATAAGTTCCAGTGTCATCTGAATAGTGAATCGAGACTCTCCACCCTTATAAGTTATCACGAAATTAGGTTAGCTTCAACCATAGCGTATTAACGAGTCGCGGCAAATCACAAATGTATGATAATCCATATAAGAAAATGTACTTACCATTTGTGGTAAATTCCTGTGTTGTTATCTAAATAGGAAACTGAGACTAATATAAGTTAACAAAATGAGGTTAGCGTTTACTATAGCATATTTACGAGTCGCAGCAAAACAAAACTCTGGTTACTTAACGTGAGAAAATTGTTTTAAAAAAACCACCACCCTTAAACCTTTTTTAAATTTTAATTTTCTATTTGTGGTAGAATAACACAAATAAGCTTGTGTGTCATTATCTAAATAGGAAAATGAGATGCACGTAAAAATAAACATGGCCATTACATTTTTATTAATTTGGCAGCAGTACTGGCAACAGTTAAGATCGTACTTCTGCCAACCAGTTCTAATAATTTATTGTATTCCTGGGTGCTGTATTTTAAAAATAATTCTGCCTATTTTTCTTGTTTATAATAATAATAATAAATAAAAACGTGCAATTTTTCGTGCAAGTAATTTAAATTTGTACTTGAAAACTCTGTTTTGGTTGCAGACAAAAAGTGATAGCTACATGCAGGCAGCAGGCATTATATATTTTCGGTTTTGAAAATAAGGGCGCATCCATTTAAGGATAATAAAAAATTTAAACCTTTCACACACTATTTTTTTACAGTACGGATAATTGCAGTATGGTGATATGATTAATGTTTGCAAGGTGTAAATTGTAGCAGTCTTGCTTAAACGTATTTGAAGCAATTTTTTTTTGGTGTTTACCTTTACAAAATATTTTAGACCCTTAATTTTGTCCTAGTGGCGAATTCAACTAACATCTGTATCTATACTTGAAGGTGTTTCCATCTTTGTTCTAAAAGTGTGCATGTGGGTAGTGTTATAAAGGTTTTATTTACTTAGATGTGAAGAAAATGTCTAGCTATGTGTGGAATTATTGTTCAGTCGATAAAAACGACGCAAATAACACGTTTTACAGTTTGTGCTCAGCAAAAATTTCATGAGGTGGGGTTAGTAGCACAACTAGTAACATGAGAAAACACGAGCACAAGAAAATTGCTAATAATGATGTTTCTGAAGATCTCTTGGGCAAAGATGCATGTAGCAACAAATCATCTAGTGTTCCCTGCAATTTAAAATGTCCGGAAGAAGCATCTTCTTCTTCAGTAGACCTACATAGAAAATTCAAACAAAAACGGAAACAGTAGACATTGAGGTTGTGCCTTTCCCAGAGGTTAGTCACACAACATTGAATCTTTTTGAATTCTTAGAAGAAAACATTTACTGAGTGGAATTTGCAAGAGAAGGTGGTTGCAGTCGTGAGGGACAATGGAAGAAACGTCCTTGCTGCCTTAGAAATTTCAGGCTATCCATCATTTTCCTTGCTTGGCCCATACATTAAAACTTGTTCTGAAGGACGCACTTTTTAGTTCAAAGGAGGTAAATACATTAATTACAATTTGCCGAAAAAATTGTTGTGACATTTCAAACATTCTGTACATGCTTGCAAAGTTTTACGTAAAGCTCAGGAGGCAGTAAACTGTTAGCAAGCACAGGCTAATTCAAGATGAAGTGACAAGGTGGGATTCCACTTTTGTATATGTCACGGATGTTTGAACAGAAGCATGCAATACCGATAGCAGCTATGGACCTGAAGTTGCCTTATGAATTATCTACACACAGCTGGAACCTTATGGAACATGTTGTAGATATGCTGAGAATTTTTGATAATGCAACATTTGCTGTGAGTTTATCAAAGGTTGGCGTATCTGAGGTCACTCCAATTGTTAATAGCATCAAGAAGAAACTCGAGAAACGTGCACAAGTCGGATCTGGTATTCAGGGAATTTTGAATGATCTGAAAGCCTCTCTCCAGTTACAATGTGGTGCAGCAGACATTGTGTGCAGTTTCCACACTTTTGGATCCTAGATTCAACGGATTTGTTTTTTCTTCCCCTGCATCACTAAATTCTGCACGAGAGAAACTGATACTGGCAGTGAATTGTGTAGATGCCTCTTCCAAAACTACTGCTGATAAACAACCGGTAAGTAAAAATTAAGAAAAAATATTTTTTTCATAACTGCACAAAAACTGCACAAAATGTATGGTACCGGTAACTAATTATAATAATTTTGCCAACAATTTAGTCATACTACAAACATTGTCCAATTGACTGTGCAAATTTTATTCCACCATAATGGAAGCTGCCCCTTTTGTGGAAAATTCTGAAGCATTTACCTGCATGTAATGATATTAATTAGACATCTCTTTTGATAGTTTGCATATGAGCGAGAATTTACCTTAGCCAACTGCCCTGACTATGCACCAATGTAGGGTCTTGAATTGGGTTGTTCTGCACTGTGAAACCTTGGCCCTTAAACTTATTTGCTCTTTTTAAAATGGATAGTTAAATTACTTGTATAATCTAGCGCAGTGCTTAAAATAGTGTTGATATTGTTAACTATTTTGTGTGGCGCTAAATGCAGGCTTTGCTAAGATTGGTGATAATTGTCCGCCTAGTTTTTATAAACCTTACGTGTGTTGTAATTGTTTTTGCAGCATCCCCATCAATATCTTGTTACTCTTCAACAGCGAAGAAAATAATTTTCATGAGTTAATTAAGTGAATGTTTTGTTACCATGTTATAGATTTAAAGTGTTGTGAAGGAGCAGAGGCACAGTGGTTTACAGAACAGCATCATTCAAGATAGGTTTCGCTTTGGGAAAGATTTCTTCCAAATCTATCCCAAACCGAGGGGGGTAATGTAATGACGCAATATTCTTAATTTTTCGGGACACGGGTGTAAAATTCTTTCGTGTGTATGAAGCTTTGACCAGCTTTGTAATATTTGTATCATGTTTCAAATTAAAAGCAGTGGTGGCTTATTTTACTGTGTTAGTTTGTTTATCGGGTCTGAAGTTTAAAGCTGTGGNTTTATCGTGTTTCAAATTAAAAGCAGTGGTGGCTTATTTTACTGTGTTAGTTTGTTTATCGGGTCTGAAGTTTAAAGCTGTGGCGGCTCGTTTCCCGTGATAGTTTATCCGGCAGACATTTGCCGTTTTTAGGTTATCAGGAGTCTGTTTACAGTTTTCGTTTCGAACTTTGGTTTTTTGGGGAAGCGTCAGCATTAATTAGATTAGTTCGTTTCTGTGGATCAGGCAACGTCGACAAGTTTTAGTTCCTTCGGCACAATTTTAATGCGTCAACAAATTTTATACGAAACGAGAGGTTAGTTTATCTGGATGTTCAATACGTCGACAGTTTTAGTTCCTCCAGCGCATTTTCAGGCAACGTCAACAAGTTTTTGTTGTACGAGAGGTTAGTTAATTTGGATGTTGACAGCGAAGTTCGTTTATGTTGACGGCGCAGGATTAGTTCGTGCGGAGCAGTATGATAACGAGGGAGAGCGTGCGTGGCCAGGCCGTTATCTCAGGAGAGGGGGGTGCGAGACAGCACAAAAGAGGCATCTGTTTGGCGCCCATCACTTGTTCAAGTCAGTCGTCAGGGAGAGTCACTTCACATCGCCCGTAAGGGCAGTTGTCAGAAACAATGCTAGCCTAGGCCGCGTTCGGGCAGGACGAGAACCTCCACATCGGCAACTAGACTTTATTATTTCATTTCTCAGCCGGTGTGGGAGGTAGCAGCAGGTATTATTTCTTTGGGACAGTTTTCAGACACATAAAGAATAAGTAAACTACTGTGGCGCTGTTTTCTGCACTGGTGTAATTAATTGAGAAAGTTCGTACTCTGCAAACTGAAACTCCGTCTGTGAACTGTGAAACTTAGTTAAATAAATAAATATATATATATATATATATATCAAACCATTCTGGAACTTCTTTCTTAAGTAACTAGCGTTCAATTTACTGAGTCTCGTGTTTCTACCTTCTGAGCAAGCCGTAGCAACGTAATTATTCGGAAGTGTAACAAGTCCGCAACATTACAATATGGCGCCCACCTGTGAGGCTGTAATATTTTAAATATAAACGTAACGCGGGAACGTTACAACCTTAGCCAACTGCCCTGACTATGCACCAATGTAGGGTCTTGAATTGGGTTGTTCTGCACTGTGAAACCTTGGCCCTTAAACTTATTCGCTCTTTTTAAAATGGATAGTTAAATTACTTGTATAATCTAGTGCAGTGCTTAAAATAGTGTTGATATTGTTAACTATTTTGTGTGGCGCTAAATGCAGGCTTTGCTAAAATTGGTGATAATTGTCCGCCTAGTTTTTATAAACCTTACGTGTGGTTATACAACGTCTATGCTTTGTTTGGGCTATGATTTGGTTACCTGAGTCGTCGTTTTATGATGCCTTCATTGCAACTCATTGATTGGAGAGCTGTAGTTTTTCCTGTGCTGGTTGTTTTTAAATATAATTAATTTAGTTATGGTATTGAGTGGCTATTGCCAGTGTAAAAGGAGCATGAATGTTGACTATTTCATTCAATGGCATAATTACTTGTCCACATTGCCATCATATAGCATGCGTCACTTTTTATTTTTTGTGTCTGTTGTATTTATGTATAATCATAAGGGTAGGTTTTGTAAATGAACGGCTTCTTAAGCGCTTGTGCGCTCAGTCACATTGTACACTAAGGCAAGGTGTAATTTTTAATGTTTGAATAATTTTGAAGTTTGATATATTTTCTATAATGTCCTTCGATAATCAAATTGTGTTCTAGTATTTTAGTGTATTTGTTCCTTGTCACAATTGCACATTATGGTGCAAATATTTAATTTGTAATACAGCACAGAATTTTATTTGCCGTGCCTGTTACATACAAAATAACTTGTATCCGGATATGAACTTTTAACCAATCTACATATTTGTTCACAGCAGTGTCAAAGAAAGAGAGTATTTATTCCTCCTTTCAGCAGTTCAGTCTAGAGTTTTTATCATTTTGTAGACTAACAACGAGCGGTCTCTGGGCTAGGCAACTCTGGCAAGTAATGAGAGTAACAAGGCGGTGGGCCTGCGTAACACTGGCAACCTTGATGGAAGAGGGGGACAGTAAATTAATGTGTTAGCGAGTGATGTCTATTTTTAGATCTTTCCCTCTTCAGAATTGTACAGTAGTGACGAACAGAATCATAATGACTAGTGACCAAAATAATTGCAAAAAACTTAGTTTCTGGCATATTTCTGTGAAATTTTTCAACTTTTTATCCAAAATTTTTACGGTTCACCAAAAAAGGGGGTTTTTACTATGAGAAAGTTGTTAATGCTGGGATTGTTTTGACGAGAGTTTACTGCTTTATGGATAGCTTTCATTTAAATACTTACCGCATACAGAATGTCAGGTAATTTGTGGATAAGGACTGCACCACACGAATCTGTGATCAAAACTAAGTAGAAAATACTCTTTGGTAAAAATGCACAAGACCGTTTGTTTACAAGAAAAATGACATGAAAGGTCTAAAAACCATTGTAGCAAACATGTGGTATACCAATTAGACAAAGGTGAGGAGCCCCTTGACTGTAACCAACAAGACTGGCTGGAATACTAAGAATTAAAAACATCAGAAAATAAATAAACAAGAGAAGTACAATTGCATAAATGACATACTCAAACATGGGAAGCTAAACACATTTTAAAAATAATTAAAAATTGGTGTATAAATTTTCTTTAATAATGCTTGTTATCCACTTTACACAAATTAATGCATTAAAACTATAATAATTAATTTTAGAGAATACGCAAAATTTTAATTCCTGTACTACACAGAAAATTTTGCAAATCTTAGCACTGACATGTTACATGTCCTTACAGCACTCACCCTGTGTGGCAATGTATCTGTTGATAATCCCAGAGCCAGGGATTTCCATGTTGACGTAATTGGCGTTGATGTAATCCCCAGACGTTCCACCAACCAGCACCACCCTTGTGGCATCGTCTGCAAATGATTTGTAAAACACTCTTACGAAGCAGAGTAAATATCATTGGGAAACAAGTGGTTTTCAATAATATGAATTATACTTCCTTACTACTAATGGAGTCTTCCTTAAATTCTCTGGAACATTATTTAGGGATAGTATTATTTTCTTGGGCAATAATGGGAAATTAAATGGGTTTCTTTTGAGAGCATTTCATTATTTTGAAATAGCAGAAAGTTGTATTTTAAAACCTGAAATGTGGTGTTTTCATTTTACAAATGCTTCAACCTTTAATTTCTTGTAAAAAATTTTTCTAGTACTTGCACAAATACACCTTAACCCCTTTTACACTTTCCCAAATTTTACACCAATCTAGTTCCATTTACTGTTTTTACAACATAAATTTCCCTCTATATATACTTTCCTGCATTTTACAACAATTTTCAGTTGTCCCCTGTAAAGAGTGAACAAGAGGAATCACTGTATATGTTCTTAGGGATACTATAAACAAAAAATAAAATTGTTATTATGAGCTGCTGTTAATAAGGAACATTTGTGAATGTTTAAAAACTTTAAACATCATAATGCTGTTGTGGCTTCTCCCCTCACCTCTTCATATGTATTACAATAAATACAGAAATTCAACTAAGTAACAAAACAAAACAAAAAGACAACAACACTCACAAGGCCAGATGTCGTGGTATCTGTTTTTGCCCTGGTTCTGAGGTTTCTTGGCCTCGTCAAAGGAGAGTCCTGGCTTCTTGCGGTACAGCTGCTCGAACTGAGCTATCAGCGCCCCGCTGGCCAGTCCGTCTGCCAGGAGCAACATGGACTCCGCCAGGAGGTCAGCATGGTCTGCAGTGCTGCGGAGGTGAGGAAGGTCAGGCACATACTGGTACGGCGGCTCTTCCTCCTCCTGTGGGGCTTCGTAGACCGCTGCACACAGCATCTGCCATCTTTACCATCCCCCATCACACATGTCTCATGAGGAGATATTTTTGAATACAAATACTACAAAGTTACGGGCAGAACAGAATCACGACATACTGATCTCTGAACAAAAATCCTCTAACCAGCTCTCAACAATCCTTAAAACTAAAATGTTTATGTCCATTAAAATATATAGAGATAAAAATAGTCATTTTGTCTATAAAATATTAGGCGTTTTGAGCATGCACACTATAGTTCACTTTGTTACAATAAAACTGGCAAACACCACAGGTAAGGGAATTTTCTATTATTTACGAATCAGGCCAGAACAGTACATTATATTTGCAAGATTATATTAAGCATTAATTTAGGCATTGAATGTCTTTCTTTTTTGAATCAGGATAGCGTTAGCAACCAAATTATCTTACAATGGTCTTAGATTTTGTGACAAAAGTACTGGTAAATTTAATTTTTGTTACAAAGTACAGTCAACACTTTATCTACCGTTTTGCAGGGGACTGTCAAAAAATTTCTATACATGCGGGATTTCAGAAGATGAAGGTTCTGAAATGTACTAAAAAAAAATACAATTTCTGAAATTTTACTGCATTTTGAGTATAATGAGAGCTGTTTGTTATCTGCGAACAAAGTTTCGCTAATAAACACAATTAAAATGGGAATTTAAAAAAAAAGTAATACTGTAAATAATACATTAAAAATTATTTTGTATCAGTTTATTCAAAAGATGTGTGTCTATTGAAATAAATTAATATAAATCTTCCTATTTCCTCGCAGGAAGTTACTGAAAATGACTTTACGCTTGGTAATACAAGTCGCTCAATGTTCAAACAATTTTTGGCAACAAGGGGAGGTCAAGTATATGCTTCTAGGGATTTGTCCATCGAGTTAAATTTATATTTTGTTTTAAAATCATGTTGATTTTACGCCAGATACAATTAAACACCAAACTTAAGAAGAGGGGGGGAGGGGGACAACCTTTAAAACACGTGTGCGTATGCGCCCACACACGTGTATGGAGACGCACCGGAGTAAAAGGTTGGGGGGAAACGGGAGATCCCCGAGAAAACCAGCCAGCAAGCGGCATCGTCCGACATGATTCCTGCATGCGAAAATCCGGTGATCCGGCCGGGGATTGAACCCGGTTCACCTTGATGGGAAGCGAGAAGGCTAATATCTGAGCCACCATGGCCCCAAATTTGTTACAAGAAATAATTTAACTTTTACTAATAAAATACAGTATTTTTGGAAATTTAGTTTTATATGTTTTAGTTTTAATTTTGGTGATATGCGGTGTATTAACATGCATTTGAATGTTATTTAAGTTTGTAACATTGCATTTTTTTGGCAGTTATGTTTACCGTTCGTCATTTTAGTTATATATAATTACCGAGTACTTGCTTATTTTGTCACTTCATTTAATATAATTTCCAAATTACGCTTTATTATATGCGTTAACAGTATAATCTTTGGTTATTTCAATAGTATTTTTTCATTTCTTTATAGACAGTATACAGTATTAATAATTTGTTTGTTATTTTTCATTTCTTTCCTAGAGAGTGGTCAGCATTAAATGTTTATTAAACAGAAGTACTAAATAAAACAACCCTGGTTGTCTCTCCTCTTGCCATTGCTGATTGGCGGAGAGATGTGTATGGTCAGACGACAGCCAATCGGAGGACAGGAGACAACATAAGTAAAGCAGAAGTAAATACAACTATTTTTTTCTTTAGAAGGATTCTCACCACCTCCAACGATGAATGTGTCTCTTAGAATATGAAAGTTTTAACGATTTAAAATATAATAAGATTGCTGCACGATGTTTTGTAAGATGAAGTGATAATTGAATAATAAGGAATATTATTGTTTTTGTGTTTGAGAAGATAAATGGGAAATAAGTTGTTGAATTTTTGGGAGAAGACCAACTGAAAAATAAAAGATTGCAAAGCTGAGAATTTTTACGTAATGATTTAAAATAAAATGTTATAAACAGCACCCAACGTATCAATGGCAGATTTAAGAGTTGTATGAAATGTAACAAGTTTTATCTCTATTCACAATATAAACTTGTCTGTAGCCATCAAATATCACAACCGATGTTAAGAAAGTGTATCCAAATCAAATAGAGAATTATCACCTCTTCATGTGTTTTGTTAAGTTAGAATGGGATGGCTGGTAGCCTAGTAACAAGTGGGCAGGACAGAGGGTGGAGCATGATGCACGACGCTTCCAACTCATTATTATTATTATTATTATTATTCGACTCTGCATCATCACGTGCGTGCCACGTGCCCCTGAGGGAATCGAAACCCAACTGGCCGCCTCCAAGACCAGCACCCACGCAATGATAGGAAGTAACGTAGCTGCCCCCGCAACTTGTAAACCCACTGAGAAGTTGAGACGAGGCAGCTCGCCCTAGCACCATCCAGTGCTAGGACTCTCTGCCAACCTCGCTCCTCCCCGAGGAATCAACGCCAGTTGTCCACGTAGCTCGCCTCAGCACAAGTTGTGGCAAGGCTCTCTATTGCACAGCCACAGTTCTCTTCAGGACTCTCCTAGACCTTCCAGTCTTCTACCAGTTCTTCAGCCAATGACGCTTTCCCTAACAGAGCTACCCAGGCACTTGTCGTCAAGCATTACCACACCCGACACGTACACAACACGTGGTGTCCCCGGGCCCTTCAGGACTACTGTAATATAATATTATAGGATATGCATAGTTTTGTTTGTAATTATTATGGTACAGAATATTAATTTAAATTATTTTTAACATAAATTTTATTTGAGGGTTTTTTTTTTAAATAAATTTTTTTAAGTTTAACGAATCAATGTTTTTAAAAGATAGTCTAGTTAGTTAATGGAAATAGAATTATTGTAATTTTAATATGAGGACAGCCTCCACAGTTTTAATGAATTTTGTGTTTAATTAAGTAATTTCAGAAATTTTATTTTGCCCTTAAAAAAAATAGTTTTGTTTCCCCTTGCTGTTTAATATTTTGTATTAAATTTTGTTGTACCCAAAGATAAGATCCATGATCTTTTCCGGGAGGAGATCTCCAGACGACATTTTATATTATATATGAAGTCATGGATTGTCACCTGATTTGCTGATTTTTGCTGTTGTGGAAAGTTAAACCAGGACAAATGAATATTACTGCGGTGTCACTGAAGAATGAGGCCATTAGTCGCAGTCTACTTCAATCCTGCGATTTAAAGGTTGAAGTAATTTTCATCATTTTCTGTATGCACTATAAGTAAATTTATTTGTTTATGATTTTGTTCTGGGACAATGATAATTCCGGTTCACCTCAGTGGTTTGAGAAGTAAGATAATCAATGTTCTGCCGACTGCTAGCCAAGGAAATCTAATTTCTGAAAATATTTGGACAGTTCTGATGAACCTTTATTTTCAAGAAACATATTTTCCAACAGTAATAAAATATAGCTTTTTTTTATTTCCCCCTCCCCATTCTAAAATATGTTTTGTAAGGAAGGCTGTAATACATTAGTAGTTACAAAGTATATCACAATCTGCATCAATTTCCTTTCAACAACTTTGTCTTCAAATTATTTTCATTTCATAAAATTTTTTTTTTTAATATGAAGTCTTTTTCCATCCAGTAGTTAGTGAAATGCATGACATACCTTTTTTCTTCTTACTTGAATCTTACTTGTGTAGATTGAATTTAATGTGGTGATATTGTCTACTGTAAGAATGACAACCAACAGAATTTTTATATGTTAACTATTGCCATTACATACACCATTCTGAAAAAAATATTACATGGATTAGTTAACTATTGCTTTAATATTTAAATATATGTAAATACAAGGTTAGGCCATTATTTCATTTATAGGAATAATTAGATAAATTCTCTTTGGTGATATGTTTATTTATTTGGTTGACTAGGGCAACATTTAAGCTTTAGATTTAAGTTTTAGAACACTCTTGGTCCTTACTTCAAAGAAGCCGGACATGTTAGAGTCTTTGCTTGGAAAAAAAAATGACTCCATTTCTTCCTAAGTAGGATAGATAAATATGCAGGACCAGGCAACCTTTGTAAAGTTGTTAGGGGGTGTGGATCTTTGAAGAGATCCCAACGAGGCACCTGAAATTTTAATATTTTTTGAGTACTTTGAAGTTGCTGACACTACCGGAGGAATGAGACTTTCCTGATGCCGNAATGACTCCATTTCTTCCTAAGTAGGATAGATAAATATGCAGGACCAGGCAACCTTTGTAAAGTTGTTAGGGGGTGTGGATCTTTGAAGAGATCCCAACGAGACACCTGAAATTTTAATATTTTTTGAGTACTTTGAAGTTGCTGACACTACCGGAGGAATGAGACTTTCCTGATGCCGGGAATTATGCAACCGACAATGCCTACCTTTCCAGCCTACTATCCTGCAGCAAATCAGTTCCTTCAAACAGTAATTTTATATATGTCTTGGCCAAATTATATTTTTAATTTATGCAAAAATTAAACTATTCGTTTTAACTTCCCAGTAGCCATTAAGAATCCAAGTGCTTACCACTGAAGCCGCCATGAAAATTAAATATATATTTTTTTCAACTTTGTTCCATTCTTCGACAGCATTCAAGAGTAAATAATGCGACGTAAATTAATAAACTATTTACAAGTTAGAAGGAATTTAATATTACAGTTCTAGCTTTCCCCTTTTTCCGCTTAATCAAATTTTGTAAGGAAGGATGTAGATATTGCAAAAAGTTTCATTTCTTTAGACTGAATTAAATGAACAGCATCATAATTCTATTATATTCACAATTATTTAATGTGTTTACTAAGCCGTACATTCCTTACAATTAAAATTGTTGCTTTTTATTCTTGTTTTATTCCAAACAGAATATTGCTTATTTTAAAGGGTGTTGTATTTGTCCTATGAGTGTTTGAGGGTCTCGTGTATTGAGGGAATTTTAAAGGATTTATTATAATTGTACTATGCTAAACATAACTTAACACAATGTCTGCTCTTGGCACTAACTTACAGATTTAATTTCCATTCATTTTTTTTTCACACTTCCAGTAATTTTATTTAACAAAGGAATAGTTTCTTAAACTACAAGCCACAATTAGCGTCCATTTGTTTTCACAACCACTCAATTATCAGCTCTGGTCCGCTCTTCAAGTCAGGCTCCTCTAGCCGACAGGCACCTTCACCTGTCTTGCTCCTGTACAAAGTCCGTTGAACACCTAGTGCGTGTAGAAGTAGGAGGTAGTACGGGTCACAGTGTTTTTATTCTTACTGGAATAAAACATGTAGTCTAGCTAACTTCTGTCTTTCCTTGCTCTGTAGTGAACGTGTGCCTTTTCCCTAACCTGGTAGGTGTCACCCTCGAAAGGAGCGGCAGAGGATTGCAAATTGGCAACAAGTTTCCGACGTAGAGTAGGACTGCGGCCGCCCTTAACCAGGAGGGCACGCATGTCACACACAAGAACAAGTTCGACGGCCACCCATACTGTGGACCCAGTACGTAAAGATACCTGGTGTGCAAGTACGGAAGAGCCTCAAACACTACAAAGACACACTATGAACCACCTGGGCCAACTAAGTCAGCTAACCCATTCCCTGCAGAGCGCACAAACTCACCGGAGGGGGTGCCAGGACTGACGAGGCTTGGCCCAGGAACTTCTGGAGTACACTTTAGATACGGGTTTGTTGCCTGCTGCACTCTACAGGATGAACATTAGCACCTTTCCGGTCCATGATGATCGCTCACCGAAGTGGAAGCAGGAGGAACATCCAGAGGACAGCTGCTATCCTTGCATCTCGCCACCCCCTAAGTAATCCACCCACACCAGCCCTCAGCTGTCCCACAGGAGAGAGCACAAGCCGCCTGGCAATTAGTGGAGCCTCATTCCACTACCCTCTCTGCTCCCTGGCAACCTATTTGGCCTCCCAGTAAGGGTTCCCAGAGTTGATCACCCCGCCATTGAACTACTACGCCAGGGGTAAACACCCATTAGGAGTGGAACCTTTCGACCCGGAGGAAACAGTGAGACATCACAACCACCTGACCACATGCCTGCCAGCCTGCTCAGCCGTCTGCTCCAGCCAGAGCCACGTCTACCAGCCAGGGCTAGCATCTGCTGCAAGTGAGCGACACCAGTGGTAAGCTAGCCCGCACCTGTGTGTCCAAAGCCCAGACCAGTTACCTTGCCCTAACCGACTTTGTACCTAGTAGGTGCCAGATGCACCCTAACTTACATAAGGGACCAGTGCGAAGTTGAAGAGTCATTCTACAGACGCCTCCGCAGTAGAGTCCGTCCCCTACCTGCGCAACTGATTTGACGCAAAATTTAAAAACTGCCCCACTCTTGCAGTAAAATCCTACTCCCAAAGGCTGTCACACGTTAAGCAGAAGGATGAATTGTACGAGACACTTCTTAAAATCAGGAAGACAATAAAGACACTAACAAGTAACTCAAGATTTAAAACCCTGAGTCCTGCTAGTGATCCAACTGTTGAAAAGACCAGCACCAGGAAGGTGAGTTGACTGCAGACACTGCTGAACAACAATTAGGTATGGTAGTACCGTGGAGGAACCGAAAGTTGTCTGCACACTTACGCTCTCTCTCTCTCAGCTGTCTGTAGATTTATACAGTTTCTCTCAGAAACAGTGAGGTTCACAATCTCGTATCTGGGAGTGAAAGACTATTTCCACCTCCGTAGTGCACAGCTATAGTACACAACTGTTTTTCATGGGCAAATTCTTTTAGGTGTGTCTCACTAAAGTACATGGGTTTGACGGAAAGGTGTAGTGTACTGCACAAAGCGTCACCGCAGTTTTCACCAAGCAATAGCTTAACAATGCATAGATGTACTGTAATGTAATTACAGTTTTATCTTTTCCTGCCCCCACCCTGTTGTAGGAGGGAATATGGTTTGGGTCACTAGATATGATGAGCTTCCTTTGTTACTGTGCTGGCGGACATGGTAATTGCTACATGATATCTCCAAAAAGTTCCCCCAAGGCAACGTAAGCTTGTATTGGGTGTGATGGAGCCTTCTCTTGTCTAGGAAATGGCTTCTGGAAAATGACATGTTGGAGATGGGTTGTCCATAGCTACTGCTATCACACAAATCTCCCCCAGTCGTCTTGAGATGTGTCACAGCTACCTGTGTGGCTGCCATCTGCTAGGCATCCTCTGGCACACTGCCTCAGACTGCAGGTACCCTTGCCTAACACCCAGACTACAATGTACCTGAAGTTTTTAACGAACAGGCTCTTGCTTAACTTGACTTTTGATATTTCCTCTCAAGTGAAATAAAAGGTTAGGATTAAGGATTGAACTGCACAATGCATAGGCAATTCCCACACTGAACCAGGCTGGTACATTGAAAGAGCAAGTGTGTGTGTGTGTGATATGTGCATTAGTTTCCTATCCGGTGACCTGTTGGGTCCCCTTTAACTGGGCAAATTGACATTCAGTCTAACGAGTCATCACACAGATAGATTCTGTGTAGAGATAACGGATGGCGGGACATGCATGGCCAATTTCATAGCTATCGGCAAGACAGACCGGAACTTCATGTGTATCGTGAACTCCTATCCAACTAGTTCTATACACAGGGTTGCCCTGTCTTGATACGAGCAGGTGATCAGCCAAGCTGAANTTCATAGCTATCGGCAAGACAGACCGGAACTTCATGTGTATCGTGAACTCCTATCCAACTAGTTCTATACACAGGGTTGCCCTGTCTTGATACGAGCAGGTGATCAGCCAAGCTGAAAAGGGGGGTTACACAATTCACAAATGCATGTTATTCAGCAGTATGAATACAATATGTAACCTAATTTTATCTTGCTAATGATTATTTGCAAAGGTCAAATTTTAAGCCAAATTGACACCATGGTTCTCTCACCTACCTGGAAATAATACCATAAGACAAACTGCATTCATAATTATCATGGCTTGCAAAATTCCAACAAAGTATGATATGAACACAAGCACCATAACTATAATGAAGAGCAGACCTATCAGCTGGCATATAGACATCATCTGTCTCGTTCTTCCCCTCACCCGTATCATTGAGACAGTAATAATATTTTTATTCCCACCATTCTCTCTACTGTGATATAGCATACAATGAATATTAATAAATACTAAAAAAAANTAATAATATTTTTATTCCCACCATTCTCTCTACTGTGATATAGCATACAATGAATATTAATAAATACTAAAAAAAAACCAAACAAATGCTGAATTTGTTGTTTGTAATTTACATTCTCTTTGGCTACCAAAATAAACAAATGCATNAAAAAAAACCAAACAAATGCTGAATTTGTTGTTTGTAATTTACATTCTCTTTGGCTACCAAAATAAACAAATGCATTCTTTCCACAATTAACATAAAAAAAGTGAATGTGGCCATAGAGACAATCTTATAGATCCTTAGTTAAAAACAATAACAAAAATTTTAATTTTATAATGCAACATAATTAATCAGTTTGTATTTTCTACAAAATTAATGATTTATAAACATTGCATAATTTGTGGAGTTACACAGCATTAAAAGGAAAAAGGCATCACAGAAAAAATTTAAAGAGCAGAATTCATAACAGGGGTTGGGAATGTGATTTATAATTGTGCTGATATGTAATTATATAATTTTTAATTCAAACTTGCAGAACATTTGCATGGCGTATTCTTGCCTAAGTACTTATTCTTAAATTATAGTGCTAAAATAAGTTCAACCTATTTTTGCAATATTCAATGTAAAATAATTATAATGGTCGTCAGTTTAACACACAGAGTTAAGAATTTTGGTTAGAGTTGTTCTGACAACCATACAAAGTATCAGCATCAGCCAATACTTTAGTATTGGTTTTAGAAAATATAACTAGCATCTCGGAATGTTTGCTGATGTAAAATAACCGTGAAAAAATGAAANTTTAGTATTGGTTTTAGAAAATATAACTAGCATCTCGGAATGTTTGCTGATGTAAAATAACCGTGAAAAAATGAAATAAAAATTGCATAAGCTAAATTTGTAGTTGACGATAAATGCAAAATATTTCTGGCAGCACACTAACAGTCTATGCTACATTCCCTACAACAACAATAAACGAAAACAAACTTTTTTTNAAAATATTTCTGGCAGCACACTAACAGTCTATGCTACATTCCCTACAACAACAATAAACGAAAACAAACTTTTTTTTGTGCACCATAGATACGGCGTATTCACGCTAGCTATATAGCCGCGGACCTAGCGCCAGCAGCGACACTTTTGAGTGAAACCACCTTGGTGCGCATATACAGCCATCTACATCTACAACGTATTGCATTTCCCCATGTAAGTGTCGTGCTTTATTTTTGAAGGATTCTAGAAGGGACAATTTTTTGTGTGGCGAGTTGTGACTTTTATTATGCACAATGGTAATGTGTACTGTAATACGAGAAGTGGGTGTGAAGCTAGCAATTAGGTTGGTTTTGCCTGATGGTGTTGTCACCTGCTCTGCAGCATTGCCACACTGCAACTGCACTGCAAAGGAAGTTAACACACTTATGTGAAAATGATACAGTGATAAATCAAGATGAAAATGATAGGTGGAAAAAAGTGCAGCTGCACTGTCGAGTTCAAGTTCAAGTTAAAGAGTGATTACTTACACTGCACAAAATGGAAAACGAGTTGCCGCAAGAAAATTTGACTGTCCAAAATGTGTAGGACATTGGTGTACCCGAGAAGGACAAACTGTAGAGAAAGTACCAAAAAATAGACATGACTTATGCAGAAAGAGATTGTAACACCCCCTGCAGTTAAGTTGAGTTGTGCAGTAGTCATCTGCCATTTCGTGTAAACAAGGCTTCATGGAATGCCGGCAAGCAGGTGCGCGGGGTAAGGAACTGGCAACTAGTAGTACAGTAGAACCTTACTATAACAACCCCTCATGGTTTCCATTTTCCTGCTGTTATAACAGGTTTGTGCTAGAATTTTTTTTGGAAATTTTGGACAGAATTTGACTTATTCCCTAAACCTATACATCAAAATGAGCAATTTTTGCATGAAGTCCATGTTCAATCATCTCTAGCATGAAAATTATACTTTAAAAAATGAATATACATTTATTTTACAAGGTAGGCACAATCT
>NQII01000591.1:24430-53623 GCA_002778355.1 Clitarchus hookeri | reverse complement strand
GAAACTACACTTAACCTCGTGTTGTCTGCACAAAATGCCAAAAACAGAGCGGCCCGAGGATTTACCAAGCATTATTCCTGGCATAAAAATCAACATTATTTTTGCATGGAATATTAATTTAATTTAATAGTCTGGCATCTTCAGGATAAAATGATACCACAGAAGAGTGCCTGCAACCTCCCTTGCCGGGTGAACAATTACAAAAACTGTAACATTGGACAATGTGTATTTTTTTACACCATATTTACAAAGCAAACGGAAGCTTCCTTGTTTATACAGCACACAAACACTTCTTCCAGAAGCCCAGGTTACGGAAACTCCGGTTTCAACTGACAGTATAAATGCACTAAAGGTCACCTCTGTCAGTCTGATGAACCAAGTAAAATGGTGACGAGGGGAAGGAGGAGAAGGAGATGGCTGAATGTGAGGAAACGAGAATGTGTGATGGACCCGCAGAGGTGGAGGCCACAATGAGAGGAAGACTTGCTGTTGTTTCACTGTCCAGAGTTGTATCTGTAAGTCAATTGTTAGGNAGGAGAAGGAGATGGCTGAATGTGAGGAAACGAGAATGTGTGATGGACCCGCAGAGGTGGAGGCCACAATGAGAGGAAGACTTGCTGTTGTTTCACTGTCCAGAGTTGTATCTGTAAGTCAATTGTTAGGCTTCCACACTGCTGATGGCATGTCCAAAAAAATATAAGCGTATTAAGTCGTCGACAAACAATACTCAAAATCCAAGAGNACTCAAAATCCAATTCTTAATAACACAAGCGAAATGAAACGGCAAGACATAGAGAGCACAATGACAGAACAAACACTGAGGGTCGTTGCATTGCGCATTGAATCATTTGGTCCTCAAAGATGGAGGGAGGGCAGAGTTAATAGCTATTGGCTAGCACTGGCGGTGCACTATGTCCAGTATCATGCTCACCAAGAGAAAAGCAATGTGCAGCAAGCAAAAAAAGTGCAACAATTGTATTCTTCAGCAGATTTCCCTCAAATTCTTAACTTTTTTCCATTCAATTTTTATGGTTTGTAATGTTGCAGACGCTGGATTTGACAAGTGGAAATCACAGCTATAATTACTCTGCAGAGACATGACACTTAAATAAAGGCGCCATATTAGAAGAAAATAAAAGAATTCCATGTTAGAGAATTTCCTCCAAATTTTATTACAGTTAAAACAGTTCAATTTCTTAAATGGAAAGTCACGAACTGTCAGAACGAGTCAGTCAAAGCACAGAGTTAATTAATTATTAAAGTAACTAAAAATTTGCATTCTGAGAAAATTACGAAGACAGGAGGTACGTAACTATACCTCCTGGCACCCTAGTAACCCCCCACACCAGCAGGAAATAATTTTGTAGACCAAAAGTTTCAGGCCAAAAACTAAGTTTGAAAAGAAAGAGGTCACTGGTGCTTGCCGGTGTAGGTAAAATTTGTCACGCTACGACGATGTGTCTTCCTCGCAGGCTGGTAGTAATCTGTTAGCGGGCGGGAGGTGCCCCTGGCTAAGTCGCCACATGTTCTACCCCCACTCCTCAAACTAGGGTGCCAGAAACGTAACCAAATAAGGGCATGGCATGATACAGAATCCCTTCGGATACCGCACGAACCCAGTCGCAAGTACTTTCCCATGGCAGCTGAACTGTGTAGTAGTTACACAAATTTCTAGAACATACTCAAAAGGAAAACAGTCTACAAATATAATAAACCCTATCTCTGATTGCTGACGCAACCTCAACTGCAACTCAGAAAAAGCAAACGCATGACCAATAAACATACGAACACAACCAAAATGTTGAATACTGATAAGCAATTACAATTCCTTGGAAAATACAGTAAAATTCAGTTAAGACGTTTTTGAAAGGACTGAAAAAATGATTATTAAGCAGGAAAACTTCTTAAAAGAGTCAAATTACACATGTGGATATAGACAAGGTGCAAAATTATTCAACTTATTAAGCAAGAAAACTTCTTAAGTGGGAACTTCTTAACAGGGTTTCACTGTATAAGAAAATTAACCAAATGTCCTGATTAAATCGGTATTAACTGCATCAATACAGGTTCCTCAAAAACGAGTTGTTACAGAAAGACGGTCACACTAAATGGGGTCGATATAGAGAGATTCTACTGTACTTTCTGTCACGTGTAACTTGGCAAGATTTTGACAGTTCGACAAAAGTAGCACCAAATGTTTACTTTTCGTTTATGTATCCTTTCGCCATCAGCTGGTGTGTCAAATAGAGGCTGTATATTTTATCAAAACGCTGTCAGCTAATCCACTTGCCATTGTACTGTAATGCTAAAAAATNTTTGACAGTTCGACGAAAGTAGCACCAAATGTTTACTTTTCGTTTATGTATCCTTTCGCCATCAGCTGGTGCGTCAAATAGAGGCTGTATATTTTATCAAAACGCTGTCAGCTAATCCACTTGCCATTGTACTGTAATGCTAAAAAAATTTTAAAGTATTTTAGAGTGACATCTGTCTAAAAAAATTTGTAGGTTATAGAAGTAAAAATATAAAACCTTACAAAAAATTATATATTTGTTTACTCATTTTTAATTTGTCCGAGACAGTGAATTTGGGTTAACATTTGCAAGATGGTAGTTTTAGTTCTTATCACACTTTGGACGTCATCTATACATATTACAAAACTCAACGTCTCTCTGTCTGTCTGTTAGTGTGCTTATCACTCAAGAACCACCTATCCGATTATCGTGTTTTTTTAAAATTGATACTATGTTCTCTGGCCAGGTTTTAGTATATATTTTGTTACGTAAAGTAACATAAGGAACAAGCAGTGACGATAATAGTGAATCAAGTCGGGATAACGTTTTCCGCCAGCGCGCTCTCTTGCAATACGCTGTCTAAACCATTAAAGATGGAACAATTTCATGTAGTAAAGAATTGTGTAGAATAAAAAAAACCTAAAAAAAACTCTGCGGTAGCATATATCTATCTATAACAGAGAAATACTAATAAACGTTTTTACTTAATTTCTCAATTAATAAATACGTAAAATTCAAACTGTTGTTTCCCCATTAAAAACTTAATATTTGTCTAATAAATATTTATCTCACATTTAACTCGACGTAAAATTCCACTTTATTAAAAAAAAAACCCAAACAACAATTTTGTAGTCCACGTGAGCGGAGCTGCGGGCACAGCTAGTAGCTAATATAACTGGAACTAAAAGTAATTCGGGAAACTGGATTGACAACGCATTTTTATTCGCCAACAACTCACCGACTATTACAAAGCAGTAATTATGCTATTACTGATAATTAATAGTTCAAGTTGGAAATATGTAACGTTGAATAATGTAAGAATTGCTTAAAAACTATTCACGCGTATCCCGCTTTCTTTGTTTTATTAATACAATATAGTAACAACACTAAAACCAGGAAATGGGTTTGCGGGAGAACAACATGAAGTGCAATGGACGTAGACAAGCGATTACCGGCCCAAAATAAATTACTAGTAATCAAAATCGCTGTCCACAAAATATATGTTACTTTCAAAATTATGCAGAGCTCGCGGAAAAATAAAACTATTGGTATATGTTCGTAAATTTGTTATTTTACAAACGAAAGCTAATTTGTTTTTCTGGCTAGTAATGCTTCGGAAAAGAGCGGACAAATGGCGCGCATGGCATGGCAAGTTGTGAGTCGACCGCGTTACTCGACAGGTAACAGGATGTTGACTGCCTCTCGATCCAGTCTTTTTAAAAGTTGACTTTCTTCTATTACNAGCGTTACTCGACAGGTAACAGGATGTTGACTGCCTCTCGATCCAGTCTTTTTAAAAGTTGACTTTCTTCTATTACTGGCTCGAAGTGACACAAATTTAAAATACATTTCGTCAACTCATTAGAAAAATTATTCAACAATACTGTGCAATATTTCTGTATGTTTTTGGAATTAACATCAAGCACGTATGGAAAGCATGGTTGGAGAGTGGGGATACGACGTGAAAAGAACTCCCAGTTTTGAAATTGTGTTTCATTTGGATACGGATCGTTTTATTATGCATTTCATTTTGAACACCCATACATTACTACTTTATCATGAAGTTTAGTTTGTAACACTAACATCCTCTGTTTTGTGACCAAGTAAAATAAAATGTATTAATTAATCTAGGAACTCTTATCGTGCATTTTCTGCTTATCTGATGTGCATCGGTAGTGCACTAAGAATAGCCAACGTAATATTAACTTTTGTTAGTTCGTGCATCAGCTGCAGGATTTTGTAAATGGCACCTTGTTTCGTATACATCAAGTGCCACTCACTGACTGTCATAATCTTGCCAAGTTATATGAGAGACAGAGTCGTCTGGCAACAGCGCAGCAACACTGTTTTACTTGCGACGAACAATAAACCCATTCTCCCTACACCTCCTTTTCTTTAGACATTACTGACAGCTTCAACACCTTGAGGATGAGTTTCATTAACAGAGTTAGTTTAACCTATAAAATATATAGGTTGATGCATAATTAACTTTATTATGAATAAAAAAATTGTTTTATCATTATCAGAGCTTCAAATTACTAGAACAATTGCAAATTTATTGTTAACTATAAATTTTGGGTTCATAATTTGCAAATAAAGCTACGTCCAGGTCTTTCAAGGGTTACAATAAACACATATTTCTTACAATTACAATTTTTTAAAATATATTTTGTAATAAAATTTTGATGTGTTGTTACTATTGATAAACAAGTAACTGCTGATAGCATCCAAATTGAAAAATACCAAATCTCAAATTACTAAATAACAAAATGATAAATTTGAACATGACCTGACTTGAACATAGGTTAAAATTTTTGCTATGGTTGATAAAAGTTATATAGAGCCTGTATAAAGAAATAAAATGTTGAGGAAAACTTGGAAATGTTCAAGAAAGAGGCATCTGTATCGGATGTGGTACTGGGGTGTCTGTATCAATATCGGTATAGGAAAAAGTGGTATCAGAACAACTCTAATTTTGGTACTGGGAAGCAGCATTTGCAAGATATACAAATAACTAGAGTATACTGTACTTGCCATTAGGCCTGACAGACAGCATCAGTTCCCCAGCTCCAGAGTCACGGGACGCTCGTATCAGGTTGACAACTTGTTCATGAAGAAGGCCAGTAACCTCATGACCATTTATCAATACCACCTAGGTATGACAAACACACACCCTTTCTGCTACAGTTAGAACACTGCTTACACAACAATAACTTTTGTGTGTGGTCTTGCCTTTTTAGCAATTGCAAGAAAAATCAATTATCTTTCAACATAAAATGTGTAAAAACTGTTTTTAATTACAAAAATTATATATTTTAAACATTACAGAATACTGACCTGAGATTCATTAAACTACCAACATAGCATGAAATTTAATGATCAAATATAAATCTTGGTGAATTCAGATTTATATTACTTCAGTGCTCTAACATCACCACTCAAGAAAATTTACCAAGTGAGAAAAATGTGTTTTAAAATACAACACTAAGNTACTTCAGTGCTCTAACATCACCACTCAAGAAAATTTACCAAGTGAGAAAAATGTGTTTTAAAATACAACACTAAGCATGTACTGCAAAAAAATTATTAACACAGGATAATACTTTAATGATGTATCCCAAATTTTCTGCAGAATTTTGAGATGTGAGAAGTTTTCAAAGGTTAAGAGTTGGGTGTGAGTAGACTTACTCTCTGCTACCCATTCATTGATACAATTTTACCAGCTGGAACCACAGNGGTTAAGAGTTGGGTGTGAGTAGACTTACTCTCTGCTACCCATTCATTGATACAATTTTACCAGCTGGAACCACAGTTATCAATGAGCAAGTTGTATTTTATGCAGTTTGTGAGCTGGCCAGGTCCCTTATCAACCACAGCCAGGCATCTGGACCTCAAGCCCTAGTTGATAGCAGTTCTTGCTGGTTAGTGGCAACCTCCTGGTCAGGCGTGGAGTGGAGAGGTTTGGGTGGCTCCAACAGCGGGGTTTTGAAAGCCGATGTGAGGTGAGTATGGAGAAGTATTGGAATGCAAAGATGGTCAAATGGAAAATCGCTGAGAAAAACTGCCAACCAACAGCATCACTTGGCACAATTCACAAGCGTAAAAATCCAGCAGGAACCTGCTGAGAAGCAAACTCTGTTCGCCTTGGTAAGAGGTTAGACCTCAACGGAAGGTTGCTGACAGTTAGGATAGCTAATCCTCACTGATGATGTGATACTGACTTCAGCTGAGCTGATACAGATTTTTTAGATATAAGTACAAACCTATACTTTTGTGCCAATACACCCAATATCAATTTATTTAAAAATTGGCTAGTCAAAGCTACAAGAACAATTAAAATTCTTGTCTTTGGAATCAAGTCTCAAGAAGACACATTTTTATTAATACAATTTGCCCATAACAAATGGATAATAAAAAAACTAAGAAATATCAATGTCCAGAATATGTTTAAAAAAAAATTTAGTTAGGGTGGTTTTGATATTGTGAACACCGNAAACTAAGAAATATCAATGTCCAGAATATGTTTAAAAAAAAATTTAGTTAGGGTGGTTTTGATATTGTGAACACCGTCAACACTAGTGTCAACTACTTACTGTGAAGTGACATGATATTCAGTGATTCTTATCACTTGCATAATGTATCGTACCTATGTGCACTGGTTAGCAACAAGAAGCCTCCAACAAACTTGCATGTTTGCGCCACTGGGCTGCAATGGACAGATAACCCCTCGTGGTTGTTCACCATTCAGAAAGGTGGTGCTTGTATAGTCTGCCTCATGTAAGTCGGCGAGATTCTGACAGTTCGATGAAAGTAGCGCCAATGTGTACNTTCATGTTTGCGCCACTGGGCTGCAATGGACAGATAACCCCTCGTGGTTGTTCACCATTCAGAAGGGTGGTGCTTGTATAGTCTGCCTCATGTAAGTCGGCGAGATTCTGACAGTTTGATGAAAGTAGCGCCAATGTGTACTTTTTGTTTATGTATCCTTTCGCCATCAGCTGGTGTGTCAAGTGGAGGCTGTATTTTTTATCAACACTCTGTCAGCTAATCCACTTGCCATTGTACTGTAATGCTAAATAAATTTTAAGATATTTTAGACTGACATATATCTAAAAAAAATTAGTAGGTTATAAGGTAAAAATATAAAACCTTACAGAAAATTAAATATTTACTAACTCTTTTTTTATTTGTCCAAGACAGTGAATTTGGGTTAACATTTGCGAGATGATAGTTGTAGCTAGTATCACACTTTGGACGTTATAGCTAATATATTCGAGTTGGAAATTTGTGACTTGGAATAACGTTAGAATTGCTTAAAAACTAATGTGTGTGCCACTTCCTTCGTTAACACAGAAGCAAGGAAATCGGTTTTCGGAAGAATAATGTGGCGTATAATTTACGTAGACCAACGATTACCGGCCGAATAGAAATTACTAGTACTCAAAATCGCTGTACACGAAATATATGTTACTTTAAAAATTATGCAGAGCTCGCGGGAAAAATAAAACTATTGGTATCTGTTCAAAATCTGTTAGCATAGAAGCTTTCTTCTCTGGCTGGTAATGCTTCGGGAAAGAGAGGATAGATGGCACGCACGCCATGACAGCGAGGTGAGAGCCATTTCCTTTGCTCAATAGATAGCGTCCTTTTAAAAGTTGACTTTTCTTCTATTACTGGCTCAGAACGACACAAATTTGAAATATATTTTGTCAAATTATTAGAAAAAATAATTCAACAATATCATACAATATTTCTGTATGATTTTGGAATTAATATCAAGCACGTATGGAAAGTATATTTGGAAAGGGGTGATAAGTGAAAATAGTTTTTGAAGTTGCGTTTCATTTGGATACGGATCGTTTTATTGTGCATTTCATTTTGAACAACTATACATTATCACGAAGTTTAGTTTGTAATACTAACAACTACTGTTTTGTGACCTCGTAAAATAAAATGTATTAATTAATCTGGGAACTCTTTCTTATCGCGTATTTTCTGCTTGTCTAATGTGCGTCGGAAGTGCACTCAGAATAGCCAAGGTAATATTAACTTTTGTTCGTTCATGCATCAGCTGATACAGGATTTTGTAAATGGCAGTTTTTTTGTTTCGTATATGTCAAGTTGCCACTCACTGACTGTCAAAATCTCGCCAACTTATATGAGACAGACAATATCTTGGTGCACTACTGGCAGTTTTCCATGCAGGTACATACACTGGTTGAATTTAAATTACAGCAAACACATAAGAAAGTAAGAGGGAACATAAGCAAACGACAAATGCAGTGTAATTAACAGGATAACAACTATGTTACATCACCACAAATAAATCCCTTTCATACACATCATAGGGTTGACTGTCCCACCATCTCCAAACTTTCCAAAATCTCTCCTCCCCTTGAAATTTAACAAATGCAAACAAGAATTAAATTACTTGTTTCAGAAAAAAACACCTGTTTAGAACTGTCTCAAAATAGCTTGCTCTAAACCTCACTTCAGTTGTGAGCCCACCATGTGTAAATGTCAGAATGATGATAAACATTACCTAGAGACTCACTTACTTGATCACCCTCGTTAAGTTTGGGGTAGCAGCAGTCTGCTGGGGTGTTGGTAGCAACACGAGACACAAAGATGGGCATATTGAGATCAGCACCTCCTTTCACGTTGAAACCAAACCGTCCATGTTCATCTGGCAGGATTCGTATCAGCACAAGACCCTCATCAGTGCCCTAAAATTTAAAACATGAGCACTGTTGTAACTTAACTGTGTTTTACCTCCACAAAACATATTTTTTCACAGATATTTGAACATATAACACAATAAATGCAAAAGGAACAGCTCATTACATGTTGTAACGTTCCACAGTCAATATTGACGAATGGAAATTACAACTAGGTTAGCTCAATTGGTAGCAACATGAAACTTAAAAGGCGCAAAACAAATAAAGTCAAGTTCCGGTTTATTTACTCTGTACTTTTATTTATCAATCAAATGAAACAGTTCACATACAATCTTCAGGTATGCAGAGTACGAACAGGTTTCACAGACAAACAAGCAAAGAGATAACAGCGCCGAAGTGGTTTGTTTATTTAATCACGTCTTGAAAACTGGCCTCACAAGAGGAACTAGACACCTCCCACACCGGCGGAAATAATGTAGTAGTATAACATTTGCCAGTGTGGAGGATACTTGCCACGCCCGACGCGTACCCTTCGAGCGCTGATTGTCTACTGTTGGTCCTTCACCGTTACCGGGGGGGTATGAATATGGAGTATTTCTCTCTTGTACTCACTGCCCCTCCTTTCCCCAGGGTGCCACAAACGTTACCAAATAAGGGCATGGCATGGGCCGAACAAAGACTTCCCACGCCATGCAAACTGCATCGCCATCTGAATTGCATCATTTGTAAAAGATAATCAAAGCTTCCAAAACAAAAACTGTCGACGCAGTCTGAAAAGCTTCTATCAACAAATGCTGATGCTAATAAAGCTAAGATTTCCTAAAATGGCAAACGTATGTACAATAAACGAACTCCCATGACTTTAATTTCAAATCCCGATAAAATATTACGAAGCTTTGCACAACAAAAGAAATTTAACAAAGTATCCCAATAATTAACATATTGCGTCATTACAATGTACATGAAATTGTAAGTTTCTTACATATTTTACCATNCAAAGTATCCCAATAATTAACATATTGCGTCATTACAATGTACATGAAATTGTAAGTTTCTTACATATTTTACCATCAAAAACCAAACATACCATAAGTACACTACAGGCCATTCATGGTAGAATGAGCACTTTTGAAAGACCTCTGTTTTCAGCTAATTTGTATTTTTCCACCATGTGCAAATGTAACCATTGCCATACTCTTCATTATTCAAACTCAATATTTACATTCATTACTCGGAAAATTATAGTTCACTGTATTTACATAATGCAGTACCTCTGTATTTTACTCCCCGGAAGCCACTAAACGTAGCATTTTTGCAGATTATGTTCTCTGCTGAAATAGTCACGGGTGTATACTATCACAGCACACATTTTCTCTCGTAATTTGCATACTTCCTTCAGCATCTAAAGGATCTCACATCCAGTAGGAGCAAATGCCAGTGTCCTGACCCAACATCTACATACATCTAGATGAGCTCTTTGGGAATATCCTCCTCCGTTTACATCAAACATCCTATTATGGAAATCTCACGATCCCTCAAAAATGACAAGGGTGGCGCCTCAGGGTTGGGCAGTAATACGGGCTCCGACGATGGCGTTGAACCACACACTACTACAGTGGCTCAGGGGTAGATGTAATCTTCCTTTCGTTAGAGGAATGAAAAGTATGGTCGTGGGAAGGAAAAGGGTGAAGAGAAGAGAGAAAAAAAGGTAAAAGGAAAGCAGTAAAGCAAAGGGGAGGGAAATAAAGGAAGAAAAGGGGAGAAATAAAGGAGGATGATAAGGGGAAGGGGACAAATAGGGGGAAAAGGGAGGAAAGAAAGAAAAGAAAGGAGAAGAAAGGGGAAAGAAGAGGGAGGAAAAGACTGAAGGGGAAAAAAAGGAAGAAAAATAAAGGGGAAAGAAAAGGTGAAAAGAAAAGGGGAAGGAATGGAAAAAAAGGNATAAGGGGAAGGAAAAGGGGAAGGAAAATGGAAAGGAAAGGGGGAAGGAAAGAGTAAATAAAGAGGGGAGAAAGGGTAAATTAAGAGGGGCGGAAGGAAAGGGGAAAATAAAAGGGTGAAGGAAAAGAAAGAAAGAAAGGAAAGGGGAAAAAAGAGGAAAGGGGAAAGTAAAGGAGAAAAGGGGGAAGGAAAGGTGAAAAAGGGGGAAGGAAAGGTAAAAAGAAAAACAGGGTGGAAAAGGTAAATAAAGGGTGGAAGGAAAGGGGAAAATAAATAGGGGAGGGTAAGGGGGAAAAATCATAGGAAAAATAAATGGGGAAGGAAATAGGAAAGGAAAGTTGGAAGGAAATAGAGAAAGAAAGGTGTAAGGAAATAGAGAAGGAAAGGGGAAATAAAGACGGAAGGGTGAAAAGAAAAGGGGCAGGAAAAGATGTAAGGATACGGGAAAGGAAACGAGGGGGAGGAAATGGGAAAAGNGAAGGAAAGGGGAAAAGAAAAGGGAAAGGGAAGTACTGGATGGGTAGGAAATGGGAAAAGAGAAAGGCAAGAATGCAGGGTGAAGGAAAGGAAAAGGGGAGAAGGAAGGAAGGGGAAAAGAGGAGGGCAAAGGGAAGAAAGGAAGAAGAAAAGGGGAAGAAAAAATGGGGGGGGAAGGATGGGAACAGGGGTGAAGGGAAAAAGGGAGAAAATAGGGAAAGAGGGGGAAATAACGGATTGTTGTGGAAGGAACGGATCGTTGTGGAAGGAAGGGAATGGGGCAGGAAGAGAAGGAGGAAGAAAGAGAAGGGAGGAAGAAGTGAAAGGGGGAAGGAAGATAAGGGGGGAAGGAAGATAAGGGGGGAAGGAAGATAAGGGGGGAAGGAAGATAAGGGGTGAAGGAAGAGAAGGGGAAGAGAAGAGGGATGGAAGAAAAGAGGGAAGGACATGAAAGGGGAGAGTGTACGGGAAGAATGGAGTAGGTGCGAGTAGAGTAAGGGAGGGAATAGAGGAAAGGATGGAGTCCGGGAGGTAGTAGAAAAGGGAGGGAGTACAGGAAAGAAGGTGATAGGGGAAGGGATGGAGTAGGGAAATGGGGGAGTAAAAGGAATGGGTAGAGAAAAGGGAGGGGGTAGAGGAAAGGAGTGTGTTAGGGAAAGGGAGGGGGTAGAGGAAAGGAGTGTGTTAGGGAAAGGAGTGAGATGGTGAAAAGAGTGATAGGGAAAGGAGTGATAGGGAAAGGAGTGAGTAGGGGAAAGGAGTGACATGGAGAAAGGAGTGACATGGAGAAAGGAGGGAGCAGGGAAAACGAGGGAGTAGGGAAAAGGAGAGTGTATGGAAAATGAGGCAGTAGGGGAAATGTGGGAGAAGGAAAAATAAGGGGGTAGGGTAAATGGGAGTATGGGAAATGAGTGAAAAGGGGTGGAAGGGAAAGAAGGGAAGGAAATAGGAATGGAAAGAGGAAAAAGGGGATAAGAAAAAAGAATCAAAAGGAATTGGGGAAAAGAATAATGGAAAGGTGAGTGGTGAGAAGGAAGAAAAGGTAAAGGGTAGGAGAAGGAGGAAATNAAAGAATAATGGAAAGGTGAGTGGTGAGAAGGAAGAAAAGGTAAAGGGTAGGAGAAGGAGGAAATATGGAAAAACATTTTGAAAAGGGGGGGAAGAAAGAAGTAGAAAATGTGATAAAAGGGGAGAAAGGGAGGAAGAAAAGGAGGTGAGATAAGTGGAAAATAATAGACGAGAAAAAAAATGATGGAAGGGAAAGATGGGGAAAAAAAATGATGGAACAAAGGGAAAGATGGGGGAAATGAAGTGATGGAAGGAAGGGCGAGATGGGGGAAATGAAATAATGGAAGGAAGGGAAAGATGGAGGAAACAAAATGATGGAGGGAAGGGAAAGAAGGGGTAAACAAAATTATGAAAGGGGAATAAAGGGAAAGGGATGAAGGAAGAGAAAGAGGAGTAAAATAAAATGATGGAAGGAATGGAAAGGGGGGAAGGAAGGAACGAAGGGAAAGGGGTAAAAAGAAAGGAGGAAAGCGAAAGGAGAGAATATGGAATGGAAAATGAGACAAAAAGGTAAAGAAGAGTAAAGAAAAGCAGGGAGTAAAAAAAGGTATGAGTAGGGGGAAGGAAGATTTAGAGGAAATGAGGGAGCAGTGAGGGAAATGAGGGAGTAAGGGAAAAGGATGTAAAGGGGGAGGGAAAGAATGGAAGAAAAGAAAAAAGAGGAAGGGAACAGAAAATAGAAAGAAAGAAGGGAAAAAGGAAATTNAGGAGGGAAAGAATGGAAGAAAAGAAAAAAGAGGAAGGGAACAGAAAATAGAAAGAAAGAAGGGAAAAAGGAAATTTTGAAAGGTGAATGATAAGGGGGAAAATAAGGTAAAGGAAAGGTGAAGAGGAAAGTTGGGAAAGTATAGGGAAAAGAGGGGAAATATGAGCAGAAAGGGGAGGGTGAAAAAAGGTGGAGAATGGGAAGGAGAGGTTTAGGCATCTCTTAACAGCGAGGTCTTGAGAGTCGAAGGGAAGACAGGAGATCCCTGAGAAAAAACGCCGACCAGCAGCAGCATCCAGTATGATTTCTGTGTGTGAAAATGTAGGAGCGACTCTGTCAGTAATTGAATCTGGTTACTCTAGGTGGAGGGCAAGTGCTCTAACTGTACACCAGCCACAGCCCTGGGGAGGGTAAAGAGAAAGTGAAAAGTAGGGGTAAAAGGAAATGAAAGAATTATGGAAAGGGGAAGTGGAAAGAAGGGGAACACAGGTGGAAAAGAGAGGGGAAAAGGCAAGGTTGAGAGGAGTAAAGNATGGAAAGGGGAAGTGGAAAGAAGGGGAACACAGGTGGAAAAGAGAGGGGAAAAGGCAAGGTTGAGAGGAGTAAAGGCAAGGGGGGAATGGAAGGGGATGGTGAAAAGGAGAGAAGAGAAGATGGGAGTGGAATCAGAGGAGAAAAGCAAAGGGGAGCAGAGGGAAAAAAGGAAGGAAAGATGCAAGGAAAATGGATAGGATAAAGGAGGCAGGAAGAAGCAGGGAAAAAGGGACGATAAGGGGAGGGAAAAACAAGGGGGAAGGGGAGAGAAAAAGTGACCGGTAAGGCGATGGAAGGGGGAAGGGGAAGGGNTAAGGGGAGGGAAAAACAAGGGGGAAGGGGAGAGAAAAAGTGACCGGTAAGGCGATGGAAGGGGGAAGGGGAAGGGAAAGAGGGAAGAGGAAAAGGAGAAACAGTGATGTGGAACACAGGAAAGGGTGAGGTGGGAAGTGGTAAAGAGAAGATGGCAGAATGGGGAGAAGGGAGAGGTGATGGGGATGGAGAACAGTAAAGGGGAAAAAGGAAGATAAAAGGTGAGGAATGGGGAATAGGGAATGGGAACAGGAGGCTGCAAAGGAAAAGGGAAGAGAAAGTGGAAAGGTAGGAGTAAGGAAAGGGGAGATGGAAGAGGGAAATGAGAAAGGGAGTATGAAAAGGAAGAGAAATAAGAAAAGTGTTGGGAGGGCGAAAATGAAGGGGGGAAGAAGATGGAGAGTGGAAAGGGAAGGAAGAAAGGTGGGGAATGAAAAGGGGAGGAAAAGGAGAGGGAAATGAAAAGGGGAGGGAGAAGAGTGAAAAGAAAGAGAGGAAAGGTAAAGGGCAGGGAGAAGAGTGAGAAGGAAAAGGGGAGGAGGAAGGAAGGAAGGAAATGGGGTGGAGGAAGGAAAAGGGAAGGGGAGAAGGAATGGAAAAGGGAAGGGGAGAAGGAAGGAAGGAAAAGGGAAGGGAGAAGAGTTAGAAGTAAAAGGGGAGGGGGAAGGAAAAGGTAGGNTGAGAAAGGAAAGTGGAGGGGGAAGGAAAAGAGGAGGGAGAAGAATGAGAAAGGAAAGTGGAGGGGGAAGGAAAAGGGGAGGGAGAAGAGTGGGAAAGAAGTATAGTGGGGAAGGAATAAATGATGGAGAATAGGAAGAGGGAGAAGGGAAAGTGATGGTAGAAAAGGAGGAAGAGCAAGGGGTGGAAATAAGTGGGTGGCAAAGGAGGGAGAAAGGGTGAAATTAAAAGGGGTGAGGTAAAAGGGGTAGCAGAGAGGGGTGAGTTAAAGGAGGTAAGCAGAGAGGGGTAAGGTAAAGGGGTTAAGCAGAGTGGGGTGTAGTAAAGGCGGTAATCAGGAGAGAGGAGTGAGGAAAAAGGGTTGCAGTGAGGAATGAGGACAAGAGGGTTGGCAGAGAGAGGATAGGAAAATAGGGGTTGGCAGAGAGGGGATAGGATAATAGTGGTTGGCAGAGGGGGTGGAAAAGGGTGACAGAGAAGATGAGGGGAGAGAGAAGGAAAAGTAGTGAAGGAAGGAGATGGTAAAAAGTTTTGGGTGAGAGGAATGGGAGGGAAAAAGAGCAAGCAGAGGGAAGGGCGAGGAAGCAGAGAAGAAAAATTTGGCATGTATTCTTTGAATTACTGCTATAATTGACAACAAAGTACGAAGTTCATCCTTAAGAACACAAACAAATTTTAGCAATAAAGTTACCAACTTTGAAGAACAATAATCATGCTCTAAAGCACTGTCGTAAATATGTAACATCTATTCTTGAAAGTGAAGATTTAAATGGTTTAAAGCAGTGGTACTCAGACTTTTTATTTATGGGGCCATATTAAGAAAAACTAAGACCGCCGCGGGCCGTACTTACGACACGTGACATAATAATATTTGTGAACTAAAAGCAGGCAGGTAATTCAATGACATTTAAAATTCAGAGTGTCGTGTATCGTCTTGCAAGTTGTTTGTTTATTCGTTCGATACGGTGATGGCGGGCGGAGATAGTACATCAAAAATATGTACAGAAGTCGCCTGACTGATAAACACCTTGACGATATTGTGAGAATTGCATGCAACACAAGGGAGCCAGATTATAATAAAATAATGCAAAATATTGTCTAGTTTTATCAGTGACATTAACTTTTAATAAATTCGTGTTATGTATTGCTTTTTTATTTTTGTAACAGACACCCTAAAAATAAGAATTTGGTAACCTGTATCTACTGAAGTGGCAAGTGCGGGCAACAAAGAATGGGCCCACGGGCCTCAGTTTGAGTACCCCTGGTTTAAAGAGTTTGCCTCGGACGGTTATGTAATCATCTCATGAGGTTTCATAGGTCCAAGCATTATGAAATGATTTTCTCAGAGCACAGAAACAATAATAAGGAAGATAATTTGTAGTCCACTGGGTTTACCAACAGCAGTATCTCATGGCTGTTGGCTAAATAAAGGTGGAACCTGACTGTCCCAACAAGCAAGTTCGCCTCTCAATGGTGCCATTCCCACTGGAGGCAGACCTGTGTTGGACATCACTCCAATATGCTTTGGTACATGATCACACCCATGTCAAACCTTTTACTTAGTCATCACACAGTTACTACAAATAGCATTAAATGTTCAACACTTTAGCAACTCCTGCCANGTCAAACCTTTTACTTAGTCATCACACAGTTACTACAAATAGCATTAAATGTTCAACACTTTAGCAACTCCTGCCATTAGTTTGGGTAATCTTCTTGGATGTTCACTGTCGGTACATTATAAGTAAATTTTTTAAAACTTTTTTTTATATATATAAAAAACAAGCCATACTGTTGAAAAGCTACTTTTCAAATTTAAGGATATCATTTTTTTTTGTTTGTTAAAAAAACTGCATTCTACTTCTTTTAAAAACCATGCCTAGATTTTGTATGTTAATTTAACAAATTTAATCAAAGCACAATAGACTTTCCCCCTCTTTTTTTTTTGTTTCCCAATGCTGCATACCTGGAGTCTGACCAAAGGATTTGCTGAGAGCAGGAAGGGAGAGGGGAGTTGAAATTTTTATTCTCTGGGGATCAGAAATTCAAGTGAAGTATGTATGCTTTAGGAATTCTGGTTATTGGGGTAAAATTTGTGCTTTTAACATCTGGTTACCCCTTTGGTCTCTTTTTTTTTTCTCGCCATCTCAGTAAAGTACTGGTTTGGAAATATCTGAAAACAAACAGGAAACTGATGTTTGCTCAATGGGCACAAGTGAAGAAAACTGGGCAGTGTAGGCGGGTAGGTAGGACTTGAAAGTTTTTGTCGACAGCGAGGTTATCGGAAACTGAGCAGGCTGCTCAGAGAAGGAATGGGGAATGAACCAGCCACAACCTGCAGTAAAAAACCATCCCAACATTTGCCTAGCGTGATTTCAGTGATTTTGGGAAACCGTGAAAATGTAATCAGGTTGGTCTGGTCGGACTGGGATTCTAACATTGATACTCCTGAATTTGAATCCACTGCATCACCTCACTCAGTAGGCAGTAAAGAGGAAAGACAAAAGAGTGGCATGGTTTGTACAAGCAATCAGTAGCAAATAAAAGGCATGACAGGTTGTGATAAGCTGATGTCATTGTGAAGAGTGAGACACATAGACAGTAAATTATAGCTGTATGTGTTGAACTGCTCAAGAAAGATAGCTGCAGTGGTGAAGAAAGTTTAGTTTTCCAACACGAAAACTCTTTAATAAAAACCTCAAAGAACCTCAATTTTTGCAGTTTGTAATAATGTGGTACATATTGTAATGACGCAGTTATAATAATTATCGGGATACCTGGTTCATTTTCTTTTGTTTTGCGAGGCTTGGTAATATTTTATCAGGAATCAAAGTTATGTCCATGGTAGAATGTTTATTGGTCATACGTTTGCTTTTTCGGAAATCTTAGTTTTTTTCGCTTCAGCATTTGTAGATAGAAGCTTTTCCAACCTCAGCCGACATTTTTTCCTTCTAGAAGTTTGATTAAATTTTTTACTACAATGCAGTTCGGCATGGCGTGGGGAGTGGTTGCAATGGGGGGTCACATAGGCTTTCGAAGGGATTCCGGCCCACGCCATGCCCTTAAGAGGTCACATTTTTGGCACCCTGGGGCGAGGAGTGAGGTAGGCACAGGGCGACTTTAACCCTGGGTGCCTACCACCCAAAAACAGTAGACAACCAGCTCCCGAAGATGACTCATCGAGCGTGGCAAATATCCCTCACACCGGCAAACTTTATCCTGCTAAATTATTTCCGCCGGTGTGGGAGGTTGCGAGGGTGCCAGGAGGGAAGTGACGTCCCCCTGCCTTTGGGATGTCCTCTTGCGGTGCAAGTTTTAAATGACGTGATTAATACATAAACTATTGTGGCGCTGCTCTTTGTTTGTTTGGTGAAACTGACTGTTCGGGACTCTGCATATCTGAAGCTTGTGTGTGAGCTGTTTCTTTTGAATATTAAATACACTTACAGTAACTAAACCGACACTTTATTTTATATTTATATGGCGCNTCGGGACTCTGCATATCTGAAGCTTGTGTGTGAGCTGTTTCTTTTGAATATTAAATACACTTACAGTAACTAAACCGACACTTTATTTTATATTTATATGGCGCCTTTTTTAAGTTTCATGTCTCTACCGATTGAGCAAAACCGAGCTATAATTTCCAGTTGCCAATTCTGACGACTGCGACGTTACAAACATGGCGCCCAATGTGGGGTGATTAAACACACTAGATGACTCTGTGTTTACAAACATAACAGCAGCACATCAACAAGTTACCGTCAGTTCCGAACAAGTCTACGAGCGATGCAGCAGTTCCAGATACCAGACAACTGACTACAATCACCAACAGAAGCAGCAGCAGTGTAAACGGTAAGAATTCAACATTTCACGTTGGGAAAATCATTAATGGAGCCACTAGTCCAAGTAAATTCGTCACAATGTATTTTGTTTATTTTGGTGTATAGGTTATGTTGATAATATTGACTAATGTCATTAAAGTAACTGTGCAATAATGGCACAATTTTCAAATAATAGGGTAAATTGTAAGTGCTAAAAATGAAACTGAGTGTAAAGAGTCAGAAATTTACAATATCCTGTTGTCTTTACAGAAAGGAGTACAGGAGATTAAAAATATGAATTAGGGCACAAAATCAGGCAACTAGCAGAAAAGAGTGATAACATCATTGCAGGACTCTTAACAAAGACAGAAAACTAGGGGGTCGAATCTGAAAAGAATACGTTAGAAAATGTATCAACATTAACTGCCCCAAGAGAGGGTAATAAAAATATAGATATTTTTTTACAGAATAGGATTGAAATTGCTAGCAGGAATGAAGTAAACAATTAATTTATTACTGATTGTGACAATGTAAGTAAAGAGTTTAATACTGAGGGTAGAAATGCAGATGTTATTGGTTGTGACAATGCAAGTGAAGGGGGGCACATACTGAATGTAGAAATGTTTTAGGTCAATCAGTTCCTTTAAGTGAAAATCAATTGCTGATGCAGAATGATAATTTTGAGAAAAGTGTACCTAACTGTTGCGTATTCAATACGTCGAGAAATGTAGTACAGGAAAGGAGACTTAAAACGGGGGAGGGGGGGGGGACACAAAATGTTTCTAATGAATTAAAGCGACAATTGGGATTAGCGGTTATATTGTACCAGGCTTGCTGAGAGCACAGTACAAACAATACAAGGTTATTGTGAGAATGGGGGGTTTGTAAGGCGAAAGAAAAGATTGAAACACATGGTCAGAAGAGTAATGAGGAAAAAGAAAAGGAAAAAGAGAGGTTGATTTAGGACAGTGGGGAAAAGGAAACTAGTTAAGTACAGTATGAGGAAGGTCGTAAGGAAAATGGGAAGGAAATGGAGAAACAAAGCAAGAAAGGCAAGGAAGAAAGAACAAATGTAATAAATGCAGACAGACTGCAATTTAGATAAAGAAAATAGATACTTAATTTTTTAACATTTTTACTGTACAGTTTTTTAATACTTTGATTATACCGTAATAATGTAAGAGAAATAAGTTAATGTTTTTATTTTCAGGAAAAATTCATTTATATGAAGGACTATACAAAATTTAGAAAGTAGGTCACAATGTGTACAGGATACATGGGGTAAACTCTTGTCAAGCCTTGGGAGAGGTAACAGTGAATAATGTATTAGATTATTGTGGTTAGTAAAAGATTTCAGACTGCTGACCTGTACATGGTTATTTTGTAATGATTAATAATTGTGAGACAGAATGTTTCTGTCTATGTGTTTTGTGAGATTTAAAAAGAGAAATTTACAATAAATAGTTGGTGTATTAATGTTTAATACTAGTATTTAATAGTAGTAGTGCCAGAAATAAGCAAAGAAGTAGGCGAAGGGATAGTGTTTCTGTATGAATCAATAGTGTCAATCATCATTCACAGAATTGTTGAGGTTGTTTAAAGGATGAAGTAATAACAGTAGTGTAAGGGATGTTTTAAGGAGAGAGAACAGTAAGTACAAGAGTACTACTAGAATTTTACATAAGTTTTATTTTTTTTAATGATGTGTAATCAAGAACAGTAAAAATAATGTGATGATGTCAAGAACATTTATCTGTAACAGTATCATCTTATATATTTTAATAAGTAGCATTTTGTACTTATTCAGGGTTGAATAGATTGCAACTTGTAACCTTAGTTGCTAATTTTTTTAATTTTTGCAAACCTTTGATACAATACAAGTGATAATTTCAGGAAATGGATATGCCATCATTATAATGTACCTCCAGTTGTATTATTTAAACTGTATTAGCAGTAGTATGATTTAATAATGAATTTAAGGGAAATTATCATTAAGGAAACTTTTCTAATACATTGTTTCTGGTTAACTGAGGTATACCTGTATAATGGTAAATGAATGATGATGGATGTTGATGAAATAGTTTTAATGAATGTAGTAATAGTGAATAATACAAAATGCAATGAATCTTAAAAATCAGATGACTTAACAGTTACACTGTATGTTAATGTAAGAATAATAATGAATGAATATAATTTTACTGTTATTTTGCTCATTCAGCNTTAACAGTTACACTGTATGTTAATGTAAGAATAATAATGAATGAATATAATTTTACTGTTATTTTGCTCATTCAGCATTGACAAATTTGAGTAATGAAGAAGGTAAGAGTAATGAAGAATGTAAATTGAGAAGGTACATGTCTAAAAATACAAAAGTTGAGGTGTTGTATTGCGTTGAGTCTTAAGAAAATACATATNTAAATTGAGAAGGTACATGTCTAAAAATACAAAAGTTGAGGTGTTGTATTGCGTTGAGTCTTAAGAAAATACATATGTAGTGGTAAGATGTTGCTCGTCAAAAATACCACAGGAACCTAGTTATCGTGTTTCCCATTCAAAAAAAATTGGGACAGGTCTGAGGCCCCTTTTTTGTCAGCACTGGCTTAATGAATAAGGTAGTGGCTTTTATAGTTTTGGGCAGACCTGGGTCCCCTTCGTAAGTGTTGGGTGCTGATCCCAGCCCACTAGAATAATCATTGGCGTACACTGTGTAGACACCCTCAACCACAAATAAGAACACATGACTAATTGCAATATGAATAAGTGATATGTATTATTTTCTTGCAGGATCCCAATAGATATCTTGTAGCTCTTCTTTAACATGTTAAGTATATATTTTTTATTATGTGAATGAGTTTGGTTACAAAATTGTAAACTTAAATTGTTGCTAAAGAGCAGAGGCGTAGTGGTTTGCAGAGTAGCTGCATACAAGATAGGTTTCGATTTGGGAAAGATTTCTTCAAAATCTCTCCCAAACCGAGGGGGGTAACATAATGATGCAATTATAATAATTATTGGGATACTTGGTTCATTTTCTTTTGTTTTGCGAGGCTTGGTAATGTTTATCTGTCATACGTTCGCTTTTTCGGAAATCTCAGTTTTTGTTCGCGTCAGCATTTGTAGACAAAAGCTTTCCAACATCAGTATATATTTTTTCCCTTCTAGAACGTTCTGGAAGTTTGATTATATTTTCACTACGATGCAGTTCCGCATGGCGTGGGCAGTGGTTGCGACGGGGGTTGCATAGGATTTCAAAGGGATTCCGGCCCACGCCATACACTTATTTAATCACGTTTTTGGCATTCTGGGGCAAAGTGTGGGGGTAGGCACGGGTCAACAAAAACCCTGTGTGCCTACCAACTGCTAACGGAATAGGACCAGCTCTCGAGGAAGACGCATCGAGCCTGGCAAATATCGTCCACACCAGCAAACATCTGCAACCTCTAAATCTTTATTAATTTTAACTTCAATTATTTTTGGTTTACAACTTTATTCTACTAAATTATTTCCGTCGGTGTGGGAGGTCGCTAGGGTACCAGGAGGGAACTGCGTCCCTCCTGCCTTCATAAATTCTTCTTGCGATGCAAACTTTGAATGACGTGAATAATAAATAAACTACTGCGGTACTGCTCTTTGTATGTTTGTCTAGTGAAACTGACTTTGTGACTCTGCATACTTGAAGATTGTATGTGAACTGGTTCATTTGAATGTTAAATAAAAGTAGAGAGTAACTAAACAGAGACTTGAAATTAATTTTATTTTTATACGGCGCCTTTTACGTTTCATGTCTCTACCAATTGAGCAAAACCGAGTTGTAATTTCCAGTCGCCACTTCTGACGACTGCAGCATTACAGTATTAACAAGTATTTGCAATAATGATAAAAAACCTCAAAAATGTAAAATGTTGACTGACTCAACATATTAGGAAGAAAAAACAGTGTCAATAGCAAAACTTATTTTTACCAGTGAAGTTGACTTTACATTGTAATAAAAATTAACAATATTTTTATGAAGCATACGAATTATCACTGAATTCCTTATCTCACTCCAAGGGGAAGGAAGACAACTTTGTATTAATGAGATCTCTGTATTAAAAAGGTTTTAATCACAGAGGAATACTTATTTTGCAAAAGACATTTAATTGTAATGAAATATTATATTGTCTTACCACTGATATCATAATACCCTGAAAATAATTGATATTATGTTGTACCCCTCATATTGTTTTTGGAGAAGACAAAATTTTATAAAGTCGATTTGTGTAACAAACTGATGTAGATCCCTTGTGGATTCAGATAAGCACATTACATTTACAAATATGTACAAATCGAACCATTCCCAAGCTAAAACATAATAACTGACAANAATTCAGATAAGCACATTACATTTACAAATATGTACAAATCGAACCATTCCCAAGCTAAAACATAATAACTGACAAACAGTCTACTTTCTTGAACCCTTCTACAGTCGTGACCAAATTTTATGAGCCTCATAATTCCTGAGAATGGTGTAAAATTGTAGCAGACATATTTTGACTCCCTAAAAACCCACAAATTCACATTTTGTGCTCATATTTTTTGTTAGTGCATACAGCATTCACCCGAATATAAGACGACCCCCTACATTTGCACCTTGCTAATGGGAAAAATTCAATTTTGCCACAAACACTTATTGACAAGCCATTATGATAAAAAAACTCAAAAGTCAAATATCCCATGAAAATCCTTTTTAATATAAGTAAAATAGGTAAAAGCTTACCAGTCATCAAACCTTTAGTACAAGAAATAGAAAATAATGCAGTATTAAAAAAAGTTGTGTGTCCGTTATTCATCACTTGAATCAGACTCCCCAGTAGAATGATCCTCATGAAAATTTGCTTCGGTAACTGAAAAATGCCTGGCTGCAGTACAATTGTTATGCANTCCCCAGTAGAATGATCCTCATGAAAATTTGCTTCGGTAACTGAAAAATGCCTGGCTGCAGTACAATTGTTATGCAGTTTTGCATACCAAACAACCATTCAAAATTTGCATCATAACTACAACGTTTAAACTTTCTTAGCTGCGATGCCGATGAACCTTTTTTTTTCCCAATGTGGCCACTCATACTTAATTAACACGTGCTCTTTTACCAATACTTTCGATACAAAACCATNCTTCATAAATTCTTCTTGCGATGCAAACTTTGAATGACGTGAATAATAAATAAACTACTGCGGTACTGCTCTTTGTATGTTTGTCTAGTGAAACTGACTTTGTGGCTCTGCATACTTGAAGATTGTATGTGAACTGGTTCATTTGAATGTTAAATAAAAGTAGAGAGTAACTAAACAGAGACTTGAAATTAATTTTATTTTTATACGGCGCCTTTTACGTTTCATGTCTCTACCAATTGAGCAAAACAGAGTTGTAATTTCCAGTCGCCACTTCTGACGACTGCAGCATTACAGTATTAACAAGTATTTGCAATAATGATAAAAAACCTCAAAAATGTAAAATGTTGACTGACTCAACATATTAGGAAGAAAAAACAGTGTCAATAGCAAAACTTATTTTTACCAGTGAAGTTGACTTTACATTGTAATAAAAATTAACAATATTTTTATGAAGCATACGAATTATCACTGAATTCCTTATCTCACTCCAAGGGGAAGGAAGACAACTTTGTATTAATGAGATGTCTGTATTAAAAAGGTTTCAATCACAGAGGAATACTTATTTTGTAAAAGACATTTAATTGTAATGAAATATTATATTGTCTTACCACTGATATCATAATACCCTGAAAATAATTGATATTATGTTGTACCCCTCATATTGTTTTTGGAGAAGACAAAATTTTATAAAGTCGATTTGTGTAACAAACTGATGTAGATCCCTTGTGAATTCAGATAAGCACATTACATTTACAAATATGTACAAATCGAACCATTCCCAAGCTAAAACATAATAACTGACAAACAGTCTACTTTCTTGAACCCTTCTACAGTCGTGACCAAATTTTATGAGCCTCATAATTCCTGAGAATGGTGTAAAATTGTAGCAGACATATTTTGACTCCCTAAAAACCCACAAATTCACATTTTGTGCTCATATTTTTTGTTAGTGCATACAGCATTCACCCGAATATAAGACGACCCCCTACATTTGCACCTTGCTAATGGGAAAAATTCAATTTTGCCACAAACACTTATTGACAAGCCATTATGATAAAAAAACTCAAAAGTCAAATATCCCATGAAAATCCTTTTTAATATAAGTAAAATAGGTAAAAGCTTACCAGTCATCAAACCTTTAGTACAAGAAATAGAAAATAATGCAGTATTAAAAAAAGTTGTGTGTCCGTTATTCATCACTTGAATCAGACTCCCCAGTAGAATGATCCTCATGAAAATTTGCTTCGGTAACTGAAAAATGCCTGGCTGCAGTACAATTGTTATGCAGTTTTGCATACCAAACAACCATTCAAAATTTGCATCATAACTACAACGTTTAAACTTCCTTAGCTGTGATGCCGATGAACCTTTTTTTTTTTCCCAATGTGGCCACTCATACTTAATTAACACGTGCTCTTTTACCAATACTTTCGATACAAAACCATACAACGGCTTCAACCAGGAGTAAACGAAGTACGGAAAAAATTTAGAAGTCATAGATACAGCTACTATCTCGTACTCACAACCCCAGACCTATTCATTCTGGGAATGTTGAACGTCAGTGCTAAAGTTGGTAATCAAACAAATTTGATTGCTCACGTTCACAGATATGATGCCATTTTGGTGATCACGTAGCTGCTCTAGATCACAAGATGTTTAGTTTACACCCATGCTACAATTGTATCTTTGGTAAACACAACCTAACCAAACATTACAGCATGAAGTGTAATGTAATGCACTGACACATTTATTCATATTTAATACTTGTACCAATATTTTGGCGGTGGTTTCACGATAATTAGAAATATCTGCATGTCTGGATTAAAGACCAGTAACAGTCTATTGAAATAAAAACGTGACGGAAATTGAAGTTAACCTCATTTTTTGTTGTGATTGTGTTTTATTTCTTTTGATAATATTAACCATACTTGTGTTTTTTGAAAAGATTAGAATATTTCTCTGGATACTATGACCTAACTGCTATTACTATTACCAATGCATAAATATTAACCTAAATTTTTATGTGATGCAAAAATAAGACCCCTACATTTTTGAGAGTGAAATTAGGAAAAAAAAAAATTTCATATTCAAGTGAATACGGTATATAGTGAATTTAAATGTCAACCTTTATATGACTAATTCTGTATAGAATGGGTTTGTTACTGTTTGAAATTAATTTGACAATCTCTATAACCCGATTCAGATTCAGTTTTTTGTAGGGCTATTCCGAAACCGTAATTTCAGATAGCAAAAACGATACTCACTGCAGTTCAGCAACACGTTAAAAAATAGCCAATTCGTATATTATACCTTCTTTGTGTAAATAAAGACGAAATGGGGACTTTGCTGTACTACTTTAAAACTATGGTCATACGAGCACTGTGATTGCTACGCTAATATCAATGTTACGGTTATTATACAAGTCAGCGATTGTGATTAAATGCAGAGAGGTCTGCATACATTATATTATACTGTGTGCAGCTGCTCATGGTCACAGCTTTGTATGCTATTATTTATTACACTCCGTACTGAAGAGTTTGAGACAATGACTCATGGTAGGAAATGAATTGGTTTCCGAATCTTGTTGTAACATTCAACTGGAGTAGTCCTAGTGTTAGTAACACATCGCTATCACATCTATGAAAATTCATTTTCATCTATGAAATGTTTACATCTTGACGCGTGACGTGTACTGACATATATATATATATATATAAATGACTTTGCCTCATCTTCATGTGTCATCACGTCACGCCTGGCGGGGTTTGCAACATCAACGACTTGCTACCAGAGCCTACCAGCACGCCTCTAGGCAAGGGGTATTCACGGACACGTCAGCCAAGATCGTTTTCAGCTTTATGTCAGATGTCACGCAAACCCGCCACATGTGATAGAAGCCAGCCAAGCAGCCCAACGCACCTGAACTCACACATGGGACGAAACCCTGCATAGCAGGGAAGTCTGCTTCCGTCACGGCCCGAGAGAGGTCACCAGAGTATGACTCTGCCTAAAGAGGGAGGAGATACCCCCGTCACCCCCAAGAGCAGGTCCCTAAAATGGCGCAGAATGGCCGTTCATTCTCCGCAGCTCTCTGCAGACCTTCATCAGCAACCCCCAAAGAAGTCTTCATCCCCTTGAACACTCACTACCCTTCTGGTAGTGACACCCTGATACCTTCTGGACAACAGCATCGAGTTAGTTAGGGTCCGTTAGTATTAAAGCTACCTAGCCGCATCTGCTTTTGTCTAGTTTAGACCCAGGTCCCCGTCACCTGGTATTATAGTATGTAGTCTACTTCCGTTACAGTTTCTTGTTGGTTAGAAGTTAGTACGGGCCACCGTGTCTATTCCTCACTGGAATAAACACATCTTTCTATCAAACCTTCGAGTACTAATTTCTAGGGTGACTGTGACTTTAACCCCAGTAGATGTCAGCCCACCAGGGAAAAGGGAAAAGCAGGAGACCGCATCATTACAACCTATTTGCTGAACCTAGAGTAGGACGTGGGCTCCCTTAACTGGGTGCACATTTGTCTCAAACAGACCTATTAGACGTCCACCTATACTGTGGAGCAGGTACCCAAAGATACATGGTGCACACATACGGTAGAGCCACCACCACTAGGAACTCAATCCACAAGGTGGCTAATCAGCCAGTCCTGCCAATTCCCTCCATCCACCATGCTGCCATTGTCGCTGAAAGGAGTGACAAGACTGGTTCTGGAGGTCTGACCACCCATACCCACATCGCTGTCAAGACATTCAGAGTAACCCACCACTCTAACTACAGCGCTGTTTGTTGCTGGTTGGATTAATCGGGAAACCAATCTCTGGTTGGCTTGATCACGACTGGCTTTATACCTAAATAAGGATTTCCTTGATGCCTGCTCTTTAGCATGGGAGACATTAGTACCTTCCTTTATGCCATACACCCATAGGAATGGTGCAAAGTGGCTAGCTAGGAAGGCAGCTACAGCCTCCAAGTCCAACTTGAGCTGTAACGCAGTGCCAACTGCTCTCTGCAGTCTAACACCCCGGGAACGAGCTCAAGCCGCTCAACAACTGGAGAGGCCTTACCTCCCAGTCCCTCCACGCTCCCTATTTCAGTCACCCTACAAGACACCGGCGAGCCGCATCAATCCGTCGTTGACTTCCACCAGGGACTCCACGTCACACTGGGTATATCGAACCAGTGGTTCCAACCCAGCAGAACAAGCAGCCCTACGCAGCCTCCCACCAGCCAAGGTACCACCTTCGCCTAAGGACTGGACATGAGTTCCATCCAGCAACAGCGGCCAAGCCAGGAGCTACCCCGGGCTATGTCAACTCCAGGTAAACCAGTGGCTGTGTGTAAAGCACTGTTGCGGAGGACAGTTAAGCCCACAACAGACTTTGTGCTGTGCCGCCAAGCCACATGCCCCAGTATATATACCGTCCGGGGTCCGGTTGGTAGCCAGTAAAGTCGAACATAATAGATAGCCAGTGTCTCTGACTGGCACAGTAAAACTTTGCCCGACCATGAGGTTGACGTCAGTTTGCCCAACGTCATGTGTCAATCTGAAAATTATAACTGTGGGTTAAAAATTGTCTTGACTAACAGATAATCAATTTTGATGAATACATATTGTAAATTATCATCATAATAAATTTATAGCAGGACCAATTTGTTTTTTTTTTTTTTGCAAATTTATATAGTGTTGCAGTACACACTTTGGATATTCATTGGGAGGGTATGTTTTCCTTCAGCAGAACCGAGTTTATAATCTCCGGTCTGGATTTCACTCCTGACGGCTAACAGCAGGTGAAACTGAGAACCTACACTGTTGCACAGTCATTTATAACTATCCATCCGTATTATATATATATATATATATATGTGAGTTTGTCTCCCTGTTACCCTGAGTTGTTGGCTTTGGCCACGTCAATAATAGTGCACTGAGCTTTGGGTGACGCGTAGGCGAGCGATAGGCGAGTGGGTGCCCTGGTTAGAATGTACGCTGGTGTGACTTAGCGCACGACTACCCTAGTAACATTAGCTGACCGGACGAAGGTAGGTGTCTTCTTCGGCGGTGTAGGTGGCAGTGGAGATACTGCGCATGGTACGTGCCAGAGGAGGTTAGAAGTGGAGAATGCTGAGCTGGTGGTTGACCTGCTTTGACGTGCAGCCTCCTCTTTCTTCCAGGAGTATACCTGGTTGTCAACTGGGCCGCTTTCCCTTCGTACCCCAGTCTGAGCTAACCCTAGCTTGGCAGCTTTGCCCCGCCCAGCCCTTTAATGAGGCATAAGGTGGTGTGGGTAACTAATTAGGTTGATACCGAGTGGTCAGTAAGAGGTAGACACAGCCTGATGGAATGAGGGATGCAGAGGTCAGGTGAGGAGGACTGTACTACTGGTCTGCAACCCAGACGCTTGGCACGCAGAGCGTCTCGATCTGACCCAGGTGTCACGAAGAGCAGGACTCCTGTTGGGAGTTGGGCTATCGTTTCCAAGCAAGAAACCTGGCGTGCGGAACATCACAGACTGACCAAGGCACTTATTGGAAGGTCGGTAGTCCAAGGGACAACTGTTCTAATGAGGCCCAGGAAGGCAAGCCTTCTAAGCTGCACTTCAAGACAGCTATCAATAGGAGAGAAAAGGAGCAAGGCGTCGGCAAAGTGTAGGAATACAGAGTGCTGGAGAGACAACTCGACCAAGACAGATTTATGCCTGTTTTATTGATTTCTCAATTAAAACACACATAAACCAGCCTGAGGCCCAGTCCTTAAGAGTTGCCAACTGGTATAGTTACCTATGTGTCTGAAGATGT
>NQII01000591.1:5095-24351 GCA_002778355.1 Clitarchus hookeri | reverse complement strand
CAAGCACGGGGGCTTCGGTAAGATGACAAACAGCAAGGCAGTTTTGTGCAGAGCAGAGCCGTCGACTTAACAACATAAGACAGATGCAACTTGAAAAAGTTGGTAGTTCTTCGGGCAGAGTGACGCTCTGCGAAGGCAAGACATTAAGTCTGGTGGCTCTCTGGCAGCGTGACACCGGGCAAGTGAACTGGCGTGAGACAGCCGTCGGTGTACTTTCAGGTAGATTAACACCGGGCAAGTGGACTGACGTGAGACAGTCTCGAACTAAGGACTGCGGGTTCTACTTATACTCTGCTCACAGGGCCAGCGTGGTGGCTGCGGAGTGTGGAGAGATAGACGCGAAGGAGATAATACAGTAACTGAGAGTGGCGGAGACTTTCCTTCACGTGCCAAGCGCTGGAGGGGTAAGCGGCGACGTGATGCGAAACGGGTTGCAGCACAGCACGCAGCAATGGCTGGGCAAACCACCCTAGCTTGAAAGGCGTCCTGTGGCGTGTGCGGCGTAACAACTCTTCTTAGGAGGGGGCCGTGACTTTGGCGAGGCCAGATGAGTGAATGACGTCGCTCGTGGTGCATCAAGTTTGTTTATATCAGGTAAGTAAAACTTTAAATATTATTAAAGTAATAATATTTCTGGAAATTAGTGTATTGCTTTAAATACATTGGTCAATTTGAGTGCATTAGGTGGGACATGCTTTGATTTTGAAGTACTAGTCTTGTTTTTGGGGTGAAGTAAAAATCTTATGAAATATACATTTCCCGATACCTGCATCGATACTGGTACAGATTACTTGCAACTCGTTTGTATGCTTAAAATCGTCCAATAACCGATACCAAGAGGTGATATTGGAACATCCCTAGTTTTTGTTCATTGTGCAATATTACATGCTATTGAACTCTTCTGTAGACACGTAAATGGACTCTAGTCAAAGTACAAATGTAAATAAATTAAATAAATAAATAAAGCCTTTATATTTATTGGAAAGAACTTTGAGCTACCTATTTTTTGATGACCAAATTTTTTTTAAGTTTAAAAACAGGCCTGCATAAATAATGTCATATTAAAGTTGACGTGCGTTCTTTTTAAGCATTGAAAATCTCAAGTCAGTCATTAGCAAGACTTCCTAAAATTTATTTCTTAATCCAAAGCATGTAGTTTAGTTTCACAGCAATCAAAATGGTCTCATTATCTAGCCATATGGAAGAACGCGAGGCCATGTGAATTATGCAAACAGATGAAAAGAAACGGCTGCATTGTTTATTATTTGTTACATCGAATATCACTAGCACCATAGTTCAAAATTATTGTTAAAACTATTATTGCTTGTTCACACGAAGGAAAAACATCAAAAATATTTAAGAAAACGAATTTTTTTTTAAAGGGGAGAAAAAACAAACAGAAGATGTACTAAAAGGGCAGTGTGTAGGTTAAAAGCACAGGTAAATTTCTATTACATAAAATTAGTATTCATTAGGTGCGAAAACATTTTAAACTGTCATCTTAAATGGGATTTACTGTAATATACCAATTCTGACTCTAATCTGCATAAAACTGACAGAAATATTTTTTAATACACTCAGAGGCCACAAACGTAAAAATTATGCTTTGAATGCAAAGTTCAGATATGAATCTACTTTTCGTATTTCACTTTTAACTGGAAGCATGCCATTCTGCATGTTCGTTAAAATACATACGGTTAGAGGCAGTAATTTTTTTTTTAGGTGTTGATTTCACAAGTTCTCAGTTTACTATGAACAATTTATAGCGAACAAGAACCACCCACTTACAAATCCCCTTCACTTGGGAAATGCTGGGCACTTTACTGCAAGCTTACCTGTGCGACAGTCATGTCGTAGTCCGCTGCACTACCAGTCCTGTCTGAGCCCAGCTCATCGTCCATGTAGCTGAGCCCTCGGGTGGGCAATGCAGGGGAGAAGGGCGGCAGCTCATCACCCCTCTCAACGAACCCTCCTTCACTGCACACACACACTTGACAGCATTAGCAAGTGTACGTACAGTCTTACTATAACACAATCTTTTTTCACCTTAACAGGATGGATATATGCACACAGAATAACACTCTCCCACTTGAAATTAATGGAATTTAATTGAAGTTTCTTTGTAATAAAATTAACTAACTACACATCTAGGATACACAGGCTAACAGATGGAAAAACTCTAATTTTGAATCTTTATTAGGGCTGGGCCAATACCGATACTCGAGTATCGGCCGATATCAGTGGTATCTGTTTCAGTAGCATCACTAAAATATTTTGCAGATACTTAGCGCTGATACTACAGTATTTATTTACTATTTCTCAGTGTATTCACTTACCTACAATCACTCACCCACTGTATTTACTATTATGTGACTATACAAATTTTCTCCCAATTATCTTTCTTATTCTGTGAAGTTTTCTCAATAATAATTGGTGGCGAATTGAAAACACAGTATGGTAACACGGCCTTTGCAACTACGTGAGATATTGAAAATAACATATGCCTACCCACCACAAATTTCGCATTGCTGTAATCTAAGTTAAATATTCCAACAGTTGACATGTTGTTCTTGGTTTTTGTTGCTTCGATTCTTGGACTTCCGATACTCAATCATACGATTCTCTAAGAATCGAGGGTATTGAGGAATAGTTGGAATCGAGTGTGACATCCCTAGTTTAAATGTGTGTATAACTGTTTTGTGATTAGACAGTAAGGTTTTACTACCCGTAATAGTTGGATTTACAAGCAGTTTAAGTTGATTGTTGCAACAATTTTGCAAGCTTATTTTTGTATATTCTGAGGTTCAGTCTTACATGTTAAGTCATAAATATTGAGAGAAAATGTTACGCAGTAAACATCTCTGTAATATTTAAATTTTTTTTTTTTTAATTCACTGGAAGTGTTTAGAAAAGAAATAAGAACAGAGACAAAGGTAAAAAGAATTAATTTTACAGCTTTCGCCCAATTTACACTTTTCCATTTTTTACACTTTTTTAGTTGTTCTCTTGAAAAATGCAAAATAGGGGTTTCACTGTGCATACGTCCAGGTTATAAGTACATCCACACTTGCTACAACTTGAATGAGTTGGATCCCTTAATGTGATACGGCGAAACCAACAAGCAATGGGATGTAGTGCACCCCAGTCTACAATAAGGCTCAAGTTATGAACTACTGTCTAGACAAAGTGACATGGGTAATAATAAATGAGTAGTAATAAATGCACACTGTGGTATGACATTAGATGCACTTTCAACCACTTACTCATCTGAAGGAAGTGGAGGGCCTTCTCCCCAGGCGACGCGAGGCTCTCGGGCTCCCAGCGATGTCACTTTATTGTCATATGGTCGTGGAGGCCGTGTTGGTGCAGGTACAAGTTTGGCCTTCTCTTCAATTGCAGGTGCAACAATTCTTCTGCTTGGTGACCTAAAAAATATGTTGACATCATATCACTTTGGAAAGTAGAGTGAAAGGCAAACAAAGTCCTTTTAGAGATACAGATGCCAATTATATAAAAGCTGGCTCAAAGTGCTAGCCTTTAGAAGGCTGCTGTGAATAATGAAAATTGATGAAATTTATATTCTGTAAACATAAAGGATGTGAGTTTTGTGACCAGTAGGTAAGCAAGAGAACACACCTAAGGGGATACCTATTCACAGAAAAAATATTATATATCAAGTGGGCTGCAGTGGTCCAGCGGTTCGCCTGCTGTCTCCCACCAAGGCGAACCAGGTTCAATCCCTGGATGGGTCACTCCCACATTTTTGCATGTGGAAATCGTGCCGGACGATGGCGCTGGTCGGCGGGTTTTCTAGGGCATTTCCTGTTTCCCCCACTCTTTTATTCCAGCACTGTTCCATACTCACCTCAATCACCCTCATCGGCTTCCTAGACATCGCTGTTAAGAGCCACCAAAATCTCTTCATTCACTCACTTGCATATATTAAAAAAAAGAAAAGAATGTGCCAAGTGTGGGTGGATAACATCTTCCAATCATATTTGGAATTATTTGCAATGAACTGCAAATCTGTAGTTTAAAATCTGCAAGCAAAACTATGGTGTAAAATTCAAGACCCAAAATTAAGAGCTGCCCTATCGGTGTTACAGCAGGGCAAACTTAAAGAGCATTAACCAATGTTGTACTTCTTTTTATATGCAGTCTGCATACACTTTGTTGAGACCTAACGTTTAAAAAATGTAGTTTAAGTTTTTTAATTATTTTACACTATTATACAGTTAAAACACAAATACTTAACTCCATTAATGTAAATATGAGAACTATATACAGCACAGCATCTCATGAAGCTTATAAATACAGTGAAACCTCGTTGTTGCGTTCCAGTTTATGTCGATTTCCTGTATCAGTCGATTTTTTTAAATGGTCCCAACAAATATACTATATAAACAATGTTAAAAAAAACCCGCATGCTACGCCCTTAAATCATTAATTTACCAGCATCCATCGATCAGATATTCTGTCCGAAAACCAAAATATATTCGGAACTATTGTTTATCTGTGAAAAAAATATCTTAAAATTGGTACTACCAAAATTCGGTAGCGCCAAGAACAGGTAAACAGACACTCCCTAACTTCAAATGATAGTATACACAACTAGTTGTCGTGAAACGTTGCAATTGTTAACAACCCCGTAATTTATTTTTGATAATTCAATCACAATTTGTTTTAAATTACTCAAGTCGAAAAGGAGGTAAAACATAATAATTGCAGGCATTTCTTTGTTTCAAGTCAGCAAACAAATATTTGCGCAAATAAAACACGTATGTTCAATGGATGTGGTACGGACCAGAACCAGACATTCATAATGGACGGAACGGATTTCAGCATTATGCTCGTTCTACAATGGAAACGTAATAATTTCTAGGTCAGCACGGTAAATAACCATGTAAATTACAAGCATTAAAGGTGAAGAGTATGTTTTCAGGGATTAATTCTGTAAGATAAAATTACGCTAGTAACTTTTTTTAAGAGTAATGCAGTGATATCAATGGTCACACAATATGGCGAGTGTTGTCAACTTAGCAGACTGCGTATAATTTGGCGAAATTTAAAAACATTTAGCGGGCAACGGAATTTTTAGCAGAGTAAAATACAATTTAAAAAAATCGGATTTTTACGCGTCAAGCTTAAAAAACAGTGTTAAATTGGTCTCCAAAGAAGAGTAAAAAATATAAAATGTGGCATTATTACGATGAAACTACCTATAATACTTTATTACTGTACTTACAATTTTTAGCATGTTTCTATTTTAAATCATTGTTTTAAATAAATTTTGTTTGATTTTTGCAACTTTTTCTACATTTGGCAGAAATTTAGTGAATTTTATGTAAATATTCGAATGATTTTCGAAATTATGTGCATTTCAATATTTTATAATACAATACTTATATTGAATGATTGAAATATATTTTTTCATCCAGTATTTAAGATATGCCCAATGTTCATTACAGGCAATCAACTCAGTATATACTGTGTACCATATAAGAAGGCCACATTCTTGACAGTTGACAATCGCCGTGCCTTTTTGTTTATGTATCCATTCGCCACCAACTGGTGTGTCAAGTATAGGCGAGTCAGCGCGTCCAGGAGGTGCTGCTACGAGTAGCAATTGGTGAACTGCTTGGGTGGCGCTGCATTCTTAAACAGAGCTTGGTGGACGTGTGTAGGGTCGTTCGTAAACGCTGTACACAAAATATATGTTACTTTAAAAATTATACAGAGCTCGCGGGAAAATAAAACCATTTGTATATGCGCGTAAATACGTTATTTTGAAAACAATAAAACTATAATATGTTTTTGGGTGTAGTTCGGGATATGGATAACAGATAGCGTGGAAGGGCGTGTTGTAACAGATGGCGCGCCTGTACCTCTCAAGATTGCAGCACATGGTTGGAGAGTCGGGAAACATGAAAAAAGGATTTGAAATTGTGTTTCACTTGGATACGGATAGTTTTATTGTGCATCTCATTTTGAACACCTATACATTACTATTTTATCACAAAGTTTCGTTTATAAAACTAATAACTGCTGTTTTACAACTACTTAAAGTAAAATGTATTAATAAATCTACTAACTCTTTCTTATCTGCGTATTTTCTGCTTGTCTGATGTGCGTCGGCACTGCTCTAAGAATAGCCAACGTAATATTAATTTCTGTTCGTTCGTGCATCAGCTGATACAGGATTTTGTAAATGGCACGTTGTTTGTTTTGAATACATCAATTTGCCACTCACTGACTGTCAGAATGTGGCCTTCTTATATGAAATAAATTATACCCAAGGATGAAAATAAATTTTTTTTTGAGGTTAGGTTTTACTTTTTGAGGAGAGTGGTCAACATGTTGAGTTTTCCCGCATGCTGAGTTTTTTCAGTTGGTCCCATGAAAAACAAATAATAAGAGGTTTCACTGCACACTATTTTTACACTACAAATTTTTGATCCTTGGAATTATCAGTATCTCTTATAATTGGAAACATGTTTCACTTATCAGAACTTTATCACAAAGATCAGCCTACTTACCTCAAAGCCATGACAAAACTTTCAATAAAATACAGTATGGTGAAGCTCTACCCTATGCTAAAACTTGTAAAGGTTGTTCACATTAATCACTGCCAATAACGACATGAATGCTAGAGTACACACGGGGATGCAGGCTCTTTCTTTAAGTTGGCAGCAAACTAATGAATATGTTTCTAACACTTGGTACCTATTGTTCTGTGAATCTAATGTTTAAATTTATGGCTACTAAAGTCATACATACGAGTGAGATTTTGAGCATCATTAACAGATTTCCTCTCATAAAATTTCTACTGTCCCACTTGTATAAAGTGAGTGTCCACAGGAATGTTAATTTAACATGTGGCAGAAAGATACAAAAGAGGACGTAAAAGTAGATCCTGAACAAGGGTTTCTGAAGTGCTCAATTAACCTCCCTTGTTGGTTGCACAAAGGGCAGGTCTCACCTGATGAAAGTTCTCTCAAGGCGGGCTCGCTGACGTACATCCTCCACTGTCTGGAACTCTGTGCGACCAGAGTAGGTGAAACGGGAGCCCAGAGACAAGGGGAAGCGACGGCCACGCACGTGTGGTGAGTGCAGCCTGAAGAAGGTGTGGTGCTCCACGCACGACTTCCACAGGTTCTTGGACGAGCGGTATGTAGCCATGTTGAAGCCCAGTAAGGTGTCATAGTCCTCACTCTGTCGCACAATCCATCACACATGCACGTGAAATGATATAAGAACACTCCGCAGCTAAATTAGCCACTTAAATAATATTTTTAGGGCTTATTACTACAGCACTTCCAAATCAAATACTTTTGCAGATACACCAATCAAAGAATTTTAGATGGATAACTGTGAAAAATATAGTATTTAAGGATTAACACATGCCCAATCTGCAGAACAAGACATATTACAGATATGCAAATATAATATAATACAATTCCTGAAAAATAAAAGGAAGAAATTACACTTGAAATACATATAAATAAAAACAAAATAAACCCGGACTACCACTGATCTTTGAACAAAAATCCTTGATACAGCTCTCAAAAATTCCTAAAATTAAAATGTTTATGACCGTTAAAATAAACTGTGATATAAATTAAGACATTATGCACATAAAGTATTGATCATTTTTGTTCTTCGCAACAATTTCCATGGAATTATTAGTACTAATTCCCACGAATTGCAAACGTGTTGACTTCTAAATCACATGGTGCAATCATAACCTTTTCACATGGACAGGTTATGAACATCACATATAGCAACAAAACATATTTATTAATACATTACGCAACAAAAAAGAGGAATGATTTTTTCTTGTTTCTTGTAAACTTTCGTAACATTTCGGAATTTTAAAATGTCACATTAACAACAAAAAACAACTCAGGAGAATGGGCAACATGCACATTTTTTGCTGGCACTTGGTTTACATTCATTTATGTATTACAAATGTATTTACAAAATATCACAATTCAAAAATTAGTTTTGAAAAAGTTATGATTGAATGAAAGTTTTACGTTTGAAACGCTCCCCAAAATGTGTCTGTCGCGCCTGCTCAATCCGTGACGTCACAAGTTAGATACAACCTCGACTGCCGCGTTTGTTTACTTCAGCGGTGATGCGTATTTGGTTAAATATAACTTGTTTGAAGTAATGAAAAGAGAAAATAAATAGTCAAGTATACCAAAATCATCAAAATGGTTTATTGTACCGCTGTGTACTAGTACATCTCGCAAAACACCTAATAAAAAGTTTGTTAGTTACAAAAAACCAAACAAACAGAAAGACGTGGTTTAACGCAGTTAGGCGAGACGTTGNATAATAAAAAGTTTGTTAGTTACAAAAAACCAAACAAACAGAAAGACGTGGTTTAACGCAGTTAGGCGAGACGTTGAATATGTTTAGCCAAAATCAGTTCTTTCTGTTTGCGAAGACAATTTTGACGTACGTAATTATATTTAAGGTGTTTATGTTTTCCTTATGTAGGCAATTTTAACACTGAACTTCTTAATATTTACTATTTACATCTGACCTAACATTCATTAAGGTACTATGGTATTGTTTAATACGCCCCACAAGTTTAGCAATTCGTATGTGATGTAGATGTGAGCATAAAAAATTATGTTAAAGCATTTTATAATAGTAAAGGCACATAAATATGTTTAAAAAAAATTTAGCCAGACAATGTAAATTTTACATTTTGTAAGTTTATACATTCCAAGTTAGGGTTGACATACAAAATTCGGTATAGATATATTTTATTAATTTAATATTACTTCTAACATTCGTTTCAAGAGCACAGCTATCATTTTAAAGCTATATTCACATTGTATGCCTAAATAATAACATATCACAATGTTAAGCCATGAAAATTAAAAATTAAATTACTTGGGTGGGGCTCAAGAGTCCCTCTTGCAAAAAGTTGGGTTTATATTATACAGTATTTTTCAAACNAATTAAATTACTTGGGTGGGGCTCAAGAGTCCCTCTTGCAAAAAGTTGGGTTTATATTATACAGTATTTTTCAAACACAGCAATTTCTAATAAAAAGTTGTTTTGATTTTTTTTTCTACTTAACTTTCATAAGCCTAACAATCTAAGTTAAACAGCAACTTAATTTTTACGTTCAAAAAAGTAAAATGCATGTTTTTAGAAATGTTTATCAAGGATGATCTTACTTTCATATATGCCCTTCTCCTTTTTTTCTAAGTTACTGAGATAGACGTTACAAAAAATTANTCAAGGATGATCTTACTTTCATATATGCCCTTCTCCTTTTTTTCTAAGTTACTGAGATAGACGTTACAAAAAATTATGAGGCCCACAAAATTAACACTAATTAGCCGACGCAAGTACGCTGTGTTGCTTTTATAACCCTTTCCCTTAAATAAACAGAAAGAAAACAGCTTTTGAGAATAAAACAAATTCTTAAGCTTTTATTACAGATTTTCTTTGCTGTATTTAATCTCATCTCAGGAATTAAGTGTTTCTCAAACTATCATATCTATATTTTCAGCTTATGTGTATAGAATAATAAAAGGTAGTTAGGTACACAAAACATACGAAACACTAAGATAAGCAAGTTATTTTTTAAATAATTTTTCAGATTCTAAACACTATATTTGGAGCCTCGATGTAGTGATTATAAACGAGGTGGAACGCGGAAATACAGGTTTGCCGGCCGGCAGCGCGGCATTCTGCCCACCACCGACCCACAGCTGCTGGAGAAGTCGTACGGTGTCGGGTAGGGACTAGCGTGCTAGNGCGCGGCATTCTGCCCACCACCGACCCACAGCTGCTGGAGAAGTCGTACGGTGTCGGGTAGGGACTAGCGTGCTAGCTTTAGGCCTACTGTCACCATACTACTAGTTATCTGACAATTATAAAGCAAAAACGTTTTTTATGAATACTGAAACGTGGTTTAGAATCCGGAAATATTTGTAACCTTCTTTCTCAACACAACATTACGATTNGTTTTAGGCCTACTGTCACCATACTACTAGTTATCTGACAATTATAAAGCAAAAACGTTTTTTTATGAATACTGAAACGTGGTTTAGAATCCGGAAATATTTGTAACCTTCTTTCTCAACACAACATTACGATTCATTTATAAATAATGTAGCATGGCACGCGACAACACAGTACGCTCACTGCAGTCGCAGTCATTACAATTGTGTTATTCTTGTGAATGTAATACCTATTTCATATTTTAATTTCCTACTTTGAATCGTAGCAATTGCAAACATAAACACAGATGATAATAATAATAATAATAATATGTAAATCAATAAAACAACAAATAAGTTTTAACATGTGATGTAGGCCTACAGTCGCTTTGAAGATCACGACTGTGCGATATGAGACACGTTCTTACTTTTGTAATTTTACAAATCTAATTTGAAGTTACACAAAATAATGGGAATTTAAGTAATCAAGTAGCATATCGGTACCTACTCGTGGCAGATTGTTTGACTGCGCTTTCACAAAATTGCCTTCCATTTTAGTGCTGCGTGTTTGCAACGTGCCGGAGCCAGCCATCGGCGTACGACTAATGACGTCAAACCAATAAGAGAGTGTTCCGCATTCACGTGACAGCGGCTGCTAAAGTTACTGTTTTAATACTAAAATAAATTTGTCAAAACCAATTTTTATGCAAACAATGGCAAATTTTTATTTTCATACGCATATATAAATGTGTTTGTATCATTTTCCACAATATTGGCAATATTGGCAAAATTCGCATGTTGCCCATTGAGGCTCATTCCAAACAATAAATAAGGCATTTTTCTGATGTTACAAATTGTTTATAGGAAAACCATATTCTAAAACGACCAGAATTAAAAATCATTTAAATAGCAGAACATTCAGACTCAATCAGAATATTAGTAGCTGCATTCCATGGATGTGTATTTTTTTGCAAGTATATTGTTTTAAGGTTACGTACAACGAATATTAAAAATAGTAAACTAGAAATTGATGGTCGACATGCACGATACTGCAGTGCGGATACACATCCTGCATTTTGCAATTTATTTAAGCGAAAGTTGCAATACATGTTCATCTGATTAATTACTATTTTTCTCTTGCTAAGTGAACACAGAATTTTTACTCCTGTTGAGAGGTATAAAACAAAACATTTTCAACTAAGTAACGATTTGCAATATTGTGGAACACAAAAATAAAAGATAAATGATTTTTGTTTGATCCGCCGAACTGTAGTATTCAACATTTTGAACGCACCCCAAAGTTTTCTTCCGTATGCATGTTACAAATGGCTCAAAGTTGACACAAATATTGGTTGTACTGTAGTGCAAATTACTGCAGCTTGGGTGTTTATTGTTATGTTGGAAATTCAAATGTTGGTGTCCATAATGCATAAAGATCTAGGACTCCAACCTTTTGTATGACAGAAAATCCATGATAATGCCTTTAATCCATTAATCAATTTGATATAAAAATGGATAAAATGCATACAAATTGATAAAATTCATAGAAATTACAGCCCTGAAATAAACAATTAAAAGTACAGCACTCTGCAGTGCCATACTTCACCACATTAATAACAGANTTAAAAGTACAGCACTCTGCAGTGCCATACTTCACCACATTAATAACAGAAACTAACTTAAATTGCACAGATCTTCCTTCATCATCCGTCGAGTAGGCATGGGCGAAGGTCGTTTTTTAAACGCAATGCGAAGCAAAGTCGAAGAGAAGCTTGCATCATGCAAAGGAATTTAAAAATAAATCAAAGTCGAAGGATTAAAAAATATATATATAAATTTATAGTAGGCTNCAATTTGATATAAAAATGGATAAAATGCATACAAATTGATAAAATTCATAGAAATTACAGCCCTGAAATAAACAATCAAAAGTACAGCACTCTGCAGTGCCATACTTCACCACATTAATAACAGAAACTAACTTAAATTGCACAGATCTTCCTTCATCATCCGTCGAGTAGGCATGAGCGAAGGTCGTTTTTTAAACGCAATGCGAAGCAAAGTCGAAGAGAAGCTAGCATCATGCAAAGGAATTTAAAAATAAATCAAAGTCGAAGGATTAAAAAATATATATATAAATTTATAGTAGGCTNTGCATCATGCAAAGGAATTTAAAAATAAATCAAAGTCGAAGGATTAAAAAATATATATATAAATTTATAGTAGGCTACAGTTTTCAAGTGTATTCAACTCATTTGTACATCAGCTCAACTCCCGCACATGATAAATGCATTAACTGTTATGACTAGGGACCCGAGGATTTCATGAGTAGCATACCCTAAAATTCTTGAGTAAGAAAGGCAGAAATTCTTGAGTGAAATGCAAATTTGTTAAGTGCCAATAATACATATTTTAGACAGAAAAATGGGGCGTTGAAATTCAAAAAATTACGACAAAACTAAGTACATAAAATTTTATATTTTTAAAAATCTCATAAAAAACTAAATTAAGAAACTCACTAGACATATCTACAGGTTTTAGATGTTAGAATTGTTTTGTAGCAAAACCCTGCAATAAGTAGAGTTTCAAATATAATGTGCTCAGCATGCTAATGTGTACACATCTCACTTGCAAAAAAAAAAAAAAAATGTTCCTAGAGATTTTTTAAAATACGTTTCTATCAAGAAAATTATGATTTCAAGAAATGTCATAATTTTCCTTCATAAGAATAGGAAGAGAGAAGTTCAAGATTGGTCGGACTGAGATTTATCCTGTTTGTATGAAAACAAGAAAATTGTGAGAAGAATCGCTTACAGTCCACATTTGACACTGGCATCCAAAAAGCTGTTAGGGCTCCCTCCCACCATAAAGGCCTTGTGGTCATCTTCCATGCATTTAAGTGCTTCCAAGACATTTATATTAGTGTGTTTCTTCAATTTCTCTATGAGCTCTATGTACGCATGTACACCCTCATCAAGTAGCAAGTCTCACAGAGATTGAATTCTTGAAAATAGAACTTGAAGTCTGGCGCTGCTAATTTCCTGGATCAGAATGTCTTGCTTGTTAAAAAGTATTGTGTTACATTTTCAGGCAAAACCATTACCTTTGAAATACAAGTGATGATAGGTGCAACTATAACTGATAATATTGATAAAATTTCTACGTTCGCCAGTAGCACTTTAGTTTATTTGCTCTGCGGCCGACGTGTGAAGGCAAGCGGGCACGACAGAGAGAGAGAGTGAGTGATAGGAAGCTAGGTCGCCATACTGGTTGCTAGGTAACCACTTCCCCTCTCGTGAAGCGTGTAAGGGGAGGTAGCACGCCACACTCACTCGTCTCACCACACCGCATAGGAAGACGTGTCGGGAAGATAGGCAATGCGTCGCAGAGCAGTTAGAAAAAAAAAACCAGATGTTTGCATAAACAACCAGCTTAAAAACAATCGTTACGGAAATCTTAGCTGACGGGGCGGAATATATACTTCAATCGACGCAACATCCGATAAACGAGACGAGCGGGTAGCTTTATCATTATTTATGCAGGAGTTTTGAATGAACAACTAAAAATTAACTGAGGATATGGTTTATCAGTACATGAGTTTTCGGTACAACTGTATTTATTGTTGTTTGTTAACAAAATTTTGTGCGAATTTGGGTCAGAATAAATAATTTTTAAACTGATTCCACTGTGAGAGCAATTATAAAATTGATTTCATAACTTTGGAAGCAGCAGACTTCCAAATTAAAAAGGCCAAAGCGTTAATTTTTCTGCTGCAGATTATGGTTGGGGGGAGAATGCCTAAAATGGGTCAAGACAGAATTTAAAACCACCCGTTTTACAAACATGATGTTTACACAATCGTGGAATAGGATGTGATATTTGAGATGGACTAGGCAAAGGCGGCGGATGTATTACAAGGATAAAGTATAAAACAGTCTATTATAGCAACGAAAACTTGCGTTAGACCACAAAGGAGAAGGGAACAATGTGACGTTACTAACGTGAACGTAGCGGGATAAGTTCTGCAAATGGCGTGAAAGAAAATGAAAATTGATAAGAAGTGGGATACCCTGAAACAAAAAAAAAAAAACAGGGAGGTGGCAAGATGAAAATGACTATGGGGTGAAGAACCATTTAACAAAGAGGAGTGAGGGAGGGATGACCTTGCCTTGCCCTTGACGAGGGGACGGGAAGTGTGAACATGGTCACGCTGAACAAAGGAAATTACAAAATTACAGGCAACGGATTTTAGAAAACTTGTGAACATTAACACAGATTTAAGCACACAGAAGAATGTTTTTGTCTGGAGGCAGGTCTTAATGCATCAAATCTTTAAACTTTAAAAACGGTACATTATATACAGTAGGTAAATTCTACTTCAAAAAATTAATAGTAACAATTTGTTGTTCTAAAAATTTTTTTTTAACATTATCAATAAATAACAATATATTAATCCTAATTATTTAGGTGCCAATACAGTGTTTGTACATTATTTATTTTAACCAGATTTTTTAAACACAGACTTCAATTCTGGTCATCACGTAGGGAAACCTCATCAGGATAACGTAACTTTAACTATATCCGTACCTTTGCTGTCTTAGCGCCTTCAATTGCCTCCAACATACTTTTCTGTGGCTTTCCTTTCTTGACAGCTTCAACGTGACTGTAACTCTGCACGTGTTTCTTGACGCTGTCTGACGTTTCCCACGGTACTGTTTTATTGCAAAAACGGCATATCATGACGTCTCCCGATTTAACCATGCCATCTTGAGAAAATTGATTTACTCTTTCGTGAATATTTATTTTTGGTGGAATTTTAAAACAAATCAGATAAAACTCTGCAATTCGCAACTGTTCAAACACCCTTAAGTCACCCACGAGTTCCGACACCCTCGTACATCTTTCACCCTCTCGGTAGCCAAGTGCTGCTACCACCACTGCACGTTGGCACGCACATTTAATAATTTGTTGGTATCTGTAAATTTGTTGAAATTCTTGAATGCATGTCAAAATTTGTGGATACAAGATAATTGAAATTTGTGAGTAATTTGCGAATTGAAAACACTAAATAACAACTCTAAAATGCATTGTAAGTCGTTCCCCACTATTTAAAAAAGGTTTTAAGTTTTAAGACTTTTCCCGAATTCGTGAGTTGCGAATTTCTCGGGTCTCTAGATATGATATCGCTCTCCATGGGAAAACTTTCAAAAGGCTAGCACAGCTCTACAACCATTTGAGCAATGTAAATTATTCACAATTTTCGCATAAGATATTCGAAGTTCGAATGTGAATAATTCGTAAATTACTATTTGCAACTATTCTAATTTTAGAATATCCGCACACCCTTATTAATGATATTGGCTGCTGGTTTTGATACTAGTTTCAGTGGAAAAAACACTTGGTGAAAATCTTCTAATTATCACTCTAAGATTTTTTTATTCAAAGATGAAGTCAAAGGTACAAAAGTCTTTGATTCAACTTCGAAAATGCGAAGCTTCGCACACCCTACCGCCCAGTTATGTAAGCCAACCACACCCTAAGAGTACCTGGACATATGAATTGCCTATAACTAATTTGATATAATGTGCATTGTCAATGAGAGCTAACTAGGTACTGTATTTGCCATGACTTGCCCACACTATGTAACAAATAAGATCAAATATTTACACAATATATGAAAAGCACAAAGAGTTTTCAAAAAATTGTACGTGCACACACACATACACACACTCTTTCATGAATATGAAGGTTTCAATATTACACACATTGAAGCAACAATGATTATACTAACCAGTTCTCTACGAAGTTGAATGAAGAACTGCTTCCGCTTAAACGAGATCTTCACAATCTTTGACCAGGAGAACGTGTTGATGCGTATATTGTTCTGGAATACGACGAGGCCAACAAATGTGACACCCAGTTGTATTTCCTTGTTTGTAGAGTCCTGGTGACAGTAAAGCAATTGCTGAATGCATGCTGCTGTAATTCCGAAGCAAAAACAGTCTCAACTTTTAGAAAACTTTTAATTTAAATTAGAACTTGTACAATTTAATATGTTCTCGCATGACAGTGAAGTAAGCCATGACAATACTGACACTCTTGAGTCCATATACTGCAGGCATACTGTCTACAGTTTGTGTCTGCGCACAAGCACGGATGGACACACACGCGTGCACGCACACACACACACACAAAAACAATTCATCACAAAAAATTTAACAAGAAAGAATTATAACAATAAAATTCAAAGCACTGCTAATTGTTTTAGCATAAATAATTCAAAATTTCCAGTTTTTTAATGCAGTAGAAACAAGCTGGTAAAATGCACAGTGTAGCATACATAAAAGAATGCCAAAAATATCTTTGAAAGCCAAATCCTTTTTTATAACCATATTCCTTAAAGACATTACTTAGATATCTCTATAAATGTCCTAAATTACTTCCCTAGTCAATGGTAATACTAGAATAACTGCAACTTCATAATTGAACATGGCTGGTGGTGATGGGAAGTGGAGGGGTTAGTGGAGAGGAGAGGCAGTGGTCGTAGTGGGGGGAAGCGGTATTGAGGGGTTGTGATGGGGAAGGTGGTAGGGGAAGGTGGTAGGGGAAGGTGGAGGTGGCACTGAAGATAGGAGGCAGTGATGGGGGTGGGGTGTCAGTGGAAGTAAAGGGAGGGGATAAGGTTGGGCGCATGTGTAGTGGGGACAGCACAGATGGTGGTGGGCACGGGTGGTGGTGGAGGCAGCAGAGAACAGTGGTGTACGGGAGGGGTATTGGTGGGGGTAGCAGCAATGGTGGATGAGGGAGATGGCAATTGTGGTTGAAGGAGGCGGCAAGGCGGATGAGGGGAAGACAGGAGTGATGGGTGGAGAGGTGATTGTGGAGCCAGTAGGGGTGATGATAAAGACAGTGTTGGTGGAGGGTCAGACAACAGTAGTGGGTGGGGATGTGGTGATGGAGCCAGTAGGTAGGGGTAATGGTAAAGACAGTGATGTAGCAGGGGGCAGCTGTGTCAAGGGAGGCAGATGTGATGGTGGTTGGAGAGGCAGTAGGGGAGGGAGTGATGGTGATGGTGGAGGGAGGTGGCTGTGGGGAGGAGGCAGTGATGTGAGTGGTGGGGAGGCAGTGATGCGAGTGGTGGGGAGGAGGTAATGATGTGAGTAGTAGGGGAGGTGGTGGTGTTGATGAGGCAGTGATGGTGTGGGGGGAGGTGGTTGTGGTGGGAGTGGGGGATGAGGTGGTGGTGATAATGGTTCCAGGTGAGGAGGCAGTGATGGTGATGGGGAGGTGACATTGATGGTGGTGGGAAAGATAGAGTCATGGTGTTGGTGAGGATGTAGTGTAGTGATAGGTGGGGGTGGTGTCCTGTGTTTGGGAGAGGAATGGGAGTGGTGGAGAAGCAGTGGTGATGGTGGTGGTGGGAGGCAGTGATGGCGGGGCTAAAATAATGTTGGTGGGGTTTACATAGGGATGGCGGGTTTAAATAGGGATGGCAGGTTTAAATACGGATGGTGGGTTTTTTAAATAGGGATGGTGGTGGATTAGATGGTGATGGTGATGGTGGCAGTGGGGTTAGGTGGTGATGGTGGCAGTGGGGTTAGGTGGTGGTGGGGATGGTTGCATGGTTATGTAGAGATGGTGTTGATAGGGTTAGGTAGTGATGGTGTTGGTGGGATAAGGTAGAGATGGTGTTGGTTGGATAAGGTAGATATGGTGGGATAAGGTAGNTTGAGTCCATATACTGCAGGCATACTGTCTACAGTTTGTGTCTGCGCACAAGCACGGATGGACACACACGCGTGCATGCACACACACACACACACACACAAAAACAATTCATCACAAAAAATTTAACAAGGAAGAATTATAACAATAAAATTCAAAGCACTACTAATTGTTTTAGCATAAATAATTCAAAATTTCCAGTTTTTTAATGCAGTAGAAACAAGCTGGTAAAATGCACAGTGTAGCATACATACAAGAATGCCAAAAATATCTTTGAAAGCCAAATCCTTTTTTATAACCATATTCCTTAAAGACATTACTTAGATATCNAAAGAATGCCAAAAATATCTTTGAAAGCCAAATCCTTTTTTATAACCATATTCCTTAAAGACATTACTTAGATATCTCTATAAATGTCCTAAATTACTTCCCTAGTCAATGGTAATACTAGAATAACTGCAACTTCATAATTGAACATGGCTGGTGGTGATGGGAAGTGGAGGGGTTAGTGGAGAGGAGAGGCAGTGGTCGTAGTGGGGGGAAGCGGTATTGAGGGGTTGTGATGGGGATGGTGGTAGGGGAAGGTGGTAGGGGAAGGTGGAGGTGGCACTGAAGATAGGAGGCAGTGATGGGGGTGGGGTGTCAGTGGAAGTAAAGGGAGGGGATAAGGTTGGGCGCATGTGTAGTGGGGACAGCACAGATGGTGGTGGGCACGGGTGGTGGTGGAGACAGCAGAGAACAGTGGTGTACGGGAGGGGTATTGGTGGGGGTAGCAGCAATGGTGGATGAGGGAGACGGCAATTGTGGTTGAAGGAGGCGGCAATTGTGGTTGAAGGAGGCGGCAAGGCGGATGAGGGGAAGACAGGAGTGATGGGTGGAGAGGTGATTGTGGAGCCAGTAGGGGTGATGATAAAGACAGTGTTGGTGGAGGGTCAGACAACAGTAGTGGGTGGGGATGTGGTGATGGAGCCAGTAGGTAGGGGTAATGGTAAAGACAGTGATGTAGCAGGGGGCAGCTGTGTCAAGGGAGGCAGATGTGATGGTGGTTGGAGAGGCAGTAGGGGAGGGAGTGATGGTGATGGTGGAGGGAGGTGGCTGTGGGGAGGAGGCAGTGATGTGAGTGGTGGGGAGGCAGTGATGCGAGTGGTGGGGAGGAGGTAATGATGTGAGTAGTAGGGGAGGTGGTGGTGTTGATGAGGCAGTGATGGTGTGGGGGGAGGTGGTTGTGGTGGGAGTGGGGGATGAGGTGGTGGTGATAATGGTTCCAGGTGAGGAGGCAGTGATGGTGATGGGGAGGTGACATTGATGGTGGTGGGAAAGATAGAGTCATGGTGTTGGTGAGGATGTAGTGTAGTGATAGGTGGGGGTGGTGTCCTGTGTTTGGGAGAGGAATGGGAGTGGTGGAGAAGCAGTGGTGATGGTGGTGGTGGGAGGCAGTGATGGCGGGGCTAAAATAATGTTGGTGGGGTTTACATAGGGATGGCGGGTTTAAATAGGGATGGCAGGTTTAAATACGGATGGTGGGTTTTTTAAATAGGGATGGTGGTGGATTAGATGGTGATG
>NQII01000590.1:729718-755796 GCA_002778355.1 Clitarchus hookeri | reverse complement strand
TCCGCCGCTTCCGGTACACGTCAGGGATGAGGCGCGTCGCTTGCACAGTGTGTGCGCGCGCGCGTGCGCAGATCCAGCCTCGCCGCGTCTGCTGACTCCTCCCGACAACTTCCTCTAGTACTGCTTTCTGGAGTACACGTTGCACGTTGGTTGTTTCCCGAAATTTTTAGATTTTTAAAGCTCCCGTCTGCCTAGCGACTGAGCTGTATTGCAACGTGTGTGTGGAACACACGTTTTTCCAAGAAATTATTAAACGTGCGTCCATTGTGATGTTCCACGAAAAGAACACACTTCAGACGAGGGCTTTCGGAATGTCACGCACCTTAGAAACACCATTTCAGAATACTCAAAAACGGCATTTTCAAAGCGCTGTATCTCAAAATATACGCTTGAGATACATACAAAACTACTAAAGGACCCTGCACCGAACCTTCCTACAGACTTTCCCCCAATAAAATAATAGGGTCGCCGCTGAAGTCCCACGTACACGCAGTGCGATAGAACACTGCACGCCAGTTCAGAGCCTTGCGCTTAGTGTCGATGGGGCACTTGATGTGCGTGGCAGTGTCATCCTTATCGCTCCCGCGTTTCTCGGTCTCGAACGCGGGAAAAATAAACTCCAGGTAGGCGGGAGCCTTAAAACAGCCTCGCAACTCTTTGAGCGTTTGCTACTTACCTAGGAGAAGTAGAGACACGCTTTGTTCTGTTTTTGTTATTGCGGCGTAAGATATTTCTTATTATAGGCTATTTAAGGAAAAGTGAGCACTTTGTGAAGCCATCCCATTTGGAATAACAGTCGATAAATATATTTTATTGTAGCCTGAGACATTAACTTTCGAGTCCAGTGAAATATTTACACTGTTTTTATTACTTACATGGCAATATTTATTTTAAAAAGTGGTGGAAGGATCAAAAATGGCTGAGAAAAAAAAAGTAACTAGAGCCACAAAAGTGTTCACTTTACCGTGAACAGCCTATACCGTATTTTGACGCGAATGTCTCTTTAATCAGAGAACGGAACCGGCGAAGTACGTTTTCAGAGTGATCCATTCCGACACTATATCTTCGTGACTAACACCACGATTGACATAAATGTGGTTTAGTTTGCTCGAGTGTACGACGCCAGCATGAACTTGAGTTGGCGCCGCGCATGCGCGAGACGCAGGTGGGGACCCGCGGCGACTGGTAACTATGTTGTGCGTGGGCGCGACTCCTAGATCTGCCGATTTAAGCAGTGAAAGTCAAGCATCAGTTTCGTTACTTCCATTTCATTCCCATATCCCAAAGAAAAAATTATCCGTTAATTTGGACGTGCCTATTCAAGTGAAACCCACGGCCGTGTACCAACACAGTCACGCCTCGATTTTTTAAGTACCATTATGTTCCAGCGGTGTTATAACCGCTTTGTTGGGATTCTGGACAAAATTCTTGTTTGCCTTAGTACCTATTTTTTTGGCTGATTTAGTCAGCAAGTTGTATTTTGGCAACTCTAAGAATGAAATTGCATAGCATGCATTTCCAAAACAGGTATTATTAATTTATGTAATTATGCAGTTTTAAGCACGGTAATAGTGATTTTTATGCGTAACTTTCTCCGTAATCTTAACACTTCCTCTTGATTTTTCTGTCGGCCCAACTCTTGTCGTTCCCTTGATAAAAGTTCTGATTTCTTCGCAGTGTTTTCTCAAAGCAGAANCTTTTCTGTCGGCCCAACTCTTGTCGTTCCCTTGATAAAAGTTCTGATTTCTTCGCAGTGTTTTCTCAAAGCAGAAGTTAAAGTTGTGTTATTGTGCTAGTTCGATTTCTGTCGACGTCTTTCGAAAGTGTGTCTTATCGTTTTCTTATGAGCTACGTGCCTATTTCAAATTCGCAAGTATTTGTACATCTGAGTTAATGGGCTATTCTATTTTTGGGTAAGTTACTTGACCCTGTTAGTCTTGTATGTTTTGTAGTGTATTGTAAATGTCCTCTTGACATTCTTAAATACTGTTTGGTAAAAAAAATTATCTATAATTCAAACAAGCAGAAGACGCCCGCTTTGTGTAATCGCAGTGATAATGGCAGTCTCCCTTAAATTTTTTAATGTCTCAGTTGACTGGGGACTGGGGGAGAACATGGTATGCTACGTTACATAACAAGTGCTCCAGTTGCGTGTGATTATTCATGCGAAACTATAAAAGGACATATCCAGCCAGCTGTTAGTTTCCATTGCGCCAGTTCCTCAGAAAAGCGTGTGTTTGAGATCATTTGTGAAGGGGAAAGGGACATTTTGTCAGGCGAATTCGAAATAGACTTATTAATTTATTCTGTTAGGAAAAGTTATAAACATTTAATCGTGAAGATCACGCTTCTGCCTCAAAATTTAACGTGTGTATATATATATATTTAAAAATGCATATATATATATATATATGTCTGTATATATGCATTTTTAAATTTTATTGCGGCAAACAATATTTTCGAGTAACTTATTTTCAGATTTTCAATGTAAATTGTAATAATGGATATAGGCTGTTAGCTGCTAGTAAAACATTTTTGTATACCCTTTTTAATACCTCATTTTCTCACCAACTGAAAATCTATTGTCTCGGTCCTGACTTCAAATCTTACCTTACGTGTACAAAACATTTTGCCTACAGGATGTGTATTTCTTCTTTACAAATCTCTTTTTTAGTTTGAAATTTCTGTACAGAGACTTGGGAATGGAACAGACTATAGAAATATGCAGCTCGACTTTTGCAGTAGTGTTTCATGCTGATGTGATTGTAGCCTTTCTGTCTACAGATGCAACCTGACGGTCTAATATTCCTTTCCTATCTGAGGAGGAGGGGGGGGGACGAAGTTGTGGTTTTGTATTTTAGTTAGTATACCAGCCGTCCGTCTGATTATTTTTTTTGTTTGCCGTCCGGCTAATATACAGTATTAAGTATACCGTAAAATGGGGTGAATAGGGACACACGAATGAATAGGGACAATACACTTAGAAACTTTTTAATGTACTGTAACATTTTTAAGTCAAAATATATTAAATGAGACTAATTCTCCGCAACTCAGCAGTAACTCTGATTTAATACACTTGTAATGAATCATTAAGAAGTACATTAAACATTTTCGAAAAATTTCGTCCCTTTTCACCCCGTTTTACGGTATTTAAGTATGGTTAATATTTAATGGGCTTTTTTAAAAATCGTAGATATTAGACACACAAGTTTGCCATGTCTGAGTAATCTGCTCAATATCTGATAACCGTGCTGACGTTGACAAGCTGTTGATAATGTGGAAATGCCTTTGCGTGACTTCAGTAGGTACTTGCGTGAGTCATCAGTATAATTCATACGGCAAGACACAGTAGTCAGCACTGTTTATTTTAATTATTCCGAAATTAACTTTTAACTTTTTCTGAAACCTTCTAGTCGGTAGCGCAAACTGAATTGTCAAGGCCACGGTCATAGGTTGCCGTAAATAAAAGTAGAGGGAATGGTAATTACCAAGCAACAGTCGTGATTTAGCTGAACTGTGTCGAACACGTTTAGTATTTTTGTAATTTCTACCTTCGGCAGGACAAAAACTGCGCTTATCTTATGAAATTATGTAGATATGTTTGTTTTTGAAGAATTCCGATGAATGATTCTTCGCTCGAGAAGAATGCAACTGTTAAAATGACGTCCCTGTAAAAAATGAAAGAAACTGCAGTAGATCCGTGCTGCTTGCTCGCCATATACCAGTTTACAAAACCGGTTTTTATAATTTTAATACGGTGCTACTATCCCGTTTTACTCTACTACTTAAATATTCAGAAGATGTTGCTTGCGTAAACGTCCACCTACAAGAAACCTGAAAAGGAAAGCAGAGTCAACGAGACCATGATGCACGACCTAAGTTTGAGATAAAACTGGTAATTTAATTTATGCTGGGTAATATACAGCAGTGATGATGTGGAATCTCCGTGCCCATGAACATAACCACTGTAACTAAAACACGGTTATACATTTAAAGCTGACTTTACATATTTATTATGTTTTTGATAAAACGTCAAACTAAAAATGTTTTTTTCTTCTCTTGGTTTTTTTTTAAGTTTGCATAATACGTGTATTATGCAACGAACAATATTACGATTTGCATACAATAATGTGTAATATAATTTATATGACGTACGTTATATTCAACATTTGAACGGAATTCAATTAGTCGTTATACTTAACTATGTGTTGGGTAGGCCTACGCCCGCACTAGGAAGTGAATGTTTAAATTGTCGGGATCTGATTCGGAAAACTACTGTCGAACAGGAAGGAGGAATATTGATATTGCCGTGTGATTTATGGTCCAAAGGTTCGGTTCCTTCTATGCGGGTCTTGCAGCGCAGGTAACGCGGGCTTACGTTTATAATGTTTGCAGACGACAAATGAAGTGCGTAGAGGTTTGAAATAAGATTGGTTTGTCACGTTTTGACTAGAAATTTAGTTCTATTGACCTTCTTGACGGTTACTCTATTTTTTGTTGTGAGGCAAATACAAGTCTCTAGTTTGATGCTGCGAGCACTCTGTTAACTTCTGTTACGGATTGAGTTATCGGGTCCGAGATACTCGTGTCCTGGGGCGATTGTTTACGGCCTGACGTAACGTCTTACGTCTTATATTGGAAAGACTATTTCCATAGTGCAGTTAATATCAAAAATGTTTTTTGCTGTAAATTAAAAAAAAAAAAAAAATCCCATACGAGAAAGATTACACAACACATGAATGAACTAAAGATACAATACCGCGTAATAAACTTGACAGGTCTTCGAAAAACATTCACAAATATCCACAAATAAACTTTGAAAATCTCACTGGTCCATTCTCAATATTCCTGTTTGGCATTTTCTGCAAGATCACCAGAATAAATTAAAATCTCTTCTGACCAAGGAAAGGTGAATGTTTGATAATGAAAGGATCATGGGAGGACAAACCTCAAACAGCTTTGTATATCAAAGGGCTTCTTTCTTGAAGCTTGCAATCATCGCTGTTAACGTATTACGACATTCGTTCATGAATTCCAGTTTATCTCGTTCCCTGACTGAGGTTGGTACTTCGGCAAGAAGACGTTTTTGCTGCATATCCAACATCCACTTTATTGCACACAATAACATTTTATGATTTTTTCACATCGATGGATAGCAATTTTGCACCTATGCACTTCAAGTCAGGTTTTACACAGCTGTTCATTAAATCTCTAAGTAGTTTCTCCACAGTTTCAAAAATGTATGGGCTCATTGGTTTCGAAGTCTGGAACTTCTGGAGGTATGGTTCACATTCATGTGTAATTGTTTTGCAAAAAGCTGCTTTACATTTTATAAAAGGGCCATCGTAAAACGTTTATGGTCAGTACACTGATACGTTTAACTTGCCACTGCGAGCAATTTCAGTTANTGATACGTTTAACTTGCCACTGCGAGCAATTTCAGTTATTTTCGTGGGCCATTCCGATTATTTTGGAAAGTTGCTGTGGGCCACTGACTGGTTGTGTTGCAGTTCCCGGTGTCGCCTTGACGCAACAAAAGTGTTTATAAGCTGTTCACTGTAAAATGATGCACTTTTGAAAGCCCTGCTTAAGATCTACTTATATGCACGTCTCGTAGTCTTTCGCCTTATGTAAAATTAACCTTTTTCATAAGCCTCATAACTTTATTCATGCGTCAATCAAGTGTGACTAAAATTATTATAAAAGTAAATATTTTACAAATCTGTTCGTTTTTACATTCTGATGCATTAAAAAAACAGAAAACGATATAAATAATTCAAGTCGTCACAAATGGTTACCTAACACTTTTTATTCGACGTTAAGATGTGGAACTACTTTCCCTCCATCGTTACCAACTTTACTGGGCGCATGTCACTCAGTGCGCCCATTAAAATAAAAGTAGGCAGGAGCAGTGACTTTTTTCTAAGGTTGATTTTAAAACCGCCGTGTGTTAGCCTAGCAGTAAGATATAAGAGCGGTCAAGGTCAAGCGTTTGCAGTCATCGCCAGTCGGAGTCAATAAACCAGACAAGTGTAGCAGGTTATTGGTTAATGTAACTTCATAAAATCAACAGTTGAGAAATATCCCTGTCTGGAAATGCTGTAATATTGACGGGAAATTTGGAAGGAAAAAAAAAGTTATGGGTTAAGTCTTATTGGTAATGTAACGCTTACCAATGTGGCTACACTGAAATTGGCGTTGTTATTTTTTATACACATCAAATTAATGATTTTGTTTAGTTGTAACGTATTTGTGTTTTTAAAAAAATCACAAAGTCAATCGATTGACGCCCCCGCCATATAGTATTCTTGGTTTTTACAGCTTGTTTGCTTTTAAAAAGAAATTCAGAAAGTGCCCCTTAATCCAAGTAGGTATTGCCTTGCGCAACAATACAGGCACAGCGACTTAACTAACAGCTCATAATTATCTCACAATATTTATTTTGCCCAATTTTAGCGAACGTGAATTGGATTCGTTTTCATGGGATTCTTTCAATTTCCGAANAAAAAAAAAAAAAAAAATCCCATACGAGAAAGATTACACAACACATGAATGAACTAAAGATACAATACCGCGTAATAAACTTGACAGGTCTTCGAAAAACATTCACAAATATCCACAAATAAACTTTGAAAATCTCACTGGTCCATTCTCAATATTCCTGTTTGGCATTTTCTGCAAGATCACCAGAATAAATTAAAATCTCTTCTGACCAAGGAAAGGTGAATGTTTGATAATGAAAGGATCANTTTCTGCAAGATCACCAGAATAAATTAAAATCTCTTCTGACCAAGGAAAGGTGAATGTTTGATAATGAAAGGATCAAGGGAGGACAAACCTCAAACAGCTTTGTATATCAAAGGAATTCTTTCTTGAAGCTTGCAATCATCGCTGTTAACGTATTACGACATTCGTTCATGAATTCCAGTTTATCTCGTTCCCTGACTGAGGTTGGTACTTCGGCAAGAAGACGTTTTTGCTGCAAATCCAACATCCACTTTATTGCTCACAATAACATTTTATGATTTTTTCACATCGATGGATAGCAATTTTGCACCTATGCACTTAGTCAGGTTTTACACAGCTGTTCATTAAATCTCTAAGTAGTTTCTCCACAGTTTCAAAAATGTATGGGCTCATTGGTTTCGAAGTCTGGAACTTCTGGCGGCATGGTTCGCATTCATGTGTAATTGTTTTGCAAAAAGCTGCTTTACATTTTATAAAAGGGCCATCGTAAAACGTTTATGGTCAGTACACTTATACTTTTAACTTGCCACTGCGAGCAACTTCAGTTATTTTCGTGGGCCATTCCGATTATTTTGGAAAGTTGCTGTGGGCCACTGACTGGTTGTGTTGCAGTTCCCGGTGTCGCCTTGACACAACAAAAGTGTTTATAAGCTGTTCACTGTAAAATGATGCACTTTTGAAAGCCCTGCTTAAGATCTACTTATATGCACGTCTCGTAGTCTTTCGCCTTATGTAAAATTAACATTGTCCATAAGCCTCATAACTTTATTCATGCGTCAATCAAGTGTGACTAAGATTATCATAAAAGTAAATATTTTACAAATCTGTTCGTTTTTACATTTTGATGCATTAAAAAAACAGAAAACGAAATAAATAATTCAAGTCGTCACAAATGGTTACCTAACACTTTTTATTCGACGTTAAGATGTGAAACTACTTTCCCTCCATCGTTACCAACTTTACTGGGCGCATGTCACTCAGTGCGCCCATTAAAATAAAAGTAGGTAGGAGCAGTGACTTTTTTCTAAGGTTGATTTTAAAAACCGCCGTGTGTTAGCCTAGCAGTAAGTATACTGTAATTTTGTCCAAATATTAAGTGCGGAAATAAGTATTTGTGCTTGTAAAAGCGGTCAAGGTCAGGCGTTTGCAGTCATCGCCAGTCGGAGTCAATAAACCAGACAAGTGTAGCGGGTTATTGGTTAATGTAACTTCATAAAATCAACAGTTGAGAAATATCCCTGTCTGGTAATGCTGTAATATTGACGGGGAAATTTGGAAAAAAAAAAGTAGTTATGGGTTAAGTCTTATTGGTAGTGTAACGCTTACAAATGTGTCTACACTGAAATTGGCGTTATTTTATTTGATACACATCAGATTAATGATTTTGTTTAGTTGTAACGTATTATGTTTTAAAAAAAATCACAAAGTCAATCGATTGACGCCCCCGCCATATAGTATTCTTGGTTTTTACAGCTTGTTTGCTTTTAAAAAGAAATTCAGAAAGTGTCCCTTAATGCAACTAGCTATTGACCTTGCGCAGCAATACGGGCTAACGACTTAACTAACAGCTCATAATTATGTCACAATATTTATTTTGCCCAATTTTAGCGAACGTGAATTGGATTCGTTTTCATGGGATTCTTTCAATTTCCGAANCTCACAATATTTATTTTGCCCAATTTTAGCGAACGTGAATTGGATTCGTTTTCATGGGATTCTTTCAATTTCCGAAATCCTCCAAACTACCTCTTACTTTTAAAAGTCTGTTGTGTGCGAGTAAGAGTATTCTGCGCCAAAGACTGCCTCAAAGGAGAAAGCGAAATTTCCGCTGAACCTTGCCTTGGATGGGCTCCCCCCCCTCCTTCTTTCCTGTAGCAAGTGCGGGATAATGCAGGCTGGACTGCAGAGTGTAGGAGGATGCGCTTTTCACTTTTTCCTTCCCCCCGCAGCGCAGCATGCTGAAACTGCCCAGCGCCGAGCTTCGACGCGGCGTGTCCAATCACAGATGCGTGCTTTGTGAAGGCCTCGCTTCGCCCTGCTGCGCTGCCTCCACCTCGACAAACTACATTGCGCAGTTTTTTTGCTCTTGCAAAGTGGTTCCAAGACTTTGCGGCGGATTGACCTGCCCGCTGCAATTATTGGCATGCGGAGTTTTTATTTGGGTAAGGCTATCATCAGACAGGCGGCATCTTTGTCATCACATTCTTGCATGTTTTTACGTCCGCCTGGGCGCGGCCAAGTTCGTGAAGTACGGTGGTTTTCATAAGTAATAAAAAACTNTCTTGCATGTTTTTACGTCCGCCTGGGCGCGGCCAAGTTCGTGAAGTACGGTGGTTTTCATAAGTAATAAAAAACTGGTTGTCTGTAAAGTCGGTTTACTGACGATAGTTGAACGTGACAACGTCTTAACTGGTACCCAGTTTGTAGACAAAGTATTTGGCTTGCTTTGCACGTGAGGTCGACATTTAACTTTGGCTGTGGTTCCTGTTGTTTCTTCTGAAACTTCAAGCCTTACATCGTAACGTTACCGAGCGTTACACTTTTTCATAAGTGACCCCCAGCCGCAACCTAATTTAAGACGTTGTCACGTCAAAAACTAAATTTCCTAGTGTATTTGCATTACGTTAAAAATAACTCACACGGATATTTCTTACCGGGTATAATATTATTCATTATATTACTATCCTCTGTGCAAATGAATAAACTGTTACTCGATATTTCATTACATTTAATAAGTTGAATAAATTATCAGTCGTGCTGACAAAAAACTTCTTAATCTGATACTCTAAATCAGTCAAGTTACCAGTGTCTGTCTCCGTGGTCTACTCCCACCTCCGTCCCGACGCTCGGGTCAACCAGACGCCGCAGCACTAGTCCACGAGAACGCCGATGACTTCTCATGTTCCCTTTCAGACGAACTGTTTTTCGCCGTGTTGCGCCGCGGAGGGCACGGCGCCGTGTATAGAAATAACCCTGGGCGCATATGGAGGCTTTCACACGTGACGGCGCGTGTCTTAGTGTGTTCGGTGCTGCCGTAGACGGCACGGCGTAACGTGTGAGAGGGGCCTTAAGGTAAGCGCACGCTGGTCCGCCCCGCTGGAATCGCACGGATCGTGTTTTACCATTCTTTGCATTGTTTGTAACGGGGCTGCCCTCGACTATCCGCATGGCACGTATCGGACAGTCGGGAACGCCGACGGGAATTCCCGAAGGGGCAAGAAATCCGTACGATGCTGATGACGTCACCGGTATTTCTGGGAATTCAGTGCGTGCAAGAGCTGCAGCTGGTAGTTGTAATTTACGTAGTGACACTTGAACCGTTCGTTGGAACATGGAACCTGCTCGCTTGATTGCGATTGTTCAACAATATGAAGAGTTGTACGACCTGCGACGCCCACAGTATGCCGACATACAACGGAGGGACAACATCTGAGAGGAAATCGGCAATATAATGAAGCAGCCCAATGTAACAATGTTCTAGCACATAATTTAAATTAANACAACATCTGAGAGGAAATCGGCAATATAATGAAGCAGCCCAATGTAACAATGTTCTAGCACATAATTTAAATTAACTGGCCCCATCACATTACGGCAAGTATTTTCCAGCCCGAACTCTTGATTGTTGCCGCGCAACTGATCCTACATGTGAGATGAAGTATTCTTTGAATTTTCCCTTTATTTGTAAAGCATCGTGGCCGGAATTACCACCTGTTTCATTCAGACGTCTCATCCCCTTCATGTCGGAAAAAGACAGTTACAAATCACGTTCAGTCCAGTGACATGTGCTATCCTTAAAATAATTGTGCAGACAACATGTAGCCATAACAAGGAGAAGTGCATGTTCATGTGATACACTCAACCGACGTTCAAAAATACTGAATTTTCGTGCCAAGACNACAACATCTGAGAGGAAATCGGCAATATAATGAAGCAGCCCAATGTAACAATGTTCTAGCACATAATTTAAATTAAATGGCCCCATCACATTACGGCAAGTATTTTCCAGCCCGAACTCTTGATTGTTGCCGCGCAACTGATCCTACATGTGAGATGAAGTATTGTTTAAAACTTTCCTTTATTTGTAAAGCATCGTGGCGTGAATTACCACCTGTTCCATTCAGACGTCTCAGCTCCTTCATGTCCGAAAAAGACAGTTACAAATCACGTTCAGTCCAGTGACATGTGTTATCCTTAAAATAGTTGTGCAGACAACACGTAGTCATAACAAGGAGAAGTGCATGTTCATGTGATACACTCAACCGACGTTCAAAAATACTGAATTTTCGTGCCAAGACCNCATAACAAGGAGAAGTGCATGTTCATGTGATACACTCAACCGACGTTCAAAAATACTGAATTTTCGTGCCAAGACCGCAAACGTATTCCCTACAGTGTTTCTTGCGCGACTTAACCGGTAGTTGCAAATCTTTTTGTTCTTCCCCTTGCAGATCATCACGAGAGAAAGGTATGCAGGTTACACGATGACGGATACTCTTGGCGGCGAGGACCATGTTCGGAAATGCCGATACTCCGCATACAACATGCGCAGTTCCATAAACTACTCCGATCCGTGCGATTCCTACGAAGCGTCCGATGCGGAACAGTGTGCGCTTACCTTTGCAGGTCGCCGCCGCTCGTCGAACCCGCCGGAATAACTCGTCATGCACCGCTGAGCACGCGCGCGCAAGAACTCTCCGTCGGCAGGGCACAGGGTTGTATTCATGCCTCCGCTAATCCTTCCTGGGTTATTCCGCACACATGCGTGCAGACGTTTCTTGACCGGAGGTGGTAATCCCAGACCCTCTGGAAAGCGATTGTCGCTGCCTAGCGCCACGTCATCTAAGGGGCCGCGGTTGCTAAGTAATTACATTTCTCGCCTCCCGCCTAAGCGAACCGGTTCGATTCTCGGTGGGACCACTCCCGGATTTTCGCAAGTGGGAATCGTCCCAGACGATGTCGCCGGTCTGCTAATTTTCTTCCCCTCCCCCCCCCTGGTCTTGCATTCCGGCACGGTTCCATTCTCACCTCATTTCACAGTCATCGGCTCTCAAGACCTCGTTGTTAGGAGCCGCCCAAATCTCTCAACTCAACACCACGTCATCTACTTCTGACTCGCCTCTGGGTGAGGCAAGCGATCCTCTGCAGGCCACAAGCGTCCTGGAGGTGTTAGGGGGAGGGGGTAGGGTAAACCGCCGTCTCCTAACAAATCCGTGATGGGGAATAGTGGAAACTCCTCTTTCAAACTTATTTTTTAATTCGTAACTAATGGGAGTAACTCTATAGTGGGAGGTGTGGGGATATAAGGCGGGATAGGCCAGTTCCAATAGAACCTCGGGTGGTAAGCAGTGGTTAACTCTTAGCCAGAAGTAGTCTTTAAAGCTTGGAACGATCCCATAGGTTGCAAACGCTGGCCGTTATAATTTTGGTGAAATATTTCTTGATTACCTGACGGGCGTGGATCTTCCCGGCGTAGTTGCTCACGTGACAAGGCAGTCGAACCGGAGGTGATTTTGAGCCTAGCATTTTTGATGGGATGAGTGAGCTTGCATTACTTTAACGCGAATGTATGCTTTTTTTTAANGTGATTTTGAGCCTAGCATTTTTGATGGGATGAGTGAGCTTGCATTACTTTAACGCGAATGTATGCTTTTTTTTAATGCAAATCGTGCTGTCAACGAGGGTAGGCAGTGTCTGTATTCAGATATTTTGGAGCCAACCGCATTCGGAAGTTCTTTAATATTTACGCGCAGAGCCACGTGATCGAAAACCATTCTTGAAAGTTGTACTTCTGCAACGCACGTGCATGACTAATCATTTAAGGCATGCCATTCCTAGTTTTATTTTCTGTTGAAATCACTCTTCCGAAAATATAAATCCATGCTCGTAACTGTGAGGGCCTATATTTTGACGTTGAGCAGGTTGTAAAACCTGGTTGCAAAATTGTCAAAAGCCTTTGCAGTGTAACGAGGCCATAGACACCCACAGTACTCTGAACCACAAATTGACATCTAAGTGGGTAAGTTACTACTTTCAAGATCGTGCTGAATCTTTTTCGCCATGTCCAAAATTCCTGATTTTAGGGCTCANTACTTTCAAGATCGTGCTGAATCTTTTTCGCCATGTCCAAAATTCCTGATTTTAGGGCTCAAATTTTGCAAATGTCGCCTCAGTTTGAACTTAGGTAAAACAGATTTCGTATTCTATTTTAAAATGATGTGTAGTTGACAGAACGATGTAGGGAATCATCCGTCAATCAGGTAGGTTTTTCCCAGTTAGAACTGGAATTCTTTGAGTGTTATTTCACATGTCCACCTCAATTGTGCAGTGGAGAATACTGGTTCCTTTTTCGTCACAGACCCGCGGAATATTTCAGGCGGTTAGAGAGAGAGAGAGAGAGAGTGTGTGTGTGTGTGTGTGTGTACGCACACACACACACACACACACTCGGGAAGGCGATGGCAAACCACTGCAGAAACCTACCAATTCGCCGTGAGTACGCCACCGTCTCATACCACCTTGACGTTGCCTGTTGTTCTACCGGCCTTAGAGTTGTCAGATCGTCATTTTTCAACGCTAGCAGTCATTTTTTTCTCTCTTTTATGATGCCTGATTCCCCCCTATTTGTTTGGATTCGGCAGTGAATTTCCGAATATTGATCTACATTGCTGGTCTCGGCAGCTATTCAAGGATTAATTTCCACCCACCCGACCTTGACATTTTACCATTCGTGTCGCTTGGAAAGGTATTGTATGGGGGCAAGGACAGGCATGCAAGCCGTGGCCTGTATTGTGTTGAACCTCTGTCATTTACTCCGGACTGATTTTTTTTTACGCTGAAAGAAATCCCACTGTGCGATCAGTCTTTTCATTCAAGACCTATTTAATAATAATTTAAATACTTTTTTTTTTTTACTTGTTTAAAGCGACGTGCACTAGTGTAGTTCTCGGGATTCGAATTTGGTGCTATAAGTCGGCCTGAAACCAATTTCACTATAAGGTCGGTTTCTGTATAAATGCGGTAGCAATGGAAACAGCTCACTTGACAAGATATACATTGCACCAAAACACCGAAAGTGTTTTTATTCCGAAGCAGTTCGACCCATTTTGGAACTCCCTCTTTCATTGAGCTCTAGCGACTCCTTGAAGTTTTATATTTTACGCCGTCGTCTTTGACTTGTCAGCCTGTATGCAAATTTACTGACTTCACGTGTGGGCTGTTATTACTTTTGTTATTCGGTAGACATGGAACTTCGATTCAAAATTTTCCTGTTGCAAAATTTAATTCGCTGCAAGTGCAATGTAGTGAGACGGGCATTATTGCATGCGCTTAGTCTTGCTTCATTCTTAGTCTTGCTTCACTCTTGTAAACTACCTTGAGTGCTGAACCGGCTACGGCTGAACACAGGCAGGTAAGCTGCCAAGGTCATTTGTAGGCTACTGAGCAACAAAGATAAGATACATAAATGTGCGCAAACTGGTCTATCGCATTAATTTCTTAAAGCTACGACAATTGGATTCAGTAAATTAGTAAGTATTATGTCAACAGATGTGTTTTTGCTTATATGTAAGACATCCCTGCAAAATTTTAGATGGAGGATCTATACTTTTTAAATATATTTGCCTAAATGTATAAATGACAGTTTTATTTACCAACAGAAAATATACCTACCTTATCTTAAAGCCGGCAGTAAAATCTTTCTAATTTTATTTTAAAAAAAGCATCATTCAGTGGAAACATTTGATACCAACTTTCGGAAATAATTTCTGCTCTTTTCTATACTTCACATATTTGGTAAGTAATTAAAAAGTGTTCTATGAAACGTCTTATGGGCTGTTTAACGTTAAAGTGAGCACTTTTGAGGCCCTAGCTACTTTTTCCTTTCAGCCATTTTTTATCCTTTAACCACCTTTTTAGATAAATATGGCCATGTAAGTAATAAACACAGTGTGTATGTCCCACCACACTCGGAAGTTAACGTGTAAGGCTAAAATAAAATATGTTTATTAACTATTATTCAATGAGAGGGCTTTCAAGTGTGCTAACTTCACAATGAATAGCCTATATTAAAATTACAGTGTTTAAATTGGCGGACACCAGATATCTACCTGATTTGTACACATCAGAGTAAAACAATGTAAAGTTAAAAATTTTTTAGAAAACTTTTCTTGTGGCCTATGGAAAATACTAAAAATTGGTAGAATTTTCAAAAATGTTTTGTTAAATGTATAAGCTATAGCAGAGCTGGACGCTGCGTGGATGGGCGTAAACCGCGCGGCATGGATGCTCTACCTTTCTGGTCAGATCAGAAACTTTGCCGCTCGTGATGTCAGGTGGGCTTGCTGGGTTGGAAGCCGGCTTGCTGTCGAAATTCCTAGCAGGTTTAACGGCAAACGGAAATGCGCTCCATGAAGACGAGATACGGAACCGTTCTCAGTCTTCAGAAAATGCGGAAGGCCGAACTTCCTCCAGCCTCGCTTTCGAGGATGCAGTAGGAGTTCTTCGCAGATCCCGGAAATCACGTCTGCAGCAATAACGAAATTCAAGCTGTAGCCACCTGGCCGCGACTTTGCCGTTAGCAAAGTACTGTTGGCTGTGTCAGTCCCCGTGAGAATCAAGTTTGTCGGAGCATAGTGTAGAAACCTTTGCACGGGGGAGGTGTGTCGTAACTTCCCCGAAAAATTTTGTGATATAAAAACAACTTATTGGAAGTGCATACTAAATACTACAAAGAGGCTTTAAATTTTTGTAACGAAAAACCGCTTGTTTTACAGAATTTTTAAGGCCATATTTGTGCAGATATTAAAAAAAAAACACTTGCANGCAATCGTCAGATTTCTCGCCTTCCACCAAGGCGAACTGGATTAGATTCCCGGCGGGTCCACCCGGGAAATGGGTCGGACGTTGCAGTTGGCTGGCGTGTTTTCTCGCGGTACTCCCGTTCCCCCCCGCCCTTGCATTCCAACTTCACCTCACTTCTCCCTCACCGACGTTCAAGACCTATTTAACTCGACAGTGTACTTGGTGCATTAGAATGTGCGAGTGTTATGAATATGCAGTAGGAGCCAACGCGAAAAGGAAAGTCGCCCTTGTCTGGCAAGTAGATGCCAGATGTTACGGTACGTTAACGCATATGGTGCACGATGTATACCATTATCGTGGTCCTTAGCAGCTGTTTCTCGTCGCGGTTTGATGGCGTTGTTGATTCTTCGCTTGCATCGTGAGCAAAGCCTGTGCGTGCTCGCGTTCCAACGGAATGTTTTCATGGACGAGAAGTCGCGCGTCAGTGTACTAACTAACGTGAGGAACTGTGTAGTTTATTTTCTTATTTACAATTTTCCTAATCAGGATTTTTTAAATCACCAACACATTGCATGCTTGGGTTTTATTTCTTCTGTATTCGCCAGCAAAATTACGTAAGAATTACCGGTAAATTATAACAGAAATAGTACAGCTGCATGAAAAATAAAATCCATATAGACAGACGTAACATTGTGTGAACTCGAAAATTTTGAGAACTCTTTACTGGACAGGGAAAAGTGTAACATACTCAATCATGGAGGATAGGTTGTCAAGAGGGAATTTTACCTCATTTTCCTTCCGTTTGTATCCGCCATTGCTGGATAACTAATTTTCTTGCCCAGTGCCGTTCTGTTTTGCTAACGTTTAGACTTTTGAGTAATGTGATAAAATTTTTGATAGACACCAAACGAATTAATCTATTAATAATACTAGTTACTTGAAGCGATATTTACAAATTTGTCGGTTCACCACCAAGAACTTGGATACTAACGTTGTAACATTGTCGTTCATTAGACCCGCTTATGATTAGCAAATCCCTTGGAGCACTTAATGACACGCCTACTGCATTCACTGGGAATCATTTAGCTATGGTTAATATTAATGTTAAAAAATTCATGTTCTCCTCTTTTCAGGTTCACAGTAGCAGAATGCTAATTGCAAGATGAATCGTATATGATTTCCATCACCTTACGGGCGTTTCTTTCCCGTTCGGGAATTTTTATATGCCGCCTGCATGGCGAGACTCAACCTAGAGGAAAATTTAATATATGGGAGTGTACGAAAACGTGCTCTAAATACGTCACTTAGGCGTTGAAATGTTTCTATGAAGACGGAGTTTTTCTTCAAAGTGTAAATTCAGTAATGGGCATCAACGGCAGTGTCTATCATCTTTGCTGTTTGTCTTCTTTGTATCTTAAAGTATAGTATTTAGTTAATTAGAATTTACCACGTAGAATGATAAGGTAAATTTTCAGAGTAGTGCCTTTATTTCTTGCAGCAATTGTGTGTACATTCTTGTGTATGAACTCAGCAGCCACGCCAGTTCGCAACGTCAGCAGCAGTGGCTTACAGTGGAGCACTTAAGCAGACTGTACAACACGCAGAAATCTTTAAAAAGTAGTACACTCACTACCAAAACTGTCAGAAAAGAAAGATTTATGTTGCACATGAAAGAATGCTTATTTTTTTTTAACACTGTAAAATATTTTGCTTAACTTTACATATTTTTATTTTTTTTTAAATAACCAACTATCTGTTTTTAATAAAAATTTAGGCCTAGGCGTATTTACATTCTGTATGCTTGAGAAAGAACATTTTGCAAGAAAACCTTTTTGTAGTGCAGTCGTAATAGTTGCCGTTGTATTTAAGAAAATGCTGTACTAATGTTAAAAATCATTTTTGTTATTGATTTTAATTGCTACAAAATGAACGCTCGTGGCTGAAATAATGTGCATTTTATCAATTAACAACTGTATTTAACATTGTTACTAATTTTTTTATTACATTCAACCAGAGTGATTATTATAATGGCCTTGCTTTATTTTTTATAATGTGGTTTCTAAAGCGTTCAAAATGGATATACGCTTAATTTTTATTAATAATACTCTTGTTTCTTTTTCATTTAAATGAGAAAAACATAGCAAAATATTTTAATGGTCATTTTTCTGGCAATTTTGGTGGTGTTAACTAGGTACTTTCTAATGAGTTCTGCACGTTGGTACGCCTTAATAATGGGAATGTGTGCTATGTAGCAAGTGCAGTGTAGCGGTGGTGAGTGGGCAATGGCCGACGCTAGCGGGGACCAATTGCAGACCACTACTACGATGCACGAGAATTCTGCGGTTGTCTGCTGTCGGCATGCAGAATTTTAAAAAATCTGCAATTTTTACAAAACAAATTGCTATTTTTTTCACTATTTATCTAAATTTTTATAATTTCGCGATAAACAATTGTGTGTATTGTGCATTGTAAACGTTAATTCAGTACTAAAACCTTCGCAATAAATAAAAATGAGCACAGTTGGGACTCTGTATTTCGTGCGAAATTAGGATATGTAGTCCAGTTGAGCTGCGTCTAAAGTTGCTTTACCATGTTGCAGGTCAGTCAGTCTTCGGGGTTTTTAATTTTTTTTATTTTTAATTTTCGATAATGGCGTTTACTTATCGGTAGTGTAGACTTTGTCTGAATTCGTTACGTGCTGTCAGTAACTTAATAAACTTCAGTATTTGTGGCAGTGCGTTTTTGCAATGATTTATTTGTATGGCCGGGGCCCTCTTTCTTGCTTAGGCTAGTCTTACGTTAGTTTCGTCTCGATTATAGTATTTCAAGGCATTAAAATTATGAATAGTTCCACTATTTTTTCATGACGGGAAAACAGCATATTATTTATTCCACGCTGCTCGTCTGCAGCTTCCGCGCCATGCATTTTGTTCCGAAAACTGCATTGTGTCGAAACTTAGATTGTATGTAGGGCTTATTGATGGATACACATTCAACATGTTTTATCTAATTAAATAAGTCATGACTGAGGTTTGTTAATTTCAGTCATAAAGTATTCCCATTTCAAACTTTGTAAATCGCTTTTGAACTGGATAACTAATAAGTAGGAAATATTTTCAGTTAATATTTAATGATCAGAACGAAACAATTCGCTGTGAAAGGCGGATGTAAGTGTAACGTACTTGGCAGTGTGCGGTTATAAAAAAATTCACATGTACACTGTTGTCGCATGCCCAGTAGGTTGAGGCTTTGGCTTCGATGCTGGAACGTCCGTGCAAACTGTTGTCATTTAAAAAGACTTCTTTTTTTTAAATTTTGCCAACAAACACTTTACCCACATTTCTGTTCCCACCATTCAGCCTGAGATTATTTGTGGTTCGCTGTGGCGTGGTTTTATTTCTTCTGTCATTACACTGTTCGCGACCAGATCGTTTTTTCATGGTATAACGAAGAAAATGCTCGCGATGTCTAGATCTGAGCAGTAACGTTAAGTTCTGTCAAGGTAGAGTGTCCCAATTTGTCTTGTGTTCCGTACGTATTATACGTAATCACCTAAGACAATTTTCTTAAAAAAAAAAAAAATATATATATATAACTGCGTCATTGGTTGGGTTACGTTCGATGGCCTGTGAAGGAGGTGACCTTAGTTTCTCTGCACAGTGGGGTTTGCCTTGGGTCAGGCGCGCGCTAGAGGATCGCTCTAGAGGTGATCCTCCAGGTAGCTGTGCGGGTCGATGAAAGATGCCGAAGGAGAAACCCTTGTTGGGAGTGGGAAGGGAAGCACAGTGGAAACAGCGCCCCGCAGTGTGGGTTGTTTCTGTGGCCAACCAAATGAATGCCTTTGCAAGACCTATGTGCTGTTCACGGTAAAGTGAACCCTTTTGATGCCCTAGTTACTTTTTCCTTTCAGCCATTTGTTATTCTTTAACCACATTTTTAAATATTTCCATGTAAGTAATAAACACAGTGTGTATATTCCACCGCACTCTGAAGTAAACGTCTAATGCTAAAATAAAAACACATTTATTGGCTCTATTCCAACTGAGAGGGCTTACAAAAGTGCTCACTTTACCGAGAATAGTCTGTAACCAGTTGTATCCACAGTCGAAGCGACCGCGACGTTTGGTGGTTGTGGAAACTTCTACCTTAATATCATTCGTGAGAATAACACAGTGGTGGTGCTCAACTCCTGCGAATGTGTCCGGTAATACATATTGACAGTGTTGTTGGCGTTTNCTATGTAAGTAATAAACACAGTGTGTATATTCCACCGCACTCTGAAGTGAACGTCTAATGCTAAATAAAAACACATTTATTGGCTCTATTCCAACTGAGAGGGCTTACAAAAGTGCTTACTTTACCGTGAATAGTCTGTAACCAGTTGTATCCACAGTCGAAGCGACCGCGACGTTTGGTGGTCGTGGAAACTTCTACCTTAGTGAGAATAACACAGTGGTGGTGCTCAACTCCTGCGAATGTGTCCGGTAATAAATATTTACAGTGTTGTTGGCGTTTCTTTTATCTTCAGTGTTTATGAAGATTCCAAGAAAGATCACGTCCATCTGTCGTAGCCCACTGCCTCGAATAGTTGTAGTGTCTGCTACGACACGCCCGTCGTTGGAACGACGGAATATGACTTCGAACAATACTGCGATCGGACACATCCATGTAGAACCTGAAGACTTCCCGAATGCGACTGAGCCATGCCAATCGCATGACGGAAACATGTTTTATGCCAGCTATAGATGTCACTCGAACGTTATTGCGTCGCGGAGGAAGTTGTGAAGTTTGGTACGACAAATACACCGCCTAGTTTTTTTGGCTGCGTATGTTGTACTTTTGTTAGTTGTATTTTCCTAAGTGTTATGTAGCCTCCCAAATGTGTTCTTTAGATTATTCTACACGATAAGTCTGATTTATTTCATCTGTAGAATTATTTTACTGAATTTTCAGCTAATGAGCTTTATCTAATGCGAATCAGTGGAGTGCACTGAGGTTTTACTGCCAGGCCAATCGCTGTTTAATTAGAATAAATTACTGCTCAATCAGTGAATACCAGCAATTAAAATAATAAGTAGAATTTTACTGATTCAAGTAGAGAAGTTTCAACAGATCTACGGTCAAATTCGCTGATTTGGAGCAGTTTTCGATTTTATAGTGTAGGCTGCGATCACTTCATGCATAGTATCCTGCTCTACCGTGCACTCGCATGCTGTGAAGTACAGAGCCTCGTCGTTGCGAAGCGGAATTTCTACCATGTCGCTGAGATTGTGCTCTACTGCACTGCACAGATGAATGTTGTGATAACGCGCTTGTGAGTAGTTACACCCCTTGAAAACTTGTTCTTCATGGAGAATTAGCGTTGGTCGTTAGTCCACATTTGGAGTGTGACGATAATCGCGCCAAAGTACAACTCTGAAAGTTGCTGGTTATATTATGTTTTTTTTTTTTTTTTTTAAGCTAACCGGACAAGAAAATAGTGAATCTCGCACAGTAAATGTGAAGAACTCATTTTAGCCGGTAAAATGCCACACGCTGGAAATTAATTAACTAGCAATTTCCAACTGGCGGTTAAACAAATGAAGCGAATATCCTATCGCAGCTGACTTTTTGTAACATTGAATAGACGATGCGATAAATATAAGTATGTTAAGCATTGCAGTTTCATATAGCCTGTTGTATNCTTTTTGTAACATTGAATAGACGATGCGATAAATATAAGTATGTTAAGCATTGCAGTTTCATATAGCCTGTTGTATCTCGTACTATTCCTTCATTAAAATTTAGTGTAAAATAGCATGTCTTTACAAAATATTCTGATGCTAATGTTAGTATACTGCAAGTTGAATATCGCTTTTAAGTTTATTATACATCCGTGTTGATTTTGGAATTTTAACCAGACACGCTTCCAATCAATGTATTTTATTTAATCACTGAAATGATTGCTTAGATATCTGGTTGTCCAATATAGTATTTTTGTTTTGCATTCAGAATGCATTGTTTCAGTTGTATAGAGCACGCGTGTGTTAAGTGTGATAATTATGTACGTGGCAGTTGTCTTTCGTTTGCCACGTAAATCGTCCCGGTGGTGAATCTGCACGCCAGTCCTCCAGCAGGCGATATGTTGAACTGTGACAGCGAAAGTTGATGTGCCTATTCCGCGAGATAAAGACTGGCCGGAACGCAGTGCCGCGGTGTCCGTGATTGGTCGAGGCGGGAGCCGCTTGCCTGCTGTGCGGCCACGCCCAGCGGCTGTAATTGGCCGCGCGAAAGTGACTGCCACAGACTCCACTTGTGGCCCGAGCTATCCATTTTCTCTCCAGCGTCTCCCTTCACCATTATGTTAATCCTGTCTGTAAAATTTCCCACGATTATTTTTTTTTCTGTATGAAATAATGGAGTACAAATATAAAAAGAAGTTATTTAAAAAGTGATTTCTGAACTTTAAATGTTAAACTTCTAACGCTTCCTAGTCGACGTATAGTTTACTAGCGAACCGGCCCGGCTTCGCCCCGGTATAATTGAGTTTTACGGTGATACCCTAATAAAAGANTCTGAACTTTAAATGTTAAACTTCTAACGCTTCCTAGTCGACGTATAGTTTACTAGCGAACCGGCCCGGCTTCGCCCTGGTATAATTCAGTTTTACGGTGATACCCTAATAAAAGTCAATTCATTTATGTGAAAACATAATTATAAAATTATACTATGTTGGCCTAGGTTTTTAACTGATTATCGCAACCCAAAAGGAAGGAAATATTTTTTACCCGATAGCCAAGTAGTTTATGGTTGTTTATGGAGTGTATCTGTGCAACTATCGCGTAGTTACCACATTTCCGCTTTCGATGTATGAAAATCAAAACGTAAGTTTCATCAAACTCTAGCTTTAGAAATAAGTGTGCCTAGGTACTACTTTTTGCACTTGGCTGAGGGATCTTAATCGATCACCAAAATTAAGCAACGTTCCCAGCGGCACACATTTGGATGGGTGACCGTTTAGTGGCATAACATCCTTAGCGCTTCCGGGCTTCGGAGGGCACATTAAATATTCGGTTGCGGTTGTTATAGATTGATAGCAGTCGTTAAGCCATTTCAGTGGTCCTCGGGCGGTCTGATAAACTCTGACACGAGAGGAAAAAAATATTTCGGTCACGTTCCCAGCCGTTGCAGAATTACGTTTTGTTGTTATTCCACAGGAACCATACAATTTTCCGGGATAAGAAGTATCCGTTCTGCCGTTAGGGAGCTGAGTGGTATCAAACATACACACACATACTTTCTCATTTAAAATATTAGTAGGATACACCTTTCTACAAGCAGCATTTTGTGGTTGTATCTTCATTTTACTTCAGCATGTGCGTAGAAATAATATGTCGTCGAATTAAGGTAAAACAAATTGCACCAGTCAAGTTCTTACGGGTCCTCTGTTGCAGTTCTAATTTTTTATTGTCGATTTTGCAGTTGGGAGTATCGTGGTATTTCGCATTTCTCACTGCTTTTGTCATTGGAGGCGGAGTATAGAAATTGATTACTTTGTGCACGTCTCTGACGTCTTGGTATGTCAGGCGAAATTTTTCAATGTGGGGTGTTCCTTGCATTCATCTCATCCTGCCTAGGATTTCTTTACATTATACTTTCAGAAACAATGAATTCGTTCACCGGGCACATACAAGAAAGTGTGTTGCTGCTGAGAACACAGGAATTAATGGAAACCAAGCTCTGTATTTTGGCCAGAAGTAAGAATGATGGCATTTATAAGAAATCGCAATTATNTGCTGCTGAGAACACAGAAATTAATGGAAACCAAGCTCTGTATTTTGGCCAGAAGTAAGAATGATGGCATTTATAAGGCATCGCAATTACAAATGTACTCATATTAAGGTTTAAAGCGCTAGTGGACTGGTATAGCAGTAAGGTCTGGACAAAAATTACTATAATCCTTCTGGTTACGGGTTAGGCATCGGAGACTTGTGCAGCCGCGGTTCTCTTGTGCTCGAAGCACAGTTGGACACGGTCTGGAGGCCTCTTCAACCAATAACAAACCCCGGTACAAAAGAAGAGGCGAACCATGTGCAACGCAGTCAACAGTGAAATTGGTCCCATCGAAAGCATCTGCCTACAAACGACAATGGCTCAGGTTTGCGAAGCATACAACCACTTGCGGGCTTGAGAGGTTTTTCGTAAATGGGAAGAAATCCACGCGTGACGGGGTAGTTTCGTAGATTGTCTGATTTCATGGCAGTAAATATTGACTTCTTAATGTAAATAGAATTGAACTATATTTACGTATTTAGTCCTTGTTTAGTGTTACTTTTAAAATGTTTTTCAGGATTATTTTACATACGTGTGCTATCAGTTTCCTCCAAAGGAGGATCTTGGTGATATGCAAGCCGGATATTTACTGTTTTTTTTATCATTATTAATTTAACCACTATAAAATATTATTTGAAAATAACGAATTTTAAGTTGTGAAGTATTTTGTGTAGGGCTACATTCCGTGGTGGTTTGAACACATGCCGGATTGGGGGTTTCAGATTTATTTCAATGCAAGAAATGATGTAGAATTTTAGTACGAGTAGTTTAAATCGGATCTTACGACTGCCTCTGTAATTTTTTTTTTTTTCAATATTTTGCACCAATTTTGGCGTTACGCACAGTTGAAATGCTGTTTCATTGAAAAAATCTACTGTAGAGAAATTCTGAAGTTAACTTTTAATTTATTCTTCTTACGTTAGCGGTAAGACTTATCACAGTTAGGCGCGAATTCTCCATACGGCAATTTGTTTATATTTAATGTCGATTGCATGGGTAAATAATTGTAAAATCTGTTTATAAAAGGTAGAAGATATGATCTTTATTGCATCCGTTCGTGAGCGTACATAACTGAGAGCAGCGAACCCAGAAATGTTAACTTTAACACGCACATTTAAAGCAAAGTGTGCGGTTCAGATTTATAAATTTAAATTTCTGTAATTTTTTCAGTGTTCGTGTAATGCATTTTTATTATAGTTTGTATTTTCCTTGTCTGGTTGAAAAAGAAAGTTTGCACTTTAGGTGTTTGCAAACAAAAACTCTTATTACATAATTGTATTTATCTTCAGNCTGCCTACAAACGACAATGGCTCAGGTTTGCGAAGCATACAACCACTTGCGGGCTTGAGAGGTTTTTCGTAAATGGAAAGAAATCCACGGGTGACGGGGTAGTTTCGTCGATTGTCTGATTTCATGGCAGTAAATATTGACTTCTTAATGTAAATAGAATTGAACTATTGTTACGTATTTAGTCCTTGTTTAGTGTTACTTTTAATATGTTTTTCAGGATTATTTTACATACGTGTTCTATCAGTTTCCTCCAAAGGAGGATCTTGGTGATATGCAAGCCCGATATTTACTGTTTTTTTATCATTAGTAATTTAACCACTATAAAATATTATTTGAAAATAACGAATTTTAAGTTGTGAAGTATTTTGTGTAGGGCTACATTCCGTGGTGGTTTGAACACATGCCGGATTGGGGGTTTCAGATTTATTTCAATGCAAGAAATGATGTAGAATTTTAGTACGAGTAGTTTAAATCGGATCTTACGACTGCCTCTGTAATTTTTTTTTTCAATATTTTGCACCAATTTTGGCGTTACGCATATAGTTGAAATGCTGTTTCATTTAAAAAATGTGCTGTAGAGAAATTCTGAAGTTAACTTTTAATGTATACTTCTTACGTTAGCGGTAAGACTTATCACAGTTAGGCGCGAATTTTCCTTACGGCAATTTGTTTATATTTACTGTCGATTGCGTGGGTAAATAATTGTAAAATCTGTTTATAAAAGGCAGAAGATATGATCTTTATTGTATCTGTTCGTGAGCGTACATAACAGAGAGCAGTAAACCCAGTAATGTTAACTTTAACACACACATTTTAAAACACGTTTGCGGTTTAGATTTATAAATTTAACTTTCTGTAATGTTTCCAGTGTTCGTGTAATGCATTTTTATTATAGTTTGTATTTTCCTTATGTGGTTGAAAAAGAAAGTTTGCACTTTAGGTGTTTGCAAACAAAAACTCTTATTACATAATTGTATTTATCTTCAGGCGGCGCTGTCATAACACGTGTACGATGACAGTGACGTCGTGGGGTCACGCCAACCAATCAGCATTCGGGTGTCCTCTGGCAAAACCTGTTGTAGAGTGCGCATGCGGGCTGTCAGTAGCCACTCCGTGTTCTAACATTGGATTGCTTTTGTGCCGATCGCACCATCAAAAATATCGTGGCTAGGATTTGAAGTACTTCTAAGCAAGTGCTTTGAGGTGTTTATAAACTTCGTGTAACCTAGTTTTATTGCAACTTGGATATCTTCAAGTGATTAGAGATATTTTAACATAAAAGCGCGAGTTGTTGCGAAATTCAAACGTAAACATGGAAATCACTTTTGACCATGAGATTTCGACAGTTGCAGTGGTGTGGGGTAGGTAAGTGTTGGGGACATGCACAGAAGACTTTACGTCATCTTCAGTGTGATGTGTTGGTAGCA
>NQII01000590.1:620492-697767 GCA_002778355.1 Clitarchus hookeri | reverse complement strand
GGTATATTTAACGGCGCGGTGAGCTGCAGCGGCCCTGGTAGTGTAACCGTGAAGTATTCGCCGACCTTGGGAACAGCTATAGCTATACTTCGTCCGCGGTGGTTCCACATCGGAAGCGATTAGTCAGCATTTCGTACATAGTATGCAAGATGCAGTGTTTGGTCTTAGTGTGCGTGGCTTATTGCTGTAGTATTCGGTCAGTAACAGGATGTCTATAGGATGCTGTTGACAGGCGTTCTTGAATGTCGGTGGGGTTTAAACTACGGCGAACAAATTATACGTCGCCACTCGCTGAAGCTCGTTGGATTCCTTTGCAGAACTCTAACAGTTTCGCGTACTGTACATTTTTTTATTGTGTATTTAACCATAGAGGCGCGTGATTCGCCAGTTTGTCACAAACTTCCGGGATATTTGGTTCAATCCCCCAGGCCGTGCAGGTCCTCAATTCTGGTGTGCACTCTCAGTTTGCGAGACATCCTGAAAAATTTACTTTGTACTTGAGCGGTTATGTAGGTTGTATGGACAGTTTAGGTTAAGAGGATATTACGATATAATAGTGGAGCGTTTATTAACTCTTAAGTGGTAACGTTCGTGAATTCAGAGGAGTCAGACGTACGGATGGACGTAACACAAAGAAATGACAAACAGAATGTTAGCCTTTGTTTCCATTCTTCTGGTTCTCTTCCATTTCACATCGTGCATTTTCCAGGCTGATCAGCATTGTTAAATAAATTACGTCCGTATGCATATTTTCTGTAGGCTTACCGTCGGCGAGTATGGTTTTTTTCAGTTCGTTCCAACTTCGGTGGCGATACCCCGCGCCATAGGATGTGCTTCCACGGAAACACGGTTCATTTAGAGGCCCGTATAGCTGTAATGGCATTCACTGCCCAACATTTCCTTTGCAACGCGGTAAATTCCTGATGGCATGGACGCGCCTAACTCGCTGACCTTGTCTCGGCCAGAGTACAGTAGGTTTGGAAGAGGTGGGGGATGTCCGAGTGGGGGAGTTGGCATTGAGGATGTCGGTCAAGGAGGGAGTTTCCCCCATCCGGAGAGCAGTGCACCTTCACCTGCTCCAGAAGGCAACGAGGGACCGAGGGTCTTTCTTCCTGTACGGCTAGTTGAGGAGAACTCCCGTCTACATGGGACTTGAACTGCGTTGCAGTGTTTTTGAAATGCACTTATTATCCACTACACTATTAAACTTGTTGTTCTACGAAAAGAACACACACTTCAGACGAGTGTCGGTGAGTACTTTCAAAATGTCACGGGAGCTAGAAACGCTAAAAACAGCTTTTTCAACGCCTTATAGCTCAAAATGTACGGATCAGATATATACAAAACTACTCAATGGCCCTGCACATAACCGTCCTATAGACTTTCCACCAATGAAATAATAGGTTCACCTCTGAAAAGACCCATAGGTACACGCAGTGCTGCTAGAACACTGCACACCAGTTGAGAGCCTTGCGCTTAGCGGCGATAGCGCACTTGATGCGTGTGGCAGTCTCGTCTTTATCGCTCCCGCGCTTCTCGGCCTCAGATGCGGAAAAAAAGCTCCAGGTAGGCTGAAGCATCAGTTGGAATCTCTTGTAAAAAGTTTATAACTACCGTTTAAGGTTACGTCTGGCCGTAATGAAGCACTAAGGCGGGCCCTCCCAAAGCTGCTGTATGCATTCCCTGGTATCTGAATTTCTCGCATATTAGATCTCAACAGCATATTGTTGCACCCGCTGTAAGCCGATGGCACTTTGTTCTTTTCGCCTTTCCCGTAATAATCTTTTATTCCAGCTTCAGTATTCTCCCCACTGAAATATAATGCAGCAGTTTCCTCATTGTTAGCCAGTTATTTATGTTAAATAGTTAACCATTAAACACGCATAATCCGCAAATAATGCCCCATTTGCGACAGTATACTGTACTTGAACTTCAGGTACTGCGTGGAGTTGTAGAGTTATTTATATAGTGCGGGGTCTTGCACATTTTATCGTCTCCAGTCGTTCCACCTTGCTGCATTCCTAACCTTAGCGTACGAAATGACGGTGAAGAATACAGGTTAATGACTCGCCTACCTGGGAAGTGAAGCAAGTGAAAACGAAGGGCGAGATTGGCTCACGCATAAAATGTGAAAGGCATCCGGCTGGTGCGCAAGTTACGTGAAAACGTCGTGTTTCCGACTGTGGAACTAGTCCTAAGCTTGTCGTTCAGACTTTGATATTATTATGTATGATATGCATACTGATAATATTGTCGACGTTTCATTTGGAAATGCCAGTTTTAGACATTTTCTGCAACCTCTTTCACTCTGGGAAAAAAAAAATTGTAAAGAGTAATGAGAAGCTGCGGAAACTGAACTTAGAATGTCACGGAATTCCGGCCTCCACCACGCGAATCCCGAATGAAAGTAAAGATGAAAATGCTTGATAAAGTTCAGTCGTACAAATTTTCACCTGAAGCAGGCAACACAATGTGCCTACATCAGGTAAATTAATATTTTGCAGGTGGTATGAAGCTGTTGTAGTTATCCGTTTAAAATAAATTGGATTGAAAAAAAATGTAAAAATTAATTATTTTCCACAAGACAAGATATTTAAATGCGCAACCGTTATCTCGAGCAACGCTCGTGTAGTATTGAGCTACGATAAAACTAAGGATAATGCGTAAAGACCGACAGATGTAACGAACTTTCCATCCACCATACAGTAAGCCACTGTACAAATACTTTTGTAACCTAATTTTGACAGTTTTACGTTTCCGTTTCCAACAAGGACTGCTTGGCGTAGGCGGTGGGCGCTGATTTTGGGACTGCCCCACCTACATGGAGCTGTATCCCGCGATTGCGGCTGGGAAGCAGATAATAGATAAGAGGGACAGTAGAACGCCCAGAGTACTCAATCACCTCTGCGTGTAGGAACTTGCCTGTTGTGCAAACTTTTAATATTGCTATGTGTAACTAAATGTAAATTCGTAGTGTTCCCGCATTATGCAGGGCCGTCATTGATGGCAGGAGGCTAGTGCCCAATAAGCCAGAGATGCCCTGGCCGTGGAACACCAGTGTAGTTCCCGGCCAGCTAGAAGAATTGATGAGATGTAAATGGAGCAGCGGCGGAATGAAAATGGGCGCGGGAGAACGCAGATATATTGTCAGTCTCATATAACTTTGCAAGATTATGACAGTCAGCGAGTGGCAACTTGATATATACGGAACAAACAACGTGCCATTTACAAAATCCTGTATCAGCTGATACACGAACGAACAAAAGTTAATGTTATGTTGGCTATTCTGAGTGCACTGCCCACGCAGATTAGACCAGCCGACAATACGCGCGATAAGAAAGAGTTCCTAGGTTAATTAATACATTTTATTGTGCGTGGTCATAAAACAGCGTTTTTTGTTGGGGTGGGGGGGAAGTGTCAAAATCTTGAACGCCGAGCCATCCGCGTGTCCCTGCCGCTAAGCCGTTGAAGGTCCGCCGCAGAACTTACGGAGAAAATTTAACTTATTAAAGAAAACTGCTCCACGTGCGTATAAGATGTCCACGTAGGAAAACATTTAAAACAATACCACATCTTACAACTTTGTTTCCCTATTTCCGTTTCTAAGTGTTTTTTAAGGAGGAAAGTGGCGTAAACGAGCGTCTTCACAATTTTTGTTTTTAGGTAGTCGGGATGTTTAAAGTTGTCAAGGGTTGTGCAGCAAACTTTTGTCTCTGTTAGTACACCGTAAAATGATAGGGCCAGTTGAGTGCCCGTGAAGTGATGGTCAAGGGCTATGAGCAGGCAGGCCTTGTACATATCGGTTTCCCAGGGATGTGTGGACAAGCAGTGAACATAGCGTGCTGTAAGGAAGTGGGGCGCCTCGCCTCGCCTCGGCGCGGCGGAAGGATCGTGTTAACGCGCGCGCGTGTACATGGTGTGGGGTCATGTTCTCTCGGCGCCCGGGGCAGTCGCGGTCCGCTGCCCGCGCCCCGGCAGATGCCAGGCAAGTGCCGGGCGTGTGCCAGTCGTTAGGTGTTCCTATGCTGTTTAAACATGCATCGCTCGTATTGTCACGGTAAACTGAGCCCTTCTGAGAACCCATGTATGCACATTGCGTATTCTTACGCCACATGTGAAATTGTCGTTGCCTTTGGTCTCATCTCACTAATCTGAATCTGTCAAGTGAAACTGAAATTATTCGACAGATATTTTACAGAAAGCAAAATAAATAATTTGTCATTAAAAGTAATCATTACATTACAGATGTTTACACAATACTTTAAATCCAACGTTAAAACATGGAACTGCTTTTCCTCAGTCATTACCATCTTCACCGAACGCATGTCAGTCGTCCCCGTTAAGTACATGCAGGTAGGGGCAGTGACATGTTTTCAATGGTTGATTTCAAAAGTGCTTAATTAACCGTTAATAGACTTAACACTACACGTAATTTCAGAGGTCTGAGATAATTTGGTCCCATGCTATTGGCAATAAACTGGTTGCTCATCTCCACCTTTCCGGCGTGTACCGTCCTTAGGAAACGAGGTAGGCTAAATGACATAACTTTAATCATATTGCACAATCATTCTTGTGTGCTTTAAATTAAATGTAGTGGCAGCCAATAACGGGAATGAGCATCCCATGCTGCATAAGTACGCCACTATAATATTCGGTCATCATCATTCAAACACAAACACAATCCTCTTTGGAAACTAAACACACAGTCTTTTAGTACCTGGCAGCATGGCCATTCTGTTTAATTACTTCTCGCAGGAGTTGTAGCATATTAGCAATTAGCTTACTGGTACATTCGGAGCCAATCTTACTCCATTCTTCCTTGAACCTTTTCTCTAATTCTTTTGTGGACCTAATTGTTGTAGTACGCAGTCTTCTTTTGAGTTCATCTTACAGATTTTCTATGGGATTCAGGTCGAGTGATTGGGGAGGTGTGGTAATGACTTTAGGACAGTTACACAAAAGCCAGCTCTTGACAATGTACAACTTGTGTTTTAGGTCATTATCTCGGTAGAACTTAAACCTGTTCCTAATGCCGAGAATGTCAGCCCTCTTGTGTAGATTTGCTTTCAGGATGTCGAGATAGTCTTTTTTCATTGTTTCATAGACACGTACAGCCTCTCCAACACCTGCTGAAGATATACAGCCCCAGATCATACTACTATCTCCACTGTGTTTCACAGTAGGTTGTATGTTCCCAGGTTTTAGCTCCTCATTTGGCTTGCACAATACTGTTACCCTGCCTTCTGAACCAAACGCATTCATTTTCGTCTCATCAGCAAAAATCACATCATTCCACCAGCTTTCATCTTTGTCAGCGTGGTTTTTTGCAAACTTAAGTCGCTTTCTTCTATTCACCTCATTAATAAAAAACTTATTTCTAGCTACCCTGTAATTATGTCCTGTTCTTTCGATAACTCGTTGTATGGTTTCTGTATGGACGTTTATTCCACATTCATTTAGTACCTCCATGGTAAGTTTGGAAGCTCTAATTTTTGGATCTTTCTTTATTTTCCTGATTACTAGACGTTTTTCTCTCTCGCTTAGTTTCTTTGGCTGTACTTTTTGAGGTACCGAAGCTATTCTGTCTTCCTTCTGAAACCTTCTTATGATGTCTCCGACAGTGGACCTCGGCAGGTTCAAGTGCTCCGCAATTTCTCGTTGAGATTTCTTCTTTACTTGATGAAAAATGACCAACTGCCGCTGTTCAAACGTTGTATTCCTACCCTACGTCCCATTTTCCTGACTGACGCAGCCAACAGAGCTACCCAATACAACCTCTCAGTGCAGAGAGCGTGGAGGGAATGATACGAGGTACGAACGCAATGTGAATCATGCCTGTGCCACGCGTCTACCTCAACTGGCCGAATATTAAAGTGACGTACTTATGTAGCACGCGAGGGGTAAATATTGTGTTTCATTAACTTGCAGTGCTCATTTCAATTATTGGCTACTATTGCATTTCATTTAAAGCCCACAAGAATGATTGTGCAATACGTTTTATGTTTATTTTCATTTCTAATGTAACATAAGGCCATACAACTGCGATAATCATCTGTACCAGGTACTAAAAGACTGTTGTTTAGTTTGCAAAGAGGACAATGTTTGTGTTTGAATGATGATGGCCGAATAGTAAAGTGGCGTACTTATGCAGCATGGGATGACAAAATCGTATCGTTTGTTAAGTTTTCATTGCTCATTTCCGTTATTGGCTACAGCTAAATTTCATTTAAAGCACAAAAGAATGATTGTGCAATATGATTTAGGTTATCTTCATTTCTAGTGTAACATAAGGCCATACAACTGCGATAATCACAGGTGGCCGAATATTAATGTGAGCCACTGTATATATTTCTGCAAGTAGTTACGAAAATCGTGACTTAGTTTATAATTTTTTTTTTTTTGCGGGAAAGTGTTGTTTACAAAACTTTGGTACCCGTGACTTTTTTTCTGTATGTGTGTTAACATGCGTGCAGTAGATTATTCCATTATTATTATGTTAATAGTTTTCTTTGCTTACGTATGCATAGTCGTGGGAACCTGATTTCATTGGACAGGGCGCAATGTCTGTTCCCAATTGGGTCGTGGGTGGGTTTGGAATCAAGATTCCGTTTAATCACATGAGCGTCACGCCTTGTCGTTAACGGCCACTGAGCCATCGTATGTAAATAGCGTGGAATGTTTATTTTAAAAACTACGACTACAGTCCAAAGTTGTATTGATTTCCACTATTGCCCCGGGTAAAGTGTATATTACAGTGAGGCGCTTAGTTGTAGTTAATAGTCCACTTTCGCCACCACGACTGTGTGCTAACTCGTGCCTAGTAAAATGACTTGGCGGTTGCTATATTCTGAAGTGGACTTGCCGTTGTAAGTATTGTAGCGTGTTTCCTGCTGGGTCAGTGCAACTAGTTAGGCTACAGCTCTGAACTTTAGTGGTGGTGAGGATGTATTTTTTTCTATAAAAAAAATGCCGCTTTGCAGCAATGCGAGTATTATCTTCCGGCAATCAAAGAAGTTCAAAGTAACTTTTGAAGATTGTACCTCAGTCACAAAAACTTCGAAACTGGAACGAAAATGAATCTGTAGTCCTATAATTCTAACGTTTTTGGGAAATCTTAGTTGTTAATGTGGCTGGAGTTTTAATGTGGATTATGACCTTAAAATGTTAATTTCGTCGTTGTCTGTGTTGGACGTTTAAAAGTAGTGTTCTAAATGATGAAATACAATAACGTATCGGATTGCTAATGTGCATCCATTTACATGCGGCAATGCTTGACAGTTCCTCTCGAGAATCGTTCATTGCTCTGTGGCAATCTCTTCTCAGCGTTCGATATGCGCCAAGCTCTCCCCTTCGCCCGTGCAGCTTCTGGCCTTACACTTATTACTTCCTCTCCCTATTTGTTCTGGTTTTCTTGTACTTCGGGCACATGTTTTTTGTATTCGTCGTTTTCCCATTGGCTACGTGCCCAGCCTTATGCAGTGGGTTAGTTTGACCGTTAATGACGGCAGTTACGCATTTTTCACATTGTCGAGTGGCATTCCTCAGGATAGGCCAGGTATTGTCTTGAGGATGACAAACAATTCTACCAAAGCTGCGGCGAAGCGCGTGTCTAATTAGGCTGTGTAAAATTTGTCTGCTTGAATTTGTTTCGTTAGTGGACATATGAAGGAAGCATGCAGTATATTAATAAATTGGAACCAAGTCTACTGTTAAATTTTGCGACCGTGCTCGGACCATGTTATTAGCATATTAGGTTCAGAGTTTGAACGGTTGTGGGTTTTATCTTGGCAAAGATTTGCACTGGAAGCCNCCATATCACCATCGCGTTTGTTATCCCCATCGCAACCAGTCGGATAGGTGCTGGCGCAATTCTTAAAGGATACCTTTACAACTTCGTGCACATCCAAAGATTGTACTAGCCTGCGATTGCTGAAGTGTTGTCGGTTCAGTTGGCACATTAATTATTAAAATGAATAAAAAAAAGTTGTCTGCATGTTTAGTTACATGAACTCGACATTATCCCATTTTTTGTAACATACGCTTATTTTTTTTAATAAACGTTAATTGATGCTGTCTCTTCTGGCGGAGGTGTAGGACGAAGCGTTAGATAAGACTCGCTGGTGTAGCTAAACGTAGTTATTCGAACACTTTTAAAAACTAAAGGGGCCTCTGTGTCTGAGCGGTTAAACTGCTCGCCTCACCCAGGAAAACCGGGTTCAATCCCCGGCCGGGTCACTTCCGGAACTTCGCATCTGGAAATCGTGCCGGAAGATGCCGTTAGTCGGAGGATTTTCCTGCGGATCTCCCGTTTCCCTCGCCATTTAATTCCGGCGCTGCTCCATACACACTTCAATCGCCCTCACCGTCTCTCAAGACCTCGATGTAACGAGCCGCCCAAATCTCTTCACTTTTAAAATTAAATTGTGAATATATTTTGCCGGGACAGTGAATCGAGAACTTTCGTTTTAACTTCTTAAGTATGTTTAAAATGGTTGCCATCTAAATAGTTCACGTAAGTTATATGAAAGTTAAAGTAAGAATTGACGTAGTAGTGACATTAGTTCTCAATAATTTCAGATTTTACAGATGAATTTATACTGAAGATAGTGAATTGCAGTGCATGGCTTTTGCATGCGACTATGGTAGAAAAAGCTTTGAACTGAAAACGGAAACTAAGGCCTTCAAAAGTTTTACGAGGAATTACTGTCATTCAGTTGGATCAATCTATACAATTGATATATGAATGACTGCAGTAAAAATAAAGTGGACGGGGAAATCACATGGGTCAGGCGTCGACTAGTTTAGCAGAAGTGAGGCCAGTTCCAAACTTTATGCGACAGTACTTACTCTAAAGTTTATTTAATGATCTCCCCCTCCCCTCTATCAATCTGTACGTTGTACGTTTGTACGTGCGATTATGCATGTATGCGACGCTGTCGGCTAAGGTTTGAAATATTTAAATTATTCCTACTGAAATATTGATGTTCTTGGTTATGTAAGTACGCATAACATATTATTACAGAGTGGAATTGTAACAAACCATTATTTATCAACCCGGAAGGAGAGGGGGCGACCTCCCTACTCTGCGCCTGTGCTTGGCAACCATGTGGAAATTGAAGCAGTTAGTGAACTTTGGCACTACTTCTCTTCGTCAGAGTTTCTTTAATTGCGTATGGCGGCCAGAGCTAAGCAGCTTGCCGTGTCGTAACTGACAGATTAGTGAAGCTTGCCACTTAGCTGGTCATCGATCCGGCGCTTGTGGGGCCGACTGCTCGGCAGGCAGTTCCAGACAATCCCTTGCTCTCAGACTTGGCCAAGTTCTAGGCTGTTCACCGTAAAGAGACCACTTTTCAGGTCCTAGTTACTTTTTCTCTCAGCTATTTTTTTTATCCTTTAACCACTTTTTTAAAATAAATATTGCAATGTAAGTAATAAACACAGTGTGTATATTCCACCGCACTCGGAAGTTAACGTCTAAGGCTAAAATAAAATATATTTATTGACTATTATTCCGAATGAGAGGGCTTTCAAAAGTGCTCACTTTACCATGAATGGCCTATAACGTTAGTTTACAGAGCATGTTTGAAAGTCTAGTAGGTGGTCTTTATCGTTAATTGAATATACGTAATGGAGTGCTTGCATGGCAGAGGAAAATTTGACGGAGTGTTTTGTTTTCATATACAGTTCTCTCGAGAATTTTGCGAATTTGTAATTACACGTTTAGTCGGGATCTAACGGAAACCCCTCGTTGCTAAGTGCTGCCACCGAACCGAAATCCGTTAGATGCTTACAGCGTGGAAAAGTTAACGCTTCCCTGTGGGAAAAATCTGTAAAATTCAGTTTATAAAGATTTTTCTTTTTGTGATAGTAGGAGTGTAGGAGTCTGAAACTTTATTTAAAATATTGAAGGGAGGGGGGAAGGGTTTAAAACAGTAAACTTTTGCGAGTGTAAAATTTATGTGGACCCTGTGCTTGTTTTTATTGGCCCCTAGTAGGAAGATGGGGTTTAATAATTATCTTGTGTACAGTTGCATTTTTTATATTTGGAAGACAATTGTTGGTTCCCGTTTAATCTAGCACTGTTACTGCACATATTAAAACCCTGAGGAGTGCTAACAGGAGTAACAGTTAATTAGGAAATTGGCTCTATGTCTTAAACGTCTTTAAGTGTAATATTCTAAATTGGTGTCCTCTTTTAACTGTTTACATTTTTACTCATTGGGGTGAACTAACTTACGAGCTGTTTTGCGGTTAATTGAGAATTTTTGAAAGCCCTGCTTAGGATCTACGTATCGGACCATTTTGTATCTTTCCGTCGTATGTTAAAATAACATTGCCATGGAACGTGTCACTGTTCACGTGATCGTTTGAAATTAAACTTGCTAGGCATGTAAATGCGACTTCTTAAATAATGGCTATTCTTGCGTGCGTGAAACAAATGAAATATATTAAATACATCGTCCAAGAAATAATGAAAGAGTGTAACTTTTATTACAATGTAAACAAATGCAACTACTTTTCCTGTTTCACAGTTAACTCCATTTGGAATATGTCGCTAAGTGTTTGTAAACACATGAAAGCGGGAGCAGGGGCCTTGTTCAAAGGTAGATTTCAAAGGTACTTGTTAACGGCGAACAGCGTATAACATTTGTATTTATTACGATCTCAAGGTCACCTTGTCGACGCATTAATAAGTGATTAACTTTGTGGCGACGTTAATTTTAATGTAGCAGTGGATGGACACGCATTGGAAAGTACGGAGAAATTAATAATTACAGTGGTTCAATTAACTCTTGTACGTCTGCCCGATAGGCAGACATTGGCGCTTCTCAGGGCACGTTTCTTCGCCATTCTTCATCCCAGCCTGCTACGCTAAGCTTCTCATGTCATACCTGTGTTCATTATGCCACTACCTCGGGCGTAGTTTCGTTCATGAGCGCGTCTTTGCTGGCGCTAATGGCCGGAAGGAAACCGGCTGCCTCCTGCTCCGCCCACTTTCTTTCCAACCGCAGGTCATTGCTGCGCGACTGTAGTAGCAAGGAGACTNCCCCATATTATTACACTCGCGGTTTCCTCGCACCTTTTGAATCGAACCTTTTAAAAATCCCCTTGTATGACACGTGTGTTTTTTCCCCTAAATATACCACGTATCACAAATTTTTATAGACTTGTGTTGACGTAAAATTACCGTATATTTGGTTAAATTAACATTTTATTTGTATTTTGCTTATAAAATAAAATTTAATTCATAATTAATATTAATAAAAACAGTGAAAAAATAGATGCGTTGGTGATGCCTAGTAAGAAATAGTTCTTGTGCAAAATATTATAACACTGAGGCACACGAATTCGATGCGTTGGCCCTCCGATATAATTATCTAGACTTGGTTAAGCTTTGTTTGCATGAGGTGGAGGAATATCCTGAAAGTAGGACTTAAGCAGGACTTCATAAAAGTTGAACGTAACCGTGAATGGACGGACTATATAAGCTATTCATTGTAAACTCGGCACTTTTGAAAGCCTTGTTAAAAATATTTTTATAGGTACATTGTGTATTCTTCCGCCATACGTAAAATTATCATTGCCATGGGTCTGATCACTTATCCATTCGTTGGCTAAGTAAAACTGAAATTAATAGAAAAGTAAATATTTTACAAATTTGCTAATTATCACACTTGCATAAAAAAAATTAAGCAAAAAATCATTTTAGCATTTATAAGTGTTAGCAAACCTTTTAAATTCAATGTTAAGACATGGAACTACTTAACTTAATCCGTTGTCACCAATTTAACTGGACGAAAGCCATTCAGTAAACCTGTTAAAATATATGCTGGTAGAGGCAGTGACATTTTTCGAAGTTTGATTTCAAAAGTGCTCTATTAACTGTAAACAACCTTTATCTGCTTGTCCCTCTATAATTTATTTTGATGTCTGTGATCATACCGGTTTTCAGGGGTTTGCGGCACTGCGTTCATCTTTATAATTTATAAAGTTCGTATGTACAGCTATTTTTGCTTTCAATTTTCGAAGAATTATAATAAACAAGCGGGAACAGTGAGACTTCATACTCTTACAGCTTCAACCTTTTCTGCCTGGGTAGTAAGAAATCATTTACAAACGATCATTTTTACATTCATTTTTTGTAACGCTATTATAAATTAAACTACAATGAAATCTTTTATTTTCTATACGGATATTCCTCACACACATTGAAATGATTTTTGACTCTAATGTCAAAGCATTTCTTTGCACTGGGGAAATGTCAGAAATTCTCTGCACAAAACACCGTTAAGAATGTNTGACTCTAATGTCAAAGCATTTCTTTGCACTGGGGAAATGTCAGAAATTCTCTGCACAAAACACCGTTAAGAATGTATGTTTGGTTGTGCATCTTCCACTGAACAGTTAGAAACCCGTCCCTCAAGTTAGTGTCAGGGTATGACAACCCTGNTATGTTTGGTTGTGCATCTTCCACTGAACAGTTAGAAACCCGTCCCTCAAGTTAGTGTCAGGGTATGACAACCCTGGTTGCAGTGACAACAGAACTTCAGACGACAGTTATTTCTAAAGTCTGGCTAACACGCGTTCTGTGCTTGTAGGTGATTGGCGTGTGACATTTCGAAATAAACCTTCCATAACTGCATTAGCATAATCTAAACACTGATTGGCAACAAATTAGGAAAATTAGTTCCATGTTCTAACTTCTNACAAATTAGGAAAATTAGTTCCATGTTCTAACTTCTTAAAAATCTGATGCTCAGACTTAGGGGTTAGAGTAGTTCTTTTATTTCACGATAGAGAATTGTCATAGTAGGATCGTGGTTGTGTTCAAGCAGTTTTACTTATCTACACGTGAAAGCCCTTCTCTGAAGTGTAGTCTTCCACCAGAGAATGCGAATGACGGTTGTGCATTGGAAATACACGGGACGAGAGTGAAGTATTTTTCAANTGTAGTCTTCCACCAGAGAATGCGAATGACGGTTGTGCATTGGAAATACACGGGACGAGAGTGAAGTATTTTTCAACGCGGGAAAGGATCCCGGTATTGCAGTCAGACCAATCGCCTTCCTCAAAGTCCACACGCGTTCGATTCCAGGCGGGGTCACCCTGATTTCCGTCTGCGGAAAACGTGGCCGACGCGACGTAGCCATTGCCCCCACGGATTTTCTCGGTGTACTCCCGTCCCCGGATTTTCTCGTGCTACTCGTGTCCCCGGCCCTTAACATTTTACAGCTGCTCCATTTTCACCGTTATTCAAACATACCGGCGCCCTTCAAAACATGTCAACGCAAGATGTCCTCTCCTCCATTTATTCCTCCACTGTGGAAGCCGGGCAGAGTTGGTTCGGTTTGTGAAAGGCATCGGTTGTGAAGACAATCCATTGGCATGTGCGGAAAGTACTGCAGGCGGTGACAATCTTGGTGTAGGCCTACGTGTTGGAGCAGTGCAAGTTGTTGGGTGCACGTGTTTAGCTCGCAGATGTATTTTCCTAGCGTTCGAATCCACCTCGATCAGCGGTGAGCTCACAGCCGTCTGACTGGTAGTTCCTCGTACCAATTGACGTTCCCCTGCCTCTTGTTGAGTCATCTGAGGCCCCCTGCGGTTCAGACTGGACTGTTTTATGTNTTGACGTTCCCCTGCCTCTTGTTGAGTCATCTGAGGCCCCCTGCGGTTCAGACTGGACTGTTTTATGTGAATACTTGCGTGATTTTCTCGTGCGGTAGTTTAAATTCGCATTTTGTTGGTAGGGTTTGTGAGAAATTCCCTTCCCCTTTTTATTTTTTGTTTGAGTGACAGTTTCTTCGGAATGATTTGACAGAAGAGAATATTGGTTTAGGCTATTCAATGTAAAGTGAGCACTTTTTGAAGCCTTCAAATTTAGAATAGCAGTCAATAAACATATTTTATTGTAGTCTTAGATGTTAACTTAAGAGCTCGGTGAAATGTATACACTGTGTTTATTACTTAAATGGCAATATTTATTTTTAAAAGTGGTGGAAGGATATAGAATGGCTGATAAGAAAAAAGTAACTAGGGCCTCAAAAGTGCTCACTTTACCGCGAACAGTCTAAAATTAGCACTTTTAAAATAAACCTTTGGAAAATGTCACTGCCCTACCTGCGTGTATTTTGACGGGCACACTGACACGCCCCCAGTAAAGTTGTTACTGCAGAGGGAAAGTAGTGCCATGTTACAACGTTAAATTAAAAGTTTTGGTTAAACATTTATAAACACTAAAAAATTTTATTTTTACTTTGGTTATTTTAGTGCAATTAACTTAAGTGAAAGAATTAGCAAATTTGCAAAATACCTAATTATTTGTATTATNTATTTTAGTGCAATTAACTTAAGTGAAAGAATTAGCAAATTTGCAAAATACCTAATTATTTGTATTATTTTACAGTGAGCAGGCCCATGGCAACGCTAAGTTTAAATGTGGTGTAAGAATACACAATGTGCATATAAGTACATCTGAAGCAGGGCTTTAAGAAGTGCTATATTTACCGTGTACAGCCTGTGTAAGGTTGTATCTACTCCTGGTTGAAGGGAAGTACACTGGTCAGACTACCCTACCCGCCTCCCAATGCAGCGGACCGGACCGCTTTCAATACAGAGCCAGGTCAAATCGAATTTTTTCGCGTGTGGGAAATGTAGCGGACGTTGCGTTTTTGAGATGGATTTTCTCGGGCCCCACCTTTGCGTTCCTTGCTTTATTTCACCTCGTTAGAGGCCTACCTCGCCNTTTCTCGGGCCCCACCTTTGCGTTCCTTGCTTTATTTCACCTCGTTAGAGGCCTACCTCGCCTATTAAGCGCCGCTTAGATATCATCTTTCTATTTTTCTTTCACTCCCTCCTCCCTCGATCTATTTATGGATGAGTATCGGATCGGCATAATGAGCTTCCATTGCATCATGTAACCATACTTGCGTAAGTCTTACGACAAACCACCTGCTGTGTTCGACTTTTCCTATTGGAAATGACCGTGTAATAATTTCGTGGAATTGATGTCGGAGGTTGACGAGGAAAAGCGAACTTAGAAAGCAGTTTTTTCTATAGCCGTCTTGTGGGAGTGGGGGGAGGTCGGTGTTTTCCGTAACATATTTCTTTTTCCTTAACTACGATAATATTTATGACGAAAATAACCTAACGTAGACACAGCCGTGGCTTACCCAGTATTTGAAACTGGAAGAAGGCGCATCAACAGCTTGGCATTGGAGGATAGAAGCAAGAGTTTGTCTCTTGCATATTGAAAACATTGGTTCAGTAAGGTGAACGTTTTTTTGTCCCCACATTTCTATGATCGTTGAATAATGCTGGTTTCCCAAATCGAATTTGTGGCGATGTTAGGTCAAGGTGCCTAAATTTATGTTATGCATTTTAAAGATATTTTGCGGGTTTGCAATACAATATAAATAACGCTTTGGTAAAAATGGCAAATATATTAAAAAATAACTCTCGTATACTGTTTTTCGTAAAATCAACAGCATTTTAACCTTAAATTTTGTGCCAAGAAAATTTTAAAGAGTTGTACGAACACAATGTTTCATTTCAACTAAAATGTTTTTCGAAGACTTAGGAACGTCGCGAAGAAATTTATTTGAAATGTAGTATTTCGTTCGCCTGCGGTTGGGGTTTCAATTTTATTGTAAAATTTAAAATAAAATTGTGGTTGAACCACTGGAAAAAATCCCATGCAATTTCATCTTATTCTAATGGCATTAACAACTGATTTGAATTGTAGCCAAACATTATAATTATGCAAAATATTTAAATTTGTATGTCAATACATATATAAATTTGAAATTTCTTTATTTTCAATCATTGATTAATTTTTGTAAATTTATTTTCCATGGTTTTTATACTTTTATTAATATACTTTTTGATGTAATATAACAGAATTATAAAATGTCCTAAAAATATTGAAAATCATTTTCGGCACCTGAAAAAACTTAATAGGCTGCATCACTCTTACACAGAAAAGATTCGCTAGTGTCGTAACAGAAGCCTCAGGGTCATTACTGAAAATGTTTCACTATAGAAGTATTACATTTAATATTTCTGTGCAAATTTCCGTACCTAATTGATAATAGGTGGTTTCCTGGCTGTCATTAAAGGATGAAAATGAATTAATATATACAATTTTGTGTTAAAGTTAATTGTTGCATAAATAAGCATAAGTAATTCATATATATTGTCCGTAACGATGGGTAAAGTAATTATCTAAGCTTCTGTTGTAGCATTTTAAAATAAATCCTTTTAAATTTGAATCTAGAATAGATAGATAAAAAATGCAATGTTGCCGGTGACACGGGCTCCTAAGTGCTGCTGTTAGTGAGCCAAGATAGGCTCTCGTGGTTGTGTGCCGGCGCGGCGGTGGGCTGGACAACACGCAGCGCGGGCACAAGGAGACTGCGGTGGTTGGCGACACTGTCGTCAAGGCTGGCGGCATTGGTTGCCGCCGACCTTGGCGCCTCGTGCCACAGCTCGGCTGATCTACAGCTGTTCACGTTCCATTCCTCCCGATGTTCTTCTGCTTCCTGCTCGAGTACCTGCTGCATGGCACTTGCATTCTTGTAGGATCTTCGCCATTGTGTTGACACTTTGGTAAACCCTGCGACTTGTTTTGCCCATTTCGTGTTCCTCCTTGTGTAAAGTTATCTCAAAGAACCCCATCATTTTAGGCAGAATTCACAATAATCCGTTGCATCCATCCATCCATCAGTCGTCCGTCCGGCGGTCACGTGATCGTCAACCAATCGCAGAGCAACTTTTTTTAGCTATCCGTCCATCCGTCAAATATTTACAAAACTTTAACTTTCGAAGGACGGACGGACGGACGAGCCACAGTCTTCTGACGACATTCCTTAGACGNAATATTTACAAAACTTTAACTTTCGAAGGACGGACGGACGGACGAGCCACAGTCTTCTGACGACATTCCTTAGACGCATGAATACGCACTTTGAAATAAAATGCTGCAAGGCGGTGGACCTGTTTATTTAACTTTGGTAGTAAATTCAGAAATTTAAAATTTAAGATTCCAGCACAATTTATCACGTAAAAAATTATTTGCCCAGAATGTTTTTTTTTTTATTGAAAATGTATTTCAATCAAAATATATCCTTAGTTAAAGTTCGCGATGTCACACTACAATTTTGCCGTATAGAAGGATTGAAGGAAGACTGATTGTTGTGAATCATTTTTTTTCAACTGACTGATACAATTGACGGATGTCTGCCGGACGGACAACTGGCGGATGCGACGGACTGTTGAGAGTCCAGCTTTATTCTTGCGACTTTCTTGTCTTATACGCCACGTTGAATTTCCCATTTGTCAAAAATTTATTTTCCATAAAATTACTAAAAATGTCTTATAGCACGTTTGGATTTTACAAATGCCTTCAAATGTAGTCACCAAATTTTATTCATGCGTTATCCAGTAATTTTGAAACGGCAAGAACCTATTACTTTAAAAATACGGATGCACTAATTACGTCATAATTGCTAGACATATTTCAGAATGTGTGTGTTCTATAGAGAATATATATTAAAATGCCACTGCCCCATACCTGCGTGTATTTTAACGAGCATCCTGACTGGCACGCGCGCAGTAAAGTTGGAAGCGACGGAGGCAAAGTAGTTCCACGTCTCAGCGTTGAATTAAAAGTGTTGGGTAATCATTTGTAAATACTAAAACAATTTATTTTACGTTCCGTTTTTTAATGCTGATAAATGTAGGAATTAGTAAATATGTAAAACACTTACTTTTCTAATAATTTCACAGCTTCTTTCGACCGGCTCATGAATAAAGTGATCAGGCCGGTGACAATGTTAAGTGTACATGTGGTGGAAGAATACGCAATATGCATGCAAATAGATCTTAGGCAGGGCTTTCTCTGCTCAGTTTACCGTGAACAATCTATACCAGGGAAGTGTAAACTTAGTTTTTTTTTTTTTTTTTTTTCAAAATAAGTGTCCCGAAGCAAGAAAAACAAGCCAAAATAAAAGCCCGTCATTTAACATGGTGTGAGAGTCCGAGCCTTAACTGTAACTGTAAAATTGTTAGAAATGTATGTATGTTCCTATATAATGTGCAGATTCTAATTCTTGCCTGCAGAACAAAGGTCTTTATGGATTTTTTTTTTGCAACGCTGTCAACTTTAAGGTTATTAAAATATACGAGCTTAAGAGTAGGCCTTTTGTTGGTGTATTAATTATCAGTGAAGCTGATTCTTGTGTATTATAGTGCCACGTAAATTTATATCGGTATTGATTAAAACTGACGCGAAAATGTTTTTAGACACGTGGAAACAGATTGTGCTTTTTTATCAGTTATAATCTCATGTGGAGAAGCTAATCAGGGACCTAATGTAATCTGTGTAAGTCGGGGAAGAACGTGTGAAGCCCTGTCATTGTCGTGGAATGCGGATGACCTGAAACCCGCGTGTTAGATGCCACCCTCCAGCGCTGTCGGACGGGGGTCGAACAAACGACCTCCCGAATGCGGGTCTCGTATGGTACCGCGTTATTTCAACCCCCAAGTTGTGTGTCAATGTCTCGAGTGTTGTGCTTCGCCAAGTTGTGTGTCTGCAATGATTTTCCCTCTCAGCCACCGTGTACTACCCGTCATTGCAAATTGCATGCTGGCGAATTCCAAGGAAGGAAATTTTCAGTTAAAAAAAATCCTAGACCTTAGTTGTATCGAAACAGGAATCTTTAGCTCGCCGCCTGTCAATGCTTGCCGAGGTATCCGCCAGATAATCGGAAAATGAATTCATATTGTGCATTTAAATTACAAAAATTGTTGCTTCTGATACCTGTGCTTGCGAAACAAAGGAAAAGCCCGATATTGCCATAAATGTTGGCGAATTCGTTATGTTTGGTCATAAACCGGCAGTAAGTTGGCGAAACACTGGTTTCCATGATGCTTCCAGCTGGACAAAGTCGCGCGCTTATCGACTTGACAGCCACTACTGCCGTATCGATTAGCTGTCCCAGTTCGTACCCAGGTCGATGGGACGAACGAGCAGTTATGGAGTCTCATTCGCACGACCATGACTCGTAGTTTACCTTAGCAGATTCGCTACAATTTTCCCCGANCGAGCAGTTATGGAGTCTCATTCGCACGACCATGACTCGTAGTTTACCTTAGCAGATTCGCTACAATTTTCCCCGACCAGTTTTGTCCCATCAGATTGTCCCTTAGCATCGTGGAGTGTTGGATTTCTGTAATTGTTTTCCTATTTAGTGCTTGTAAGTTCTTTTAGAAGCACCTTTCTTTTTTTACTAATCACAGAACGTTATCTCAATCAATTGTCTAAATAATTAAATTATCTTAAAATCGTTCGGTTATCGTGTTGATNTAATCACAGAACGTTATCTCAATCAATTGTCTAAATAATTAAATTATCTTAAAATCGTTCGGTTATCGTGTTGATCATTGATATGTCACGTACATGTGAAAAATGAGGGCGAATAAACAGAACGGGGTCTGTGAAGTAGGGCTCCAGAATTCCNTTGATATGTCACGTACATGTGAAAAATGAGGGCGAATAAACAGAACGGGGTCTGTGAAGTAGGGCTCCAGAATTCCAGTGCGCTTTATTCTTTAAAGCAAATAACCTTCATCTTGACGGAGTAAGTGATAGTAGAGTATATCATACCATTGCCTCAATCATACAACCGCTGGTTTTCTGCGAAACTGACTAACGGATCACTCTTACGGCGAATACTTGAACCAGCAGCTGCGTTGAGCAGTCCGTTAAAAAGCCTAGTTTGAGTAAGCATATATTGAGTTTGTAGTATTAGTTTAACAGTTTCAATGCTTGTTGTAGTTTTTAAACTCCTCGTCTACGAGTATACTGCCCGCTAAGGTGAAGTTAACGAGTGGTGTGTATAGCCGGCGTTGCCAGTTTGAATTTAAAAATCAAGCTTTGAGAGTTGCCTAAATCCTACCGCCACTTGCATGTAGGGACTGAGGACTGGTATCAAGTCCCAAAGATTATACTTTAAAGTTAATTACGAATAAAACGCGGATAAAACGCATGCGTATAGTTTGTTCGCTAGTTGTAAAAAGAAAATACGAGAGTAGGGATGAATCGGATATGGAACAGGTTCTGGCAGCATACAGAAATGGGATTTACGGCCGCAATTTTGAAACCAACACTAAAGCGTTAATTAGACAAAAATTTTATTTGCTAATGGCGGTAAAAAGGCTTTTGGCAGCACCACTACCTCGCCATCTGAAATCGAAAACCTACTGGTAGATTATATTTTCAGATTGGAAGAATAATTTTTGGAATCACTATTGATGTGCACAAGATACTCTTCCAAGTAGCCAACATAAACGATATAAATTGAATCGGATACTCGAATAGCGGGTAAAACGTGGTTTCACACCTCCCGAGCTCGTTGCACACGTTTAATTTGTGTAAAAAGAATCAAGACACATGGCTCGAGCGTAAAGTGTTCACATTTTTTTAAATTTTAAGAATAGTAATTGATGGTGACAAGATTTGTTACCCGCCTATTTAATGTGGATGAAACTGGCATCAGCACCGTATAGAATAAATGCCAGAAAGTCACGTGACTTCCTTTTTAAAGCCGTGGAAGAGGTGTAAAAACGACAGTGAATGGTGTTGCACCGTTGCGTCAAGGTTATGTGGACCTCCAGTGTTAACCTTTTTAAAGAATGAGAATGGCGAACTAATTGAAAATTGAGGTTCCACCTTGTGGTTTAGTGTCAGTCGAGCTACACCAATAGCGAACTATTTCATATCGGTTAACANGAAAATTGAGGTTCCACCTTGTGGTTTAGTGTCAGTCGAGCTACACCAATAGCGAACTATTTCATATCGGTTAACATACTGTAGCTACTGCAAAACCAAACGTTGGCAAATAAATTATTGTACTGCAGCTCGAATTTGGAGACTTGGCAAGAAATGCTGGAGCTATAATGCTGCAGTTACTTGTCGTACAACCCACTAGATTCAGCACTGAGAACTTTTTTCAAACTATTTGAAAGGCTTTGAACAGTTTAATGGGCGCGGACGAATCTTGTGCAGTACGCGACGATACGTTGCAATGTTGCACATGGGAAGGCAGCGATAGTTGAATACTCAGTTAACGGATTTCGATGAACTGAAAATTGCCCTGCTATTTCACCAATGCATCGACCGTTGAAAAAAAATAAACGTAAAGTGACAAGGAAAGAGCAGGATGCTGTTCTGAGCAGCATTCCTTACAAAACAAACATAGCTGCAGCCGAAGTTAGTGTTAAGAATTAAAATCGCGGTGTCCAGATCAAACGATCTAAAGTGAGCATAGCCGATAACCGAAAAGGAACAGACATGCAAACCTAATTCGAAAATTTTCATTCGCATGAAGTAATCTAGGTCTATCTTACAATTGACACAACCTGATAGGCCTATCGAGATCCAAACGCAACGTAATTAATTTTGCTCAGTGTGTAAAGAATATTTTATTAAGAATATGGTTGTATTCAGCTGCTCATCCTGGATGCACGAGTCGTGCGGGTATAAAGTGAAAATTGAAACATTTTGTGCAATCTGTAAATAGAGTATTTCTTCAATCTACTATATTAAATAAATTCACGGTTTTAGCATTTAAATTCCACCACTCTTGTGTCATATGTTCCGTAGTTTGCTTCTATCACGTAATTTAATACTCGTTAAAAACATTTATTTGTTTCCAATCCAGTTGGTAATTTTTTACACATCCACAGAAATAAACAAACAAATTTCTGTTTATTATAAAATGCATACATTTATCTACAGTATACAAGAATATATAAATTGGCACGATATAGGCAACTCAGTGAACGTGCATTTGGGTAGTTTACGATAGTATTGTAGCTTATGTCGTAGCCAAACATTTTGTGAAATAATACTTATATTTCCGTTAAGTATAAAAAAGGTAAAGCATTTGCGGCCATGCATTCTTAGAAAACGATCTTAGTCGGAGAAACACAGTTTTAGCAACAGTTTTTCCAGAATATTCACATAAGTGTGTTCCAAGAAGTGTTTCTTCCCGGTCGCAACTCTTTAGTTTCAATGAAGCTCGGCATACCTGGAGTTGTTTCGCGTTTTCTGACGCCTTGAAACAAGGAATCTCGACAAATGTCTCGTCGCCTGTACGCGCGAGGCATCGAATGGCCTGTAGCATTGCAACTTTGAACCATTCAGGCTGTTATATATATATTTTATGGCGTCAATATAAACGCATGCTTAATGTATCTACCTATAGTCCTTTACTTAGCAGCAATTTTTACACGTAAATTTTACGGGCCCCTTAAAATATTGTCCAGAATAATAAAGGACACGAGCCACTGAACTATTTGATATGCTATGTAATTCCCGGAAAATTAGTGTTAAGTCATGATTTTAATGTGTTCGGGAAACAAAAATTATCAGTTTGCCGTCGTGGGGGGAAAAAAAGGGGGAGGGGATTAGTGACGTTGAACTGAAGTTAATTTTCCAACGCCCACAGATAAAACAGGGAGAATNGAAAATTGAGGTTCCACCTTGTGGTTTAGTGTCAGTCGAGCTACACCAATAGCGAACTATTTCATATCGGTTAACACACTGTAGCTACTGCAAAACCAAACGTTGACAAATAAATTATTGTACTGCAACTCGAATTTGGAGACTTGGCAAGAAATTCTAGAGCTATAATGCTGCAGTTACTTGTCGTACAACCCACTAGATTCAGCACTGAGAACTTTTTTCAAACTATTTGAAAAGCTTTGAACAGTTTAATGGGCGCGGGCGAATCTTGTGCAGTACGCGACGATACGTTGCAATGTTGCACATGGGAAGGCAGCGATAGTTGAATACTCAGTTAACGGATTTCGACGAACTGAAAATTGCCCTGCTATTTCACCAATGCATCGACCGTTGAAAAAAAATAAACGTAAAGTGACAAGGAAAGAGCAGGATGCTGTTCTGAGCAGCATTCCTTACAAAACAGACATAGCTGCAGCCGAAGTTAGTGTTAAGAATTAAAATCGCGGTGTCCAGATCAAACGATCTAAAGTAAGCATAGCCGATAACCGAAAAGGAACAGACATGCGAACCTAATTCGAAAATTTTCATTCGCATGAAGTAATCTAGGTCTATCTTACAATTGACACAACCTGATAGGCCTATCGAGATCAAAAACGCAACGTAATTAATTTTGCTCAGTGTGTAAAGAATATTTTATTAAGAATATGGTTGTATTCAGCTGCTCACCCTGGATCCATGAGTCGTGCGGGTATAAAGTGAAGATTGAAACACTTTGTGCAATCTGTAAATAGAGTATTTCTTCAATCTACTGTATTAAATAAACTCACGGTTTTAGCATTTGAATACCACACATGTGTCATATGTTCCGTAGTTTGCTTCTATCACGTAATTTAATACTTGTTAAAAACATTTATTCGTTTCCAATCCAGTTGGTAATTTTTTTACACATCCACAGAAATAAACCAACAAATTTCTGTTTATTATAAAATGCATACATTTATCTACAGTATACAAGAATATATAAATTGGCACGATATAGGCAACTCAGTGAACGTGCATTTGGGTAGTTTACGATAGTATTGTAGCTTATGTCGTAGCCAAACATTTTGTGAAATAATACTTATATTTCCGTTAAGTATAAAAAAGGTAAAGCATTTGCTGCCATGCATTCTTAGAAAACTATCTTAGTCGGAGAAACACAGTTTTAGCAATAGTGTTTCCAGAATATTCACATAAGTGTATTCCAAGAAGTGTTTCTTCCCGGTCGCAACTCTTTAGTTTCAATGCTCGGCATACCTGGAGTTGTTTCGCGTTTTCTGACGCCTTGAAACAAGGAATCTCGACAAATGTCTCGTCGCCTGTACGCGCGAGGCATCGAATGGCCTGTAGCATTGCAACTTTGAACCATTCAGGCTGTTATATATATATATATATATATATATTTTATGGCGTCAATATAAACGCATGCTTAATGTATCTACCTATAGTCCTTTACTTAGCAGCAATTTTTACACGTAAATTTTACGGGCCCCTTAAAATATTGTCCAGAATAATAAAGGACACGAGCCACTGAACTATTTGATATGCTATGTAATTCCCGGAAAATTAGTGTTAAGTCATGATTTTAATGTGTTCGGGAAACAAAAATTATCAGTTTGCCGTCGTGGGGGAAAAAAAAGGGGGAGGGGATTAGTGACGTTGAACTGAAGTTAATTTTCCAACGCCCACAGATAAAACAGGGAGAATGTCATTCAATAATTAAAAATACAAAACAAAAAACTGCACACACGTGTTAATGTAGTCCACAGCATCCGTGCTTCGTTGTGTTCGCCAGAACTATTGAAGTATGATTTTACGAGTGCTGGTTAAAAACTATGGGATCTAATGTTTGACAGTTATGAAATTTGTACAAAACTTGTAGGTTAGGTGTTAGTAATCAGCGACGTGTGTGAACGCATGTTCCGCCTTGGCGGGTGTATGGCAGCGTTGCGTGCGTTGTAGCGCGTGCGACGTGCTGGGAGTCATCGACAGGCGCGTAATTCCCCGGCTGACGTCATCGCCTAGCTGGAGCCAGTCTACGCTGCTTCTGGAGGGAGTGGGAGGGGCTGACAGGCCCCACCAACTGTAATAAGGGAAACGAATCTCGCCGGTGATACCCGAAGTCTAAGTTCTGCGGTCCTACAACTTCGGCATTGAGGACAAAATATGTAAACAAAATATTTACTACCCGCGCATCGCGTAAATGTACAATAAACGATCGTGTAGTTTCTCCTTAATTATTGTAGAAAAACGTGCTCGGCTACATACTTTAGTTCTGATGGCGGTAGCCCACCCAGTAACGGCCTACATGACTTTCACGAGTATTTCGTAGTGTAATTACGTGAATGTTCGCGTGAAAATTGTAGTGTTTCATCTCCACAATTATGATTCTTAATCTTCGTATGCATTTTTGGTATGTAATAACTGCGAATAAACTACGCAATTAATAATAATTCACAGAAAACGTACGCCTATCTTGAAAATAAAATACAGAATGGTGACTTAAGCACATTGTCTGAAAACATAAAATGGACATGTGTAGTTTACCGTGTTAACTTTGGCAGTAGAGTAGAACGTAGGCAGAGGTTCTCTCGTTATACTGTTGAATTTCACCTCTTTCCTTGTATGCTCCTTGCGACTGATGTGCTCAACTGTGGGGCAGCGGTGGCTGGATCCAGTAAAGATGAGCTTTTGTAGTAGATATGTTCAATACGTGGTCAACGAGACACTTCAGCGCAAATAAGCAACATGTACGCATATTAAATTTATTTGAAAGTTACAGAAACATTTCTTATATATACGAAAATAACTATAACTTTTTTATTCGATAAAAGATCGGGACTTGATTTTATAAATTAAAAACAGTGCACTACGCAGTGTTATTACGTGGACGCAGAACTTCTCATTTGGGTGATATCGAGTCGTTGGCCCGCCTCAGCGCAAGGCAAGAAGGTGCTGGTACACAATGAGTGATTGTGTGAGGCTTTGTGCATCGTACATCATGAGTTAACCGTTATCTGAATTCAAGTGAAGTTAGTATAAATTCTACAGAACGTTATCATACAACCGCGAAATGTGGCAACTCCCCGATTAGCCGAAGGCATACAAATGAAGACCAAACTTGGTTTGTTAAACTTCTGTGTAATTGTGTCGGTTCGGTGATAACCTTGGTCACAGACGTACATGATATTACAGAATTAAATTTCACTCTAGCAATCAGGAAATTACTCGGTAAGGTGCTTAGTATTTTTTTCTGATACATTAACTCTCCTACCAGGAAATGTTTGTTCTATCCTACAAAAGAGGACATTAAGTTGGTATCACATTTTAAAATTATGGTGTAAGTTCGAGAGTTTTTAGAATACTGTTTGTTAATTATAGTAGTTCCATGTCGCACCCAATTTTTCAGGCGGAGAAATTATAGGTTGTCGAGAGAGGGAGTGTGTGGGGGGGGGGGCGTTTTATTTGACTTTGCTTGATGCTTTGATGTAACGTTTGATCAGCTATGATATTGACTTAATCTCGCAGTTAAAAATAGGTAAAATTTTCTTTCGTGGATGACGCGGTGTAGCTGTCAAACATGCGTCTGCATCGTGATGGATGAGTTACGTTTCTAATTCTCGCCGTCCACGCGTGGCTGCGTGGTGGTGTTGTGTTTACCAGGTTTGTTAGCTGGACCTCTGTAAACATCTGCAGGCAGCTTCGGAATACGTCGTACCTCTCCCTTCCTTGCTCGCGGGAATTCCAGCACGTCGATGGTTTTCACTTCACTCCGCCGATCGTGGCAAACAACACAGCAAAAACACAGAGGTGAGTAGAAGAAACAAAGGGGGTTCTGTCCCATCTAAACCTTCGTTGCACTTCGGTGACGGCCATTTTGTATTTCCGTCTTCTCCCTAGGGCAGGTCGCCGCCCCGCAACTCCTTCCTTGCAGGAGGGAAATGTGGGGGGAAAAAAAAAACTGAAATAGTTTACCGAACCCGCTTCTCACAGAGGAAGATTAAAAAAAACTTGCATACCTTGACACTTGTTTGTACTGTATTTCTTTCATAACTGAACTGTTGATTTGAAACTTTTTATCTAGACGACAGTTTTGAAGAAAGCCTACGTAACACAGCGATTCATAATTGCAATGCCTCTAACAAAATTGTGATGTAAATTATTGCTAGACTTTATTACTTGTTACACACACATGAAATAATATATAAATAGTTTTTATAAGTGCCAGAACTTCTGCTATTTTTAAGGAAGGTTTTATATTAATCAATATACAATTTGAAATGATACCTTGGTGTTTGACATATTGATACTTGTAGGTGCATATGCAGCATACGAGAATAATGTTATTAGTTTCAAACCACCTACTGCCCAAATTAATTACTCATGTTTAAAAAAATTAAACTTGTACGTACAATGTTATGACAAAATTATTAAAGACCAAATAATTTAATTTTTTTATTTATAATTGACTGAGGTCACACTAGGCAGTAAAGACACATCTGCTAAATCAGCTTAATTTTTTCCTCTAAGAGAATTACGGGAGGTTTGTATAAACAATAAAACATGAATTATATAATTTACATGTAACTTGAGAAGTACGGCGTTATATCATTTCTGCGTAATGTTGATGGACATCAGTTTCGCTTGGCTTCGAAGTGGAATAAAGGGGCAAGTAAGCGAGGGACTCACCCTCATGCTTATGGTTCCCCTATCTAAAATGTTGCCGTGGCTTGAAAGTGTGCGAGGTTTAGTTGAGAAAAGACTAAAGTGTGATCGTCATAAGTAATAACAGTTAATCAAATTGGCAACCAGGTAAACAGTTTCTACATCGAAGACGGTATTATTTTTTGTTCCGTATCAATGTAATTTGGTTGTGAAAAATTATGTTCGCAGATTAAATATTTTCCAAATTTCAATAATAACTTTTAAGTCGTTATGGTTCGGGTTGGAGGGAGCGTTAGGGTTGTTTTTCTGTATGTGGCAAGATGACACTTACGGTCTGAGCAAATGGATGTTTACAGTCGATGAGGCCATGTTCATTTATGTTCACTGTCGTGGTGGATGGAGGTTTCGTGCAGAAATAATGCTCATTGAAAACTTGTCCGTGGGCCGCAAGAAATCAAGCGTCCTGCTATGCATATCAGGCCTGGTTGTTGCTTATCCAGTAAAATTAAGCTATTCTAGTTGCGGGATGATAAAGGGCGTATGAGTAGACTGCGAATGCCGGCTGCGCATAACAGCAAAGTCCCTTAACACTGAACATTTTTTTTTGCCTCTAAAAATCCCAAAACCTCTTGGCTCAAATTTATTTGCGTACTGTTTACACAAATGCGCGTTTTTAAATGTTAGTTTTCTTCCTGTGACAGTTTTAATACACCTACGATATCTTCGTTACGACAAATATTCTTTGTTGTAAAAAGAGAACTGGAAACAATTATTCATGTCTCTGATTGAACATGTGATTGACAGTTAAATAAACAAATCGTTAGCCAATATTGGGGACGTCTTTAGTTCATTGTTGACTTGGGCATCCATATGCTTCGCTGGGATTGGGATTTGCAGCAGTCGGAAAATTGAATCGTGGGTTCTGCTGCTGCTTCTAGGTTTCTATCCGTGGTGAATTGGATTTGACCGGAACGAATCAATGGTCATGGCGGCGCTGACACAGTTTTTAGTTGGTTAGAATGATCTCTCCTAAGAAAGTGTGCTAAACTTGGGTAAAACATTGCTACATGGACGCCTGCGGGGCGTATCAGAGTTCGTGAGGGATGGAGGTCTTAATAAAAATAAAATAACTATATTTGATTTTTAATTTATTCACACAGCTATGATTTACAGCAATAAATTGTGTATCCACGATTACTCTTTTAATTTCACAGTGAGCCCAATATTGAATGTCTATTTCAACTCTAATAAACGTCCCTCTTTGTGTCTCTGTTTGCTTATTGCCAATTAACTCATACTCATCATTAACACACGTTCAGTATATCTGTTGCCATCATTTGTAATGTCTTATCACTCACGCATCCAGTCCAATAGTCCAGCCTGCAGTCGTGCCCTTCACTGCTCTGATGTTCGCAGTCTCGTCATATTTCCCTCCCGCTAGTCACTTCTCTCGCTGCGCGCCTCTCTCCTCGCTAGTCGTCTACCGCTGAAACGCGCCCATTCAACAACTCCCGGTTCAGAGGCCTGATGCGCCTTCTATAGCCGCTGGCCTTGACCTGGAAGGTTCGCCGCACCCCGAGTCTAGCTGAGATATGAGGTCAGTAATCCAAAGCATGCTTCAGATGTCCGACACCCGATACCCAAGGTCGGGAGCGGCACGCGCCCCGATAGGCATAACAGGCACGCTTTGTAAACATTCCTTTGTGAAAAGCCGCTGCGTCTCGAGTTTGCAACTGGTAACCCGCGCGTCCGTACAAAAGCCGTGCCTCGCACGCTCGCAGAGCGCCCGCCTGTAACAGTATACAATAAAGATGCAGAAGAAATTGCATGTAAAACTGTGCACACGAAGTAGATATTCTAAATTTGTCCTATTGCTAAAAGAATAATACGCATGTTAGCAATTTTTTAAGAGCAATTTTCCTGTTAATTCGCGTGTAGTCTGAAGTTATGTTAGCCGGTTAATTGACCCCTTAAAACAACTAACTTTTCGATTCCATCGGAGAAAGGAGTCTCCTTGGTGCAGGATGATTTCGCGCATAACTGAATCTGCAGTGCAGGTCGGTAGTTACCACAGCAAACTGCAATATAATTCAAGCGAAAATTACAGCACAAATACTTGAGAGTTTCAGTGGATGTGGAGACCGGTTCAAATTTTTTTAATCTGCAATGTTCTAGGCGCCACGTCGCTAGCGTAACATAGCCTAAGAAATTGTAGGTGAAATTAATTTGACGGCTAAAAGTGAGTCGAATTAAGTAAGGTTTGCTCGTCGCCTCACGTTACAAGATGTAGAGAGGACGTACTGTGACCACTTCCATCAAGGAGCACCTGGTTTCAATTCCCGGCAGTGTCCCTTCCGGATTTTCGCACGTGGGAATCGTGCCGGATGATGCCGATGTCAGGCGGGTTTTCTCCCGTTCCTCCCGCTCTAGCATCCCGGCGCCCTACCCTCATCGGCTCTCAAGACCACGTTGTTAGAAAGCAGCTCAAACATCTGTCCACCCCGTCCCACCCGCCATAAATGATTGCGTACAGTTTTAATTTTTGTATTTTGCTCCCACTATTTATTAAATTATTAAGTGTAAGTGCTTCTGAACAGTATAGTCTTAAAGTGTTAAAAATGCTAGGAGAATTATACGATGTAAACTATTTTAACTATAGTAGTATTATTAAAATTTAGGAGCATGAAAATGCTTAACCCAATGTAATGATGAAAGTAAGAGACTAGGCTAAGTTTTATATAAAAAAACACTGATGCCCAAAAACTGTGGCATAATTGAAATGTCGTTTGAGAGATCAGTTACAGCGAAGCTCGTCTGAAGGGTTGTCAGTTGCCTATTGCCACTTTCGCCGTCCATTCTTTGGGTTCTCAGGCCATGTGCAAATTGGCATATTTTGTTTTCTATTCAAAAATTACGTATTTCGTAATTCAATATTTGTATTTTGCATCTAACGAAACTTAAGAGTTTACAAAATTAACGTGTCATTGTCATTTTGGTTTAACCTTGATGATGCACATGGCAGTACAGAATTAACATTCTTTCAATTAAAGAATTGCAATTAGTGATTGTTCTAAATCGTTACAAAGTGTTTAACGTTAGTTACTATTTTTGAATACTGTAACATTCCAGGCATTTCGGGAAAATACGCAAGATTTAAGTGTGTCTGAAATATTGGATTTTGTAAATTTATATTTTAGTTTGTAATCAGCATATTATTATGCTACGAAGTCTGAAGTGTCTGTAAATATTACCCGAATTGAAATGTAGCAAATCGTGTCTTGNTGTTATGCTACGAAGTCTGAAGTGTCTGTAAATATTACCCGAATTGAAATGTAGCAAATCGTGTCTTGCCAAATTAGTAACAAAATTAACGAATTAATCATTTCGAATACGACCTCAGTGTAGTGTTTATCCTACTAGTTTCACTTGTAGGCAGACCGGTTTACATTAATGTCTCTGATAATTGTACCTTCAGCAAATTGATTTGCTCTTTTGGTATGTCTCATTTTCCAGAGACCGCGAGTAATTAATTCTCACCCACCACAGCCATGTCAAAGAAAATCTACCATTATNGAAAATACGCAAGATTTAAGTGTGTCTGAAATATTGGATTTTGTAAATTTATATTTTAGTTTGTAATCAGCATATTATTATGCTACGAAGTCTGAAGTGTCTGTAAATATTACCCGAATTGAAATGTAGCAAATCGTGTCTTGCCAAATTAGTAACAAAATTAACGAATTAATCATTTCGAATACGACCTCAGTGTAGTGTTTATCCTACTAGTTTCACTTGTAGGCATACCGGTTTACATTAATGTCTCTGATAATTGTACCTTCAGCAAATTGATTTGCTCTTTTGGAATGTCTCATTTTCCAGAGACCGCGAGTAATTAATTCTCACCCACCACAGCCATGTCAAAGAAAATCTACCATTATNTATGTCTCATTTTCCAGAGACCGCGAGTAATTAATTCTCACCCACCACAGCCATGTCAAAGAAAATCTACCATTATTTTAGATAAAACCATGATTTATTTTGTAATTACAGCAAATTGAAGTATTTGTCAATGTAATTTATATAAACAAAGCCGCAGGAAGAATGGAAAACTTAAAGTACTCCAAATTTTTAATTTTGCAGGTCGCGTTATCTGTGTAAGCATGCGTTTATTTAATTATAGACTTAATGAACAACTTAACTGCTTGTGGTGAGTAGAATTGAGAAGCTGCGACAGAATTATCGTGTAATCGGTCACTCGGAATGCTGGTGAACACGACTAGGGTCCCTTATCTCGCATATTTCATCGCCACTCAGACATTCTTATCTGGGGTATCTTTTTGCTATGGTATNCGACTAGGGTCCCTTATCTCGCATATTTCATCGCCACTCAGACATTCTTATCTGGGGTATCTTTTTGCTATGGTATTTTTTTGTTGTTGGCGAAAATGTCACCTGCGAATACTTACGTATCGAACTAGATATGTTTATGTAAGCTACACAGTTTTAGAAACGCAGTTTTTTTTCCTCTGCGTGTATATACTACAGGCTGTTAACTGTAAAGTAAGCACTTTTAAAGCCCTAGTTACTTATTCCTTTCAGCCAATTTTTTATCTTTTAACCACCTTTTTAAATAAATATTGCCATTTAAGTGATAAAAACAGTGTGTACATTACACCGCACTCGCAAGTTAACGTCTAAGGCTAAAATAAAATATATTTATTGGCTATTATTCCAAATGAGAGGACTTTCAAAAGTGCTCACTTTACCGTGAATAGTCTACCTATTAAACATCGGTAAAAAAAAAAAATTTACTTGAGGATGAAAGTAAGTCTTTAAAGTTATTGAGCTGCTGAGGAAAAACAGTAGAAATAACTACATGGTTACGCAAGTAAACGTTAGTCTCGACATGCCTCTTGCAGCCGTAGTGGTTCAGAAAATCCGTGTCTCGTGCCAATATACTCATAGTCTGCTTGCTCCTTCCCCTTAAAGTCAGTAGTTAAGGTGCTATTCCACACACGCGTATTTAGTTCACAAGCTCAAAATATATTGAAAAAACGAAACCAGGAGAATTGTGTGTTCCATTTGGATAACTTTAAAGAAATAATACAAAGTTTGGAGTCACCGTTGCAGCGGTTATAAGAAATTGGGCAAATTTTTCAAGCATAATTCTGTGATCCAAAGTATGCTTGCCATCTTGGATTTACGTATTTTCCTCCATAACTTCATTTTTAGTTTCACATCTGTAATTTAATCACATATAACCTAATTATTAAATTTATGTCAACCCCACATGGGAAATACAGGTATAATTGAAACTGTCCAAATTAAAAAAAAACTAAGTAGTTCTCTCTCGTGTCTAGCTTTGATTTTTTTGCGTCTGGTCATAACTTTTCATTACGAAGATTTGTAAGAATAATCGAAGATGGAATGGATACTACCCTCTTAGTGTCGAAGTAGGCGAAGGAGCGCATAATATTTAACGGGAAGATGTGGTATTGTAATTTGTTGCAAAGTTGNTACCTCCTTAGTGTCGAAGTAGGCGAAGGAGCGCATAATATTTAACGGGAAGATGTGGTATTGTAATTTGTTGCAAAGTTGATTTGGCGCTGCTCAAGTCTTTGACCGTGAATGACGTGCCTTGGGTCAACACGACTCTTCGCAAGTGTCGGACCCTCGCTCTCAGATCTCTTATAGCAGAGGTAGGTATTGCGAGTCATTCTCTCCGTGTCGATTCCCCTCCTTGGTTAACGTGGTCTCGGGAAAGAGAGTATCCCCCCCCCCTCTATCTTGCTACCTCAGGCTCTGTGTACGGCGTGACAATCGGCGAGTGCTCTCATCCCACGGCCCGACGGCAGGAGCCCCTCCTGNAAATAAAATATATTTATTGGCTATTATTCCAAATGAGAGGACTTTCAAAAGTGCTCACTTTACCGTGAATAGTCTATAGCTATTAAACATTGGTAAAAAAAAATTTTATTTGAGGATGAAAGTAAGTCTTTAAAGTTATTGAGCTGCTGAGGAAAAACAGTAGCAATAACTACATGGTTACGCAAGTAAACGTTAGCCTCGACATGCCTCTTGCAGCCGTAGTGGTTCAGAAAATCCGTGTCTCCTGCCAATATACTCATAGTCTGCTTGCTCCTTCCCCTTAAAGTCAGTAGTTAAGGTGCTATTCCACTCACGCGTATTTAGTTCACAAGCTCAAAATATATTGAAAAAACGAAACCAGGAGAATTGTGTGTTCCATTTGGATAACTTTAAAGAAATAATACAAAGTTTGGAGTCGCCGTTGCAGCGGTTATAAGAAATTGGGAAAAATTTTCAAGCATAATTCTGTGATCCAAAGTATGCTTGCCATCTTGGATTTACGTATTTTCCTCCATAACTTCATTTTCGGAGTCTATATTTAAAAACCAAGTTATTCAAGTCTTAGGGAACATCTTAATAGTTATTTCGAAATCCAACTCATTTTTCTTACATGATTAGTTTCACATCTGTAATCTTAATCACATATAACCTAATTATTAATTTTATGTCAATCCCACATGGGAAATAATGGGAATAATTGAAACTGTCCAAATTTAAAAAAAAAATTAGGTAGCCCTCTCTCATGTCAAGCTTTGATTTTTTGCGTCTCTGCGTCTGGTCATAACTTTTCATTACGAAGATTTGTAAGAAAAATCGAAGATGGAATGGATACTTACCTCCTTAGTGTCGAAGTAGGCGAAGGAGCGCATAATATTTAACGGGAAGATGTGGTATTGTAATTTGTTGCAAAGTTGNGCTGTTGGGAACTGTCGGAACGATACTCAAGACCATTATGCTGTATCGGCAACATACTCTGATTGGGCAGTGTCCACTATCGTAGTGCAGCAGATGTACTAAACGAATCTGCATTCGTCAAAGGTTTACTTCCGAGAGAATTTGTTCTTTTCATGAACGGCGTGATCGAATGTTAATACAGGACGGTCATAGTGTTCATTTTCTCCCGGGTATACATTTCCGTCGATCCTCGCAGTCTGTTCTAATGTGCCTCCATTTCATCCAATATTTTGTGCAGAGGGATAATTAAACAGTACTGCAGCGTCAATGCGAGTTAGACAAGCCATTTGCATTCATATTCCGCAGAATCTTATTTCACTCATTCTTAATGCATCTGTGCTCTTTCCTGTTTTGGAATAGCTACTGCGGGGTTTTTGAATAACTGTTGGCACCTTCCCTTCCAGTATTATTGAAATGAAATATTGGATTGTTCATACGAAATATGGACTTCTTATATCGTGGACTGTAAGCATTACATTTGTATATGCTCAGTGACCAATAGGTGGTTTCATCCTTGTATTGCTTGGAATATTAACACGTGGTTTGTAATACATGCGCTATGTTAGGTGAAATCACACAGAAAAATATTTAATTGGATATTATCCCATTGTGCTGTAGTCTGGACGTTAGTATTGTAAGAAAATCATAAATCGAATTTAGTGAGTTACGTAAGAACACGTCAGACAAAAGATCGCGGTATCAGGCGTTGATAACGTGTAGCTAATATTGCAGGCTATCCGGGAGATTGTGTGGCTGCTNGACAAAAGATCGCGGTATCAGGCGTTGATAACGTGTAGCTAATATTGCAGGCTATCCGGGAGATTGTGTGGCTGCTGAAAAGGGCAAACAAAATGGCTTGCTGAAGTATGTCGGCGAATTGTCAAGTTTCTGTTTACTCCAAACATTTCAGATGTTTTGATGTGGAAATTAGTCAATTCGGGATCGGAACGAATTCGTCCCACTAATGTTTTCGGTGTGNGACAAAAGATCGCGGTATCAGGCGTTGATAACGTGTAGCTAATATTGCAGGCTATCCGGGAGATTGTGTGGCTGCTAAAAAGGGCAAACAAAATGGCTTGCTGAAGTATGTCGGGGAATTGTCAAGTTTCTGTTTACTCCAAAAATTTCAGATGTTTTGATGTGGAAATTAGTCAATTCGGGATCGGAACGAATTCGTCCCACTAATGTTTTCGGTGTGATTAACTTCTTAATTGGTTTTTTTTTTTTTTGCATCTTATTTTCTCTACTGTCGTACAGTCAAAAGCTGAAGCAGATTTCACTTGAATGCTGCCCGCTGAAAATTCAATCTTTGACCTACAGGTTTGTCAGAATTGGGATTACCTGGGAACCAGTGCCTCAGAGCAGTGGAATTAGCTAGAAATGTTTTGGAACAGTTAAGTTAGCGTGATTGAGTCTGTGTGATAGGTGACTTTAAATTGACGTATTTGTAGCTTATTCATCTACCACGCCCTCTTAAAGATCCGTGGTAACGGCGCTGTAAAATTTCTACAGCACAATTTTGAAATCAACCTTTGCAAATAAAAATTAGTGATCGTTAACTTCATAGACGCAACTGCATACCCTTATACGCAGCCTCCCAGTTAAGTTGGCAGGGGTCGCGGTGGCTGAACTGTTAGACTGCTCGCCTCCCACCAAGGCGAACCGGGTTCAATCCGCGGCCGGGTCACTCCCGGATTTTCGCAAGTGGGAATAGTGCCGGACGCTGCCGCTGGTCGGTGGGTTTTCTTGGGCATCTCCCGTTTACCCCGCTCTTGCATTCCGGAGCTGCTCCATTCGCACCTCATTTCACCCACATCCTCTGTCAAGACCTCGTTGTTAAGAGCCGCCCAAATCTCTCCACTTTTCAATTAAGTTTGCAGCCAAATTAAGAAATATAGTTCCAAATCTTGTTGTGTTGCGAGTGTATGTTTGAATTTATGGCAAATAAAGTTTGTGATATTCTGCTCCATACACGGTAGAGTACGAAATTGCATATTAGTAACATGTTAACGTTCCCACAATCTCACGTGCTCTCTCAAGGGATTAGGAAGGAATTTGCCACAGCTTTAGTTAGTGTCCTGACTCATTAGCTACAAGTCTAAAAGAGTTTCTTCACACTTATTTAAACCATTTTTTAAGGGTCGGTTTGGATTCGGTATACTCATTGCGTATCCATCTTACAGGGTTGGAAAGGTGCGAAGCGAAGTTCAAGTTGCATACTCTACAGGGGCAGTTTCACGCTCGGTTGACGATAACACCGCGATGGCCTCTTAGCGTAGGCGGGGCTCTAAACGTTGGAGCCAGGCGAGGCCTGTCGTAAATACCCGACGTCCGTTACGCAACTCTTGCTCGTAACTGGCGGTGCGGTGCGCCAGGTAGTCTTCTCATTAGCCAGGTCCATTAAGTCCTGTCGACGTAAGTCGCAAGGCAGTAATGCAGACGACGCACAGTATTCCATTTGACCTATCGAGAGGGACAAAATTCCTGTTACGGGTCCTGTTTCTAAAATGGTTTAAATTGTAAAATAAAATGGCATTCACTGTACTACATCCATTTATTTGGCGATTAACCTAAAAAAACATAACTGTGTATATACATCATGTTTATTTTCTATTTTAGTAAGGAATATATGTCTTTGTTATATTCGCTCAGTGGTTTTTGGGTAATTTTTTTAATAACGTTATAAATGGGTCAGAAAAAATCATATATTTGATTAAATCTAAATTTGATCTTGCTCGTGAGCCTTTGCATGTGTGACCCAATCTTACTTTCCGGATTTCTTAATTTTTTGCTTCTGCGGCCTCTGAGGATATCTGGCCTATTGGTATGATATATTCTTGTACAATTATGTAACCATGAACAAGGATCTTGTGCAGGGTTGGAGGCATGATGTACCATCAATATAAATTCAAATACAAGACTCTTGTCTCTTCACAATACAATCTAAATTTTGTTGCATCTATTTCTAGACCTGTTGCAATGGTTCGCAATATGATGCTTAATCTATAGATTAATTTTCGTCTAAACCAGTAATATTAGCAGTTGTTTGGGAACTAGCAAAAAAGCGCCTAGCAGTATTGCCATCGTTGCTAGTTCCCATTCCTGGTCTTACTTTGTCTCTAATGAGACCCACAACCTTAAATTGATTTACTATTTCTTCTTTTTTTTCTCATTTATTTTTTCTCGGCGCCTCTTACTTTCCATTCTTTAATATCTAGGCGATAGGCAATTTTGAGAAGGCATTCCATAGTCCTTATGTATGTATGTATGCCTGCATGCATGCATGCATGCAGGCTGGAGATACCAAACTTGTACATGTTTGGGTCTGCGACATGCTCAGCAGATGGGTCAACTAAATTGAATGATTTTCCACCAGCTTTACAAATGTAGCATTTTTGTGTGGATTTATTGTCTGCTAACACGTTGCATATTTTACCATCTATCATTGTNTACTTTCCATTCTTTAATATCTAGGCGATAGGCAATTTTGAGAAGGCATTCCATAGTCCTTATGTATGTATGTATGTATGTATGTATGCATGCATGCAGGCTGGAGATACCAAACTTGTACATGTTTGGGTCTGCGACATGCTCAGCAGATGGCTCAACTAAATTTAATGATTTTCCACTAGCTTTACAAATGTAGCATTTTTGTGTGNGCGACATGCTCAGCAGATGGCTCAACTAAATTTAATGATTTTCCACTAGCTTTACAAATGTAGCATTTTTGTGTGGGTTTATTGTCTGCTTAACACGTTGCATATTTTACCATCTATCATTGTCAAAATGAATTGGTGGCTAATGGTGAGATCTTTGTTTGATTTTNTAACACGTTGCATATTTTACCATCTATCATTGTCAAAATGAATTGGTGGCTAATGGTGAGATCTTTGTTTGATTTTGTGATTTTCGTAGGCAACAGTAGTTCAATTTGTTTCTCCATATTTTCACATTCTTCTTTGATTGATGAAGAAAGGTCTCAAGAAGTCAACCATTGTTTGTAATCGTTGCTTCGGGTTAGTTGAGCGCCACACTTAAAAAAATTCTTTCCGCTTGGGCCACGTATCTATTGACAAAATGTACAAAATCTAAAAAATAGCAACGAATGGGTATATTTTTATAAGTACAAATAGTCAAGGATAAGAAAAACACAAAAGTTAATAATCCTGGACTACACTTGACTAAAAAAATATAACATTGCAAAGTCGGGCAACTTGTGAATTTTGGCAGAATTTTCTCTAGTTTAGTTGTTATCTTCTTACTTTAGAATTCATTTGTAGTTATTTATTATTAATGCATAAATAAAATATTAAATNTATCTTCTTACTTTAGAATTCATTTGTAGTTATTTATTATTAATGCATAAATAAAATATTAAATACCTGTAGAAGAAGTATTCCATCACTACATAAACTTGAAATATCCAACACTTCATCAAACAACACGCGCAAACACAATGACGATCACAGTCTAACTGCAAACAGTTGTCTACCTGCTTTAGCAAAAGGGTTCGGGTGCGTTCCTATTGTATGTTATCGCTATTCCAATTGTAGGAAGCGTTTCTTGGAACATTAGTTAAGCTGTTGTAGGCATTATTTTAAATTAGTTTCGTCGTAAGTTTTTATACCTTTCGTCTAGCTAGGTTGGTCGAATCGAATACTGTGCGACGTAGGTATACTGTCGCTGATACCTTACTGAGAAGAAGGTTGTGGAGAATCCTGCGCGTACTCTCTTTTATTACTCGCGTTCTTCATTATAGTAAATTACGACCGTCAAAAACAAGTGCAGCTTTCAGATACTGACGATGTGAATATGATTATCTATAATATTCATACGTAACCGCATTAAGAACATTAATATCAATAAAAAATAACTGCCAATATTTCAGCTTTTGTTAGCATACTTCGCTGCGTCACTACATAAATTCAAAACATTCGTAATTGCAGTTCTCGTTGATCAGTTAAATGCGTTTTGCGTTTGTAAAGTTTATATTCCACAAGGCTGCTGCTTGTTTCTGCGACAATTTAATGTCGGAAGTTGTGGCACGTGAAAATCGATCCATATAATGATGTGCGTTATTAAAATCCCAGGAGATAAACTTTAAACTAGTTCGTGGTGTGTAACGCGCTCACGCTCATCTTTATAGCGCCATAAAATTATACGGCGCTGTAATTTCATTGCCGTGCTGCTAAGTCGCGCGTGCATAAGGACGTCGTGTCTGAAGGCGAATATTTCACCCTTACGTCCAGTACACACTGTCCCTACAATCTCTTGCAATTTCTTCTTTAAACTTGTGCAACTGACATTACGACACAGTGAATTGCTGTAATGATTCCGTTCATTTGACAGAAACTTATATTTTTTATAGAAGTTTCTGTACTTTCGCATTAGCAGTAAAGCTAGGAGAGCTGCCTAGCATAGAAAGAAATTCACCCCCAACCCTTTTATATTTTTTTTTCCTTAGTAATATTCAAAATGGTCGCCATTTTCACAAACTATGCGACATTGTTTTCTTTTCACACGTTGGTCAAATTTTTAATATGAGAATTTTAGGGAATTTCCTCGGATAGTCTGTTTCTGCACTCTATTAGAGGCCACCATTACATATACTGTTGGCGTCAAACGTTGTGAGGGCTGGTCCCCCTTAGACCTAGTTCACCTCCCGTGCCCCTCTACTCCCCCTGTGTTTGATCTTTCGCCCCCCCCCCACCATCACTTGAACTCCTGACTTAATCATGCAAACATTCGACTGACCACTTCAAACAGAAAAGTTTGAAAGGTACATCACAACGCGTCCATCGCAGAAATTTTTTGTTTTGTAGCATAGTTTGTTGCGCGCCACCGTACGGTACTAGATGTTCTTGGTTCAAGTCCCAGGCAAAGTGTGGATGTATTAATTTTTTCAGCTACACGTCTTTAAAAATGTATTGGCATGAATACGAAATTATTACAAAGGTGAGTAGGGATAACCTTAATATCATAGTCGGTACTACAAATGAATGTCATATTTTTATTTGTCAAAATATTTTATTTACTATCAAGTGCTACCAGCAAAAATCAATTTAACATAAATTAAGCAGTTTCACTGTGATTGCAAAATTTTATTTAAAACTACGCATTAACATTAAAAACCAGTAAACGAGACAATTATGCAAAAATATGGTTTGCTGGGGTGATACAATCGATAGACATCCTTGCGAAATTAGTTAACTTATTTGTTCGCCAGNTGCAAAAATATGGTTTGCTGGGGTGATACAATCGATAGACATCCTTGCGAAATTAGTTAACTTATTTGTTCGCCAGTCAGTACAATATTTCTGAAAAGTGGAGTTAAAAATAGTCTACATATGTGTAAAATCTTAGTGACCAACACCTGATAGTTTCAAACAATCTTACTGCTTGTAATTTGTTTATTTTGTCTTTATGTTCTGGTGGCNAAGTGACCAACACCTGATAGTTTCAAACAATCTTACTGCTTGTAATTTGTTTATTTTGTCTTTATGTTCTGGTGGCGCAGTTAAGTAAATGTTTGCCTTTTCTACCATTGAAGTACAGCAAATATGCATGCATTTCAATACGCAAATACAAAAACCGTTAGAATTCTATCTTAAATATATGTACAAGCTATTTGGTAACGTAAACGGACTATAAAGTATTATGACACACAATGATTAATTGATTGATAGGTTTGGACGAGTCTTAGNTTTGGTAACGTAAACGGACTATAAAGTATTATGACACACAATGATTAATTGATTGATAGGTTTGGACGAGTCTTAGAATAAGAGGCCTTCAGAACCAATGTGGTGTGGGTGAAAAAACGATGGACTTGGAGCAGCGCCTTAACGCAAGGGTGGGGGAAACGGGAGACCCCGAGATAATCCACCAACCACGANTACGATGGACTTGGAGCAGCGCCTTAACGCAAGGGTGGGGGAAACGGGAGACCCCGAGATAATCCACCAACCACGATTGCCACATGCAAAAATCTCTGTTGACATCGCCAGGAACCGAACCCGTATCACANCGAGATAATCCACCAACCACGATTGCCACATGCAAAAATCTCTGTTGACATCGCCAGGAACCGAACCCGTATCACACTGATGGCAGGCGAACTGCTTCAACCGCGGCTTTCGACATGCTGTGATAACATTTGTGAACTGAATACTTTTTCCAAGAAGCAACTTCCAGAAGTCAAACAATGAAAATAATTGAACAACATTAATACTTAACAACACTAATTTACAAGTGCTATATTAGAAAACTTTAAAATTACTCACCATAGGTTGAATAGACAAAGGATGATGAATAAAATTAAAGAAATCATTAGGCATCCAAAACACAATTTAAGAACTCCACTGACAACCGGTTAACAACCACCAATTTACAAGTATTATAATTTAAAAATTAAATAACAATTTAATACAGTTTGATAGTATATTATCAGAACAGCATGATGATAACATTAAACAATAAAGACCCAAGATTATGATGTGACAAATAAGCATAAATAATGAAAAATACTAAGGTAATAAGTATTCAGTTGTAACCAATTATTATTGAACAAGACATGAGCATATAATGTTAAGGTACATAGTGACTATAAAAATGAGCAGTGATACCAAGATCATGGTGTGGGGAATAAAAAGTCAAATAAGGGAAAATATACTGAAATGTTCAGCTTAAATATACTTATTTACAAGTATACAGAATTTAAACTATTAATTGCTCCAATGACACCATGTAACATTCATGATTCCAGTTGCTTCGACAAAAAAGATTGTATGTAATAGTATAAGTACAAATAAAAGTTGATAGCAATTTTACAAACTGATAACACATTCTACGAATACATCTAAACATAGCCTTGTTAACAATGTTTATTCACTGATTTTGAGGAAGCTTAGGGAAAAGTAAAACTATTCCTAGCTCACTTATTAAAAAGTGATTGAGCAAAACAAATTGATACTGTAGAGTACATGTTTCAGCAATATATAATCTAGTTTTAATATTTACAATGGCTGAGTTAAGAAAGAGCTGTCGCTATCACATTCACTAAAAATTTCTTCCTCACTGCAGCTGTCATGGTGTGAATTGTTTGCTCTTTCATCATCTGTGTGATCACTGTCACTATCCAGTTTGATTAAGAACTCGTCTATTGCTAACTCCGTGAGGCAGTTGTTCTTCCAGTACTCTTCTTCAATTCCTTCAACGCGTCTGCAATGTCCCACCCAGTCTTCCTTTGTTACGGCTTCTACTGCTTCGATAGTTAGCCTCTGTAAGACTTGCAGTGACAATGCTCCAGTCGTGTTGTGAGCTTTGATGTGGCGTTTAATCTTAGCCCAGGCTAGTTCTATGGCACTGAAATCGCACATACAAGGCGGCAATCTAAGTACAGTATGGCCTTGTTGCTGGAATATCCTGTCGACAGCGAATATTTTCTGTCTTGGTCGATAGTTCTCGAGCAATGCAATGAGAGTAGTTTTTCTCAGTGTTTCGTCGCAAGAGACCCCGTTACCTTTTAGTCAGACCACGATTTCTTTCTATGCATCATATTTTGACGGTGGCCTTTCTACTTGCTTCGAATGATATGGTGCATTGTCCATAACTATCACGGAATTTGGTGGCAGTTTTGGTAAAACGTGCTGTGAAATCCACTTTTCAAAATTCATAGCATTCATCTAACCGTGATAATCACCTGTCGTCTAATTTGCTTTGTAAATTAACCGCCCACCCGGAAGAAAGCCTTCTTGCCACCCGATGTCTGTTTGCTGCATTACCACTTTCTACCAATCCTTTGTCGCCTTTCTTTTGCCAGCACGTCTTATGTCAAATTAGTGTCAATCCACGTTTCGTCAATGTAAAATAGGTTCCTACCTTCTCTTCTCAGCTGTTTCATTGTTGTCAAATACTTCGAATGCCACGTGACGATGTCAGCTCTTTCAACAAGAAACACCAGCTTCTTTTGTGATCTTTTCCACAATTAGCCCATGTCTTTGAGCATTCTTCGCAGAGACGACTGACTCCAATTCCACCCAATCTTTTCACGCAGAACTGGCATAAGTTTGCCTATAATTGGTACGATTTTCTTGACGACGTAAAATTCTCTAATAGTTGTCCCTTATCACACGCCTCTCAAAACTATCGATAGTAATATTCGTAGTTTTTTTGTTCTGAAATGATAGAAAACATTATACATCGACTTATTTTATTAGAAATGTTGTTTAAGGTTATTGTACACAATATAAACATATAAATGTATACCGGTAATGCATGTCCCAAAGCTTCTGAACAATAATGAAAGAATTTCACTTCCCTCTGAATTTGTTCCTTTGAAATACTCTGATTTATTACCATATTTCTTTGTTTGATATCCTAACTAATATTATAAATGCGAAAGTGTGTTTGTTTGTTTTTCCTTCTTTCACGTCGTAACGGAGCAACGGATCGACGTGATTTTTGTACAGAGATAGTTAGAGGGCTGAAAGTTGATATTGGCTACTTTTTATCGCGAGAAAATATCTCAAAAAATTTACTAACTATAATAGTGAATCAAGTCCGAAAAAAGTTTGCCGCCAGCGCGCTCTCTTGCAATACGCTGTCTAAACCGTTAAAGATGGAACAATATCATGCAGTAAAGAATGGTGTAGAGTAAAAAGACTTAAAAAAACCTTCGCGGTATCATATATCTATATGTAACAGATAAATACTAATAAGTGTTTTTGCCATTTAATTCACCGTTACGAGTTTTATAATGTGTATAGTATAGAAGATTAACACTAAGTAAAATTCAACTTTATTAAAAAAAATCCTAAACAATAATTCTGTAGTCCACGCGAGCGGAGCCGCGGGCACGGCTAGTAGGTAAATAAAATAATAATTAAATAAGTAAACTATCAAAGACCTTTTCTTTAAAAAAATTTTAAATTAAGTTTCTATGTGCTGCATGTGTAAAAGTACCACAAAACAATTTTTTTTGCCGATTACGCAATTAATATAAATATAAAATTTCCATATTTAGTCGATATTAACAGAAACTTCTAATATTCAAATACAATAACGAGTAGCTTCAACATGTGCATTACAAATTGCATGCAGTTAAGTAATTATGAGGACTGCGACAAATTTACAATTTTTTAATAAAATCTGTTGAATGGTTTGGTTGACTGAAAATATTACTTGTTTATATTACTGAAAAGTCACGGATGACACTTTACTATTGGTGCAATGATTTAAAAGTATACCAGTTCATTCAAGAAAATAAACCTTGCCTTTGATGCTGTTACGTGATCTGTTACGTCGTCTGTCAAAGTGACTAAAAATTANCATTCAAGAAAATAAACCTTGCCTTTGATGCTGTTACGTGATCTGTTACGTCGTCTGTCAAAGTGACTAAAAATTAACATAAATTCATCACATTGCAGATTTAATAAGGACGTTGACTGGCTGGCGCATAAAGTGCTGGATATTTTGTAGTGCCGTCCAAACACCATGTTTAAAGTTCTCATTCAAACTCCAAGAATTATTTTTTGACGTAAAAATGGCTGAAACGGGTGCTTTCAAAAACAGTTTCAGCAACAGATTTTTTTCATACAAACACTTAAGAGTTGCCTTCAGAAACATATCGTACTTTCTTCTTATTAGTGTGCCTTTAAAATAAACAGGTTCACTGCTGAAAGTCACGTGTAGGCGAGTCGCCGGCAGAAGGACAGCATGCAAGTTGAGCGCCTTGTGGGTACAGGTGACGAAGCTAGTGANACGTGTAGGCGAGTCGCCGGCAGAAGGACAGCATGCAAGTTGAGCGCCTTGTGGGTACAGGTGACGAAGCTAGTGAAGAGTGAGCAAGAGTTCGCCTTAGAGTCCGCCCGTTTTGAGGACTCGATTGCACAAAACAATTGCAGGTAATCGGGACCCTTAATAGGAGATACGGTGAACAGTGTAAGCATTGTGTTCTTACCGTCGTTTTCCTGGAGTTGTTTTGAGTCTCGCCAGGCCTCTCTCTCTCCTCTCTCTCTCCTCTCNAGCATACTTTTTCCGCCCTTTTCAATTTTTGTGCCAAAACTTTTACGTATACGGTTTTTTCTATCGGAGTTTTACCCGAGACCAGTTGCTAAAATTTCATGTAGCTCAAGTTTAAAACGAATGGAACTAATAAAGAGTTTAGGGTGTACCAAAATTTGGCCCCGCTCGTAGTTCAACGAAAGGTTCGGGGCATGAAAGTCAGCATGTAAGATTGCCAAATTCCTTGGCGATTGTAATAGTGATACTTTCAGACNGAAAGGTTCGGGGCATGAAAGTCAGCATGTAAGATTGCCAAATTCCTTGGCGATTGTAATAGTGATACTTTCAGACTGCGCTGTGCACCTTTCCGAGGGATCTAGCTTGGAGTACTGCATACAGTTGTTCATGCTGAAAGGTGGTTGTACCCAACAATTGTCTTCTATACCTATCCACAAGTTCTGTATAGATGGACAGGAGAGTAAGCATAATATGCATTCACGTGAAAATTATGGTATCTGTAACAACGATTTTTTGTATCCGATAAAACGCAGTTATAATCACCTCGTACGAAAACTGTGAATTAGATTCCCCTGTGGACGTGAAATTTTTAGTCCTTCAAGACACCTTAAGCTAATGTTGTCGACAGTTTGTCCACAAGACAGAACTTTTTTCCCTGTGCGCATGCCCCAACATTGGCTTACGATTTGCCAGTAGAACTGTCAGGATCTTGNCAAGACAGAACTTTTTTCCCTGTGCGCATGCCCCAACATTGGCTTACGATTTGCCAGTAGAACTGTCAGGATCTTGTGGTCAGTGGTGTTTGTTTACATTAAGGTTCCCAACAGTCCCTTCCCTTTATTTGAAACTATTTTGCACGAGTTTAATATATCCTTTTCACATTGAAACTTCTTCAGGGGAGATGAAGTACATTTTTTAATTTTTGTAACTGGTGTGCCAAGCGTTACTCGTAGCCCTGTGCTTGTGGTTTCACAAGCTCCTGTGGCGAAAAGAAAAANTTTGTAACTGGTGTGCCAAGCGTTACTCGTAGCCCTGTGCTTGTGGTTTCACAAGCTCCTGTGGCGAAAAGAAAAAACCGTTCAATGTTTGAACAAGGAAAGTTGATTACGGCGTAGCTGGTATGCATTTTCTACACCTTGCTCCTTNGAAAAACCGTTCAATGTTTGAACAAGGAAAGTTGATTACGGCGTAGCTGGTATGCATTTTCTACACCTTGCTCCTTTTAAGGCTGGAGTACACGTTTATGCAAACCTTACAAGGCGTTGGAAATGGCTTAACGTTTTCCTTTCTTCGCGGCAAAATCGGGGCGTAACTTCTCACGGAGGTGGCTCTTCGCAGCGAAGTCGAGAGCCGCTAAACGCAGGGAAAGTGTCGACGAGAAGGAAACTGGTTCCACGGAAGAGAACAATCCGTGCAGTTTTCTTAATACTCGTGGCCTTGTTCAGTATTCAATTTTTTTTAACTTGACCAAGTATTTCCGGTTGTACGGAGGCGCATTTGGTTTGTCGCATGCCGAGGTTCGTGGGTTTCGATCCTGACGTCACTGGCAGTACGTATTTAGAAACTGTTGTTAAGAGGGGGCACAGACATACTGAATTGTGGGAAGAAAAACGTACGTATTACATTCACTGTCAGTTGCCACTAGTACATTACTCGCAAGTCACACCGTTGCAGTAAGATGCAAAATAAAATTTTCTTTTGAGATGTTTTATTAAAATGAAAACTTACTACAAAAAATTCGACTCGTCAAAAGCGTAACAAAAGTGTTTTAGAATAATTTCCACTGTAAATGTTTTTTCCGCGCAACCTCCAACCTTAATTTCATCATGCGTCAACATTCCTAAGCCCCCTTCCCCTTGTTCCTTTCCCCCCATAAAAAAAATCTTGCCTGTATTCACTGGAGAATTGTCATTCCCTTTTCGAGAAAAGTTCCGGCGCAGAGCAGATTTTCCAGACTAGCCCCCGTGCCTTGAGCAGTCAATTCATACTTAGGTACTCAGATGATAGAATAACTGTAATATCAATGTGGATACGGTTTACCATGTAGGATAAATGGGAATTAATTATCTTTTGAGAATGACTACAGAAGCTGTAGTAAGAAGTTAAACGATAGCCCTAATCGTCTCTAAAATATAATGAAACAATGGACTGTGTCCTAACAGTCCATTTCAAACTTAATCTCGAACACGGCAAAAAAATATATAAATCCAAGATGGCGTTCAACTGTTTCCCTATGTTGCGAATCGGGCCACGACGCATAATTTCCGCTTCAGACTGCGCAAAATGCTCCCAGCCGCAACGCCCGGCCCGTGACCTGGCCTTGACCGGGATATCTGCGTTGGTCCAGGTCCCTCTACAGTACGCGCGCGCCGCCACGTCTAGGCAGATGGACTCCTGCAGTGTATATATAGGCTGTTCACGGTAAAGTGAGCACTTGTGAAGCCCTAGTTACTTTTTACCTATCAACCATTTTTCATCCTTCCGCCACTTTTTAAAATAAATATTGCCATTTTAGTAATACACAGTGTATATATTTCACCTGACTCGTAAGTTATCTAAGTTTGCAATGAAAAATATTTAATGAATAATATTGTAAATGAGAAGGCTTCAAAAAGTGCTCACTTTGCCGCGAATAGCCTATACGAGGCAGTCCATTCGCCAAGACGTGGCGCGCGAACTGTACTTGGGATACGGGAGTCGGTGTGGTACCTCCATCCTCTTGGTTACAAACAAAACAAAGCCCGCGCGACCAAATCAGAGAAAGGACCCCCTCCCCCTTCCTGTATTTTTATAGCGTTTTAAACACAGTTATAATAAAGTCGCACTTGGTTCCTTTCGTTTCCTATCGGCTTAGTTTTCAATGTAGGTTAGGAAAAACGTCCAGGTACTGATATGCGTTTACCTGTCGTGCATACCTTCCATTGTTCGCTTAAGGCTGCTGTATAGTTCAAAAGCAGTGAGAATTTGGTATAGGGAAATACATGTTAGTGAAATTCTGTTTTTGAAGCCCATTTTGAATATATAAACTTGAAACGGAAATCTAAATGCGTTAGTTAAATGATACACTCAATCTCTGTATCGAGGTAAATGTAACTTGTTTTTCAGTAATATCTTGCTTAATAATTAAGTTTTCTAATAATGCCAGGAAACAAAAGGCTTCAATAGCAAAGAAGTGCTTTTTTTTCTCCCAAAAGTCCCAGGTGGTATATATCCTAACAGGAACGCCAAAAAACCCTTTAAAACCAAGCAACTGTCTTAAGGGACCCGCCTACCTGAAGTCATTTTCCACGTCGGTGGCAGAGAAGCGGGGGGACGATAAGGGCTACACAGTTACGCGTATCAAGCGCGCCGTCACCACTAAGCGCCAAGTTCTGAAATGTGCAGTTTTAGTCTTGCTGCGTGTACCCTATGGGACTTAAAGCGATAACTCTTATCATTTTATTAGTGGGAAGTCTGTGGCAAGGGGAAATTTGAGACACGGCACTTAGAAAAAGCAGTTTAAAACTATGTTGGGGTGTTATGAAATGATGTTTCAAACGTGCGTGACGTCTTGAAAGCATTGAACAGGTCTCGTCTGAAGTGTGCGTTATTTTCGCAGGTAAGCAGATTAGAGGCACGTTTAATAGTTGCGTGCAAAAACGTGTATTTCAAACACTGCAATGCAGTTCAAGGCCCAGGTAGGCGGGCAATTGAAGTGCAGCTTTGGTATAGCTGTTTTGCGATCTAGCATTTACATTTTTTATAATAAATGAAATACTTGCTGGTACTTGCATAAACTATGTTTTAACGCAAACGCGTTAAAGATTGGGGCAAACTATTATGGTGTTTATTTTTCTTAATAAGTACTCTGACTTATCATTGTCCATGAAGTGCATTTTTGTTTTCCACGTAAGTTAGTTGAAACTGGATCGGCGCTAGAGTCTCAGTCACTTACTCCGTAGGTGCCTGCATTTTTATACGCGGGGAAAACATATTAGAACTGGTTGAAACACAAAACTGAAAAGTTATTTATAACATTAATTAGAAAAGTTCCATTTACAAGGTATTGAGACGACTGTGTACACAGCTGAGATTCATGTGTGTGCCGTTGTACTATTTCAAAGCATTATTTAGCCAATTTTTCGGACACGGGCCATTACAGAACTAAGTTGTATGGATGACAAAACTCACAAATAATGCTGGACGACGCGACGAACTTAACTCTTTAACACAGCAGGCTTTCTACGACAGAGCATTTACAACATTTTGGGAGCTGAAATGTGTTCTCTTTCGAAGCATACGCCATATATATATATATATATATATATATATATATATATACACACACACACATATACACATATAGAGGTGCACGGATGGACTTACTGTCTGCTCCTCACCTCTTCCCCCGTCATCGTCAAATTGCAAGAGTCGTTCGAAGAGCATCGTCCCGATGTGCATACTGAAGATACCGCCCCAGTACGCTGTATTTAGAAAATACTTTATTTCAAGTGTTGTGCTTAAGTTATTGCATAGGACATTTCTGTACACTGTTTCACTGAATTTGCACACGTAATAAACTTCTTTCGTGACATTGTCATTACGTAGAGCATGAATTCCACTTACATTTGTTACGACACCCATATTTTCTCTTTCTTCTATGTATTTCTCTCAGTATTTCTCTTTGCTATTACTTCACTTGCTTCCCCCACCCCCCTCTTACGCTGTATATCTTTCCTCATACTTTGGCTTCTTATATTTTTTTATTTCACTCTGTTCCTCTCGTCTCGGTTTCTTCTCAATTACGGATGAAATGCGGAAGATATTGGAGATTACTGTGCTTCGTAAAGACCCTTAGTAATGTTAAGGCTTTACAATATGGTGATACCGATATACGGGCGCTGCAACGATATGCAAATTGAATGTTTTAAGTTGATGATGTGATGTTACTGTCCGTTGTAGTACAATTCTCTGTCAGAAGTTACCTAAGCTTGTGGCGTCTTCGTAGTTTTATATGCATAGTTAGTTTTACAAAACTTCAGTAATGATAGAAATTAAATTGTCGCTTAATGTTCTAACGTACGTGTAATAGTTTCCGTACAACTATGAGGAGTTGGTGTTCTCAGAAACTGTTATCTGTTACTGAGGTCCCAGAAGACAAATGTAATTGCAGGGGGTCACGTGTCGTATTTGAATTACTCCGTATGCTTTAGCTGTAATTTGACCGTTGAATGCTACCATATGGTGGGCCGAGACATATATAGTCGGTCCCTGGTCGAGTGCTTCCGGAAGCTCAGCATAAGTTCTTACTGCTTAAGTATCCTTCCGCCACGTGTGAAAACCAGCTTTGCCATCGATCTAAGGACTCTTTGCGTCGATCACATTACACTGTGAAAATTTGATTCTAGTGTGTATAAAACGAAAATTGTTTCGTTATCCTANCTCTTTGCGTCGATCACATTACACTGTGAAAATTTGATTCTAGTGTGTATAAAACGAAAATTGTTTCGTTATCCTACTTAAACATTACACTTCTTTAACAAGTTAATGCGTGTTATTTCCATAATGAATTGCAAACTTTTAAATATGCCAATCAATTTTCGCATAGGAATATGTGCAGATAAGTACAAGAATCAGTTTTTAAAGGTTTATTTTAGAAGTGTTAAATTATGTACCAACTACTCNGAATATGTGCAGATAAGTACAAGAATCAGTTTTTAAAGGTTTATTTTAGAAGTGTTAAATTATGTACCAACTACTCGCTTGCCGCGGGTTCATCTGTGGCGCACTGTCTGCGTAGTAACTGGTGAATATTTTCCCTCGTGTTGTCGGTATGGCAGCCACGCCAGGAAAGGCGCAATCCCCGAGATGACGTCGGCTGTGTTGCCGTGGCAACCCCTCGCCAGGGGCGACGACACGCCCTGCCGCCCCCCCACCATGACTTACCCCCTAACACTGCTTGAGCTGCCTTCCTGAACCACGTTTCAAATCGCTGCTCGTAGAGTAATAGCACAGCAAAGCTAGAGCGACAGTGGTTTTCGAACAGCATCATGTAAATAGCATGCTGTTCTTGCAAACATGTGTCCAAAACGGCAAATGAACGCGGGCAGTTTAATAAAATACGCAATGAGCTACACTTATCATATATATCTTGAACATTGTCTAAAAATAACCTACAAGGATTTTATCACTTATCATACCTACATCAGTGTTTGTAACCGGCACGTGTATATTTTCTTACAGTTGGCTTGATTAAACCAAATCCCCCGCCATTTTCCAATTTTCCCTGTGTTACTCGCGGAAATAATGCGTGTATAGGCTGTGCACAGTAAACACTTTTGAAGCCCTAGTTACTTTTTCCTTTAACCACCTTTGTAAATACATTTTGCCATGTAAGTAATAAACAGTGTGTATATTCCACCCCACTCGGAAGTAAACGTCTACGACTAAAATAAAATATATTTGGCTATTATTTCAAATGAGAGGGCTTTCAAAAGTGCCCACTTTACCGTGAATCCTAACTAATATTATAAATGCGAAAGTGTGTGTTTGCTTGTTTGTTTGTTTGTCCTCCTTCCACGTCGCAACGGAGCAACGGATCGACGTGATGTTTTTATACAGAGATAGTTGGAGGGCTGAAAGGTGACATAGGCTACTTTTTATCACAAGAAAATATCTCAAAAAATTTACAAACTATAATAGTGAATCAAGTCGGAAAAAGTTTGCTGCCAGCGCACTCTATTGCAATACGCTGTCTAAACCGTTAAAGATGGAACAATATCATGTAGTAAAGAATTGTGTAAAATTAAAATTCCTAAAAAAAAAACTCAGCGGTAGCATATATCTATCTGTAACAGAGAAATACTAAGTGTTTNTGTAAAATTAAAATTCCTAAAAAAAAAACTCAGCGGTAGCATATATCTATCTGTAACAGAGAAATACTAAGTGTTTTTAACATTTAATTCACAGAGACGTTGAGTTTTATAAAAATGTATAGAGTATAGAACATTAACACTAAGTAAAATTCAACTTTATTTAAAAGAAAAAACCTAAACAATAATTCCGTAGACCACGCGAATGGAGAGTAAAATATTTGTAGTTTAGTCACGGTTTCTTCACACTTTTTGAATGACACCTGTGAAAAATCACAGCGTGTATGACGTGCTTGGTCTNTTTGAATGACACCTGTGAAAAATCACAGCGTGTATGACGTGCTTGGTCTATTCCTAAATATCGTGTATCACAAGAGTTTTATACGTGTTTTAACATAAAAATACCTTAATTTAATTGAAAATTTACTTACATTTTATCTATAAACTATAACATTTATAATATAAATTAAAACGGGGATAAAGTAGGTGTGTTGATTATACCTAGTAAGAAATAGTCCTAATGCAAAATATCATTGCACTTAGTGCGCACGAATGTGGTGCGCTGTCCCTTTGGTGTAATTTTGTTAAGTTGGTTAAGCGTTGTTTGCATGAGGCGGAGGAATATCCTGAAAGAACTTTAGCAGGGTTTCAGAAAAGTTGGAAGTAACCGTGACTGGACTATACTCGCTGCCGTGGCTGGTTCACGGTTGTGCACCTGTGAAATCTATCTTGGGAAAAAAAATTTCCCTGCTGAAACTGGCGTGTTTACAGTAAAGTTTCCAGCAGTTTAGGAAAATAAGTCTCGTGTTTTTAACGTGTATAAAGAGTAATGCCAGTTAATTGTAAACATAGAACTTATTTTGGCTTATGTAAGTCTTACACATTCCACAGGCAGAGCTGGCCTATTTATGATGTATTTACGTTCCTAAATTTAGTTTCACTTGATCCACATGTGAATATTGTCGGGCGATAACAATGTTTATTTCGCATGTGGANGGGGGGGGGGACATAAAATCAGATTCTCGGTAGGCCCGTCAAGAACTCGACTGCGAACGGTGTGTAGTAATCAGAAGCTAGGCAGTCATTGCTGCAGGGATCGACGTATAAATTGTGAGACCTGCATCTACCGACTGAACGTGATGACCAGGCGGCTGCAAGCTCGACCTTTACTCGTGTGTTGAATAGTCGTCTCGTTGCAACGTCCATAACAAACGTCCCCGCCGTGAATAAAACGCCGTAGTCGTTGGTTTTATTTTTAATAATGTGATCGCATGTTTTGTAGTGTAGCGACCTTAAATTCTTCTTCGATCAATTTCCCCTTTCTTGTTCAGTTAAAGGCATGCGGAAACCTAAATGCCCTCCCCTCCATAAAAAAAAAAAGGGTTACATGTGCATATATATTTTCAGGTGTAGCGCGGTGGAAATGAACAGCGTAATTTTTATGAAGTCTACAAAGAAAGCAGCAACTATATTATGAGCCCCAGCAACTAAGGCTCCTTCGTACACACTTATTCTAGCGAAACGAAAATTGCAATGCTTGAAATCTAACTAAAAAATTCTTGGAACCCAAAAAAAACACATTTTTAATAAAAAAAATGAAAAAGTGTAACATACCCAGCTAAATTAACGAATGGCCACAAGTTACACAACAGTATGAAAAAGAAACTGCTCTTCCCCTCCCTAAACAATGTTTTGAAATGATCGCACCGTGTATAAGACCCTTAAAGAAATAATCAGTTATAACAAAGGTACTGAGGGGTCGGTGTCGTGAAATACATGTGTGTGATAATGCGAAGAAGTATCTTCTGATTGGCTAGCGATGCAAGCGTAAGAGCCAGCGAACAGAGTATTGCCTGACAGAGTTAATTCATCAGATATCGACATTTTTCGTCAAACTGACGATCGGTGGCGAATCTAGTACAGTCGGTTCAGTTATTTGTCTTCCATAGAAAATGCGTATTGTCCTCCACGTGCTTGAGTGTACGAATGGACACCTCGGGTCATTGACCTGCGTGCTTTTGAAAGACCTGAAGATGCGTGCGAATGGCTGCGCAGTTTTGTAGGTGATAGCGGTGAAGCGCCTTGTTCACAGTCGTGGTTACGTAAAGTAGAATGTATAAAATGCTCGCGCAGATAACAATCTAAGGTAGATTTAGGTCGTGCAAGAGTGCCGTCCGTGGGACGGTCCCCATACTGTCAGTTTTCAGCGATACCGACGATCACCTCGCGAACGGTGCTGTTAACATTTGATGAGGCCCGTATGATGCCTAAACCACGCGATTGTTAGCAAAGGCACATCCTGGGATATCGGGAAGATTTTTCAAGAACGTTATGGAAGCGTTATTTCTAAGGCTCTGTTCACGTCGAAAAAGTAGTGCGTAATGAAAGTAGACATTCTATAGGCCGCANACGTGTACGCATAAAAATGAAAGTAGACATTCTATAGGCCGCAGTGGTTGTCAGGGCTATTTGCTATTTGCGTACACAATGTATGGCTATTAACCGTGCTGTAAAGAATGCATAAGTACTTTCATTTTGATGCGTGGACGTTCGTTATGTACGGATATTTCATCGTGAACAGAGCTTATGACGTACAAACACACAGACCTGTATACCAGTCGCAAGCTGCGTTAAGCGAATTGGATTTTCTTCTCACAAATGCCGGTTGCGAAACACTTGCTGTGGCCCGTTTTGAAAGATATAGCAGGATATGACATTAGAGTAGTAGTTTGGTGTACGAATAATACGAAGTATCTTAACACGTAGAGGGTATGCAGAGACTGCTCTTGAAGTGCAATAAACTCAGTGCTTCATTCCAGGTGTATCTCCTGATGGCCGGATCTTCAAAAACAAGTTGTAGCATCCGCTTTCTGAGGTCTGGAGTGTGTGCGACTCAGCTCTCCCTCTATGTGCGGATTTGCAGTGCTGCGGATTATCTCTGCTGCTCGCGTGTACATAGCATTACCTCTTCTGGACAGGGAACATTGATGTAGCATTTTCTGCTGTGGAAGAAAATACATTTGTATATTCGTATTACATTGAATAATTCCACCCACGGACACAGAAAAATTAATTTGTGTAAACAAATATAAATTTTTTCCTAAATTATAAGAAATTACAGTGAAACTCCGTTAATATGGTTTAAAGAGCTGAGAATTTCGGGGATGATCTGGGAGTATTATTTTTTTTTTTTAGGATAAGCCACTTTGCTTTTCCATGGAACAAGTACTAATTATTTAAACTTACTAATCAGGGAAATTTAACGGGAAGCTTCTGAGAATTGTTTTACTGTAAATGTAGATACCACTCGGTGGCGTAACCAGAAATGTCTCGAGGGAGGTATCAGTGATGCTGACACGTGTTAATTAGGACACATTGTAGGAGAAAATAGCGTCACCTTATAATAATAATAATAATATGCATTATAGTGAACATCAATTTCATTTTATAGCACTTAAAGGATTATTGATAATTTTAATACTAACTGCCAACTTAATGGGCAAAAGAGGGTTACAACCCCTCTTTATACCGCTAAAATTATTTTGTAACTTATTTTACGTTACAATGGTTGAAAAATACAGCAAAGTATACTGTTCATGATAAAGTGAGCACTTTTAGAGGCCCTAGTTACTTTTATCCTGTGTCATTTTTTACCCTTTAATAAATATTGCCACGTAAGTAATAAACAGTGTGTATATTCCATCACACTCGGAAGTTAACGTCTAAGGCTGACATAAAATATTTTTATTGAATATTATTCCAAAAGAGAGGGCTTTCTAAAGTGCTCACTTTACCATGAATAGCTTATTCCAAAGAAATTTAGGCCGAGGGCAGGCAAGCACCTTCGTGATCCAACCCCCAACCCCGATTTTTATTTGCAAATGTTTGCGTTTGATTCCAACTTACACAATTATTGTTTGGTGATTGATTGTGGCTGGAATTTCCACAACCCTACAGCCCATTCGGCGTAAGACGTTACGTAACCACAACCCATTCGGCGTAAGACGTTACGTAAACTTGCGGCTGGTCTCGTAGACCCGCTGTGCTGTGTCTGTTCTCTAATCTCTCTCCTTCACCTGCCTCACGCGTAAACAGCGTGACTGGCGCATTCGTCAGCCTACCTGATTGATAGCTTATCGACAACTGGACTTCGTTACCTGTCGGAATGGTATTTGTGTGCAACTTAGTGCGCGCTGAGGCCGCCACACTCTTATTGGTTGCCTCTGCAGGCTGCAAGTTTGACTACCTCAACTGTCATATCACCTATATTTATTCTTTTAAGAGGAATCGTTTGTAAAAATTCCTTACGCATTAAGGTTACGTGTGGCTATAAGTAAGCAAGGCCACGGGCCCTCCCAAGACTAAGATAAGCGTTCGCGGAAGAAGAATTTCTCGCGAATTATTTCTGTAACAGTAGGATAGCATAACACGCGATGTAAGCCAATGGATTACATTACAGATACTGCCTTGTGCCGTTCTCCTTTACCTTAACGAAACAGCGCAGGAGAACACTAATATTTACACCAACCATTTTCACAATTTCTTACCGTTGAACATATTAAAGACTATGAAAGAAAACATTGGTTACTCAAGATAATTTATTTCGCCTAGAAAAAATGTCTCCAGAAATGTATTTCCCGAGATGCGCATATACGCGCGTACACGGATTTTTCAGACAATATTTTATTAGTGCCCTTAAGGGCGCCGCCCACCAGGAACTGTCATAGTTCAGCGTGAAGGCGATAAAAGGACAGTAACACTGACAATGTTCTCATAATGCCCCTTCTCTACGTGCAATGAGCAGTGTTTCCGGTGTTCCTCTGAAACTAAAACTTTAAGCACTGTTCCTATGATTTTATTGCTGGAATGTCTAAAGCAAAATTCCATTTCAATTTCTATAATAGTTTGGAATGTTTCCGATCAGTGCATCCGGTAGTGTAAAAAGGTCATTACGTATGTTGGAGAGCTGGAAGATGGTGTTCCTGAAGTGCATTTGTCTTGGAAGTACTATTCATCCCTTGTCTGAATTGTGTTTTATTTGCGTATATCGGTATAATGGGAACACGTTTGACAGTTTTGTAAAAAGAAAGGTGTATTTCAAACACACTGCCATGCAGGTAGGTGGCACCCTCAGGTTAGTCGCATATCTGACGCTTGAATTACGCTGCAGCATGTTTGAAATATGGGTTTTTTACGAATCTCTTTAATATGCCCTCAGTGAGGCGTTCCATGTGAAAGTGAACCTGAAAGCATTTTAATTTTTATGGTGTAATATTTTTGCTTACTTCAATAATAAGTAGTTAAATGTATTAATGTTTGTCTAAAAATTGTTTCCGATTTTTTTTATTATTAATATAACTTTTTTTATGTTAAATTTATATTATGTTGCCAGTTTTAAGAACTATTTTTTGAGACATTTGGCAGCCCTGTGTAGGTCATAAACAAAGTCTAACATGTTTACCTCAAACAGAGTGAATTAGAAGGAATCTTGTTAGATTTCATCAATCTTTAAGATAACATGATTCATAGATAACCTTCATAAACCCATTTGAAAAACTTTGTACATTCTGTAACATCTTTTACATGAATCTTCCAGAAGTTATCACCACATTATAAATATATAGAACCTAATACTAATATTTTACAAAATACTTAATAAGTGGTAACATTATGTAACTGGCGTTACAACATTATGTAAGTAACTGGCGTTACATCATTATGTAAGTAACTGGCGTTACATCATTATGTAAGTAACTGGCGTTACATCATTTGAAAATTCAATAAATGTTGTCGTTAAGTTTTGCAGTGAAAATAAGCAGGCTTAAACTTTGTTTACATAATAAGATATAGTGAGTGGTGTCACCAAACACACCAGAAACCAATACCGAACAGCTTGAAGATTTTGGCGAGAAAATCCGGCATTGTTGTCGCCTCCAGCCAGCAGACAGCAGCACCTGTGTTTAACACTACATTCTTTTGATATTAATAATTAGATACCAACATGGTGGATATGAAGAGGAAACTTTCTTTCCTCTATATAAGGTTTATTTAACACTGTCTAAAACTAAACGACGAAAACTAATTCCCAATACGTAAAATATTTCCAGAAATATAATATTAACACCTCTTGCCACTAGGTCATTTTTTTGCACACATGCCTTTGCTATTTGTATAGAGCTGTCCGGTATTTGTCTCTAGTGTATTTGGTATCACTGTAGTATTGTTTTATTAACATGGTTTCTAATACTTTATTTTCCCAACTCCAGGAAATGGTTTCTGTCAAAATACTGATTAATTGAAGTTATAATTTTAACTGTGAAGTTAATCTTGAATATCTCTTTACAAACCTTACTGGAATTCCTCTAAAAATGTAATAAATGTAAAAAAAAATGGAGCCAAACTGGCATTTCAGCATATATTTTACCAATGTCAACTCATTTATTCACTTGGTTAAAAGGCTCAACTCAATGTCTTAATTGATGTGCCTAACCTATGATAATGTAATTCTTTTAATATATTTTCTTCTCCTAACAATTCATTATTTTATTTTATTTGTCAGATGAGTGCCAAGTATCCATGCATGGTAAAATATAATATGTGTGACTGAAAGAAGATCGTATAAAGAGGACAAAACATCTAGCAAAAGAAAGGGAGCAAGACTAAAAACTGTAAGCAAGGGTTTGAAAAGTAAAACATTACAAACTAAAAACAAGGAAATATTAGTGAAATGGTATAAAGCGGCATAAGATGAAGCTGAAATATGTTGGTAATGCATCAAACACCTCATGTGAAGATTCCCAATCACTTTATTGGAAAATGGACTCCTACAAATGTTCACAATCATTTGGAAAAACTACGAATAAGATCAAAAAACATATCCCAGGCAGTCCTTGTAAGAATGCTGATATAGTCCGTAAACTGGTGATAGAAATCCTAATCAGATATCAGCTGATAATGACCTTTACCAAGCCGCCGGCATCCAAGATGTCAGATATGTCAAAGATTCAGCAGGAAAACGGACATTAAACCAAAAAAAAAAACGTATGGTGTTAACAGTGAAGGAAGCTATTGAATTCTTTAAAGAACGCTATCGTAACATCTCAGTTGGCAAATCAAAGTTATATTCATTAAGACCTCATAATGTACTTCCGACTTCATACATACCTCACAATGTGTGCGTGTGTAAATACAGCTCAAATTTTATTCACCAAATGAAGCGAAGTATTAACCAACTTTCCTAAAACCTATAAAGAATTTTCGTCACGGTCATGTTGTGATCTAGCTCTGGAGAAGTGCATTATGAGTACATGCGAAAAATGTTCAGCGAACATCATACAGTTGCTGAAACCTAATAATGACAGTTCAGAAAAGAAAATTAGTTGGAATCAGTGGGTTGAACAAGGCCGTCCAATATTACATTATGGTATAGGCTGTTAACGGTAAAGTGAGCACTTTTAAGGCCCTAGTTACTTTTTCCTTTTTCCTTTGTCCTTTTTATCCTTATACAACCTTTTCAAATAAATATTGCCATGTAAGTAACAAACTGTGTGTGTATATTCCACCGGACTCTGAAGTTAATGTTTAAGGCTACAATGAAATATATTTACTATTATTACAAGTAAAGCGGCTTTCAAAACTGGTCTTTTTACCGTGAATAGTCTATACATGTGAAGAAGCTAATGAGAACTTAGCAGGACAAGTAAGTATTTCAAAGCACACTACTTCACTAAAAAAAATGCAGTCCCAATACTTTAAGGTAAGTAATAAGAATTAAGTGAATGTGAGGCGGTAATGCAGATGGACTTCATAAATAAATAGTCGTTGATTGTGCAGGACGAAATACAAAGTGCTCATTGGTCACATCAGCAAGTGACCATTTTGACTTGCTGTTTATGGTTCTGCGATTGTGTTAGCAAGTCATTTTGTCATCAGTGATCTTTCTCACAGCAAATTCTCCGTGTGTGCTTTTCTTGTTGAAATTATTGCAGACATTACACAAACCTAAAATCTACAGTTCTTGTTTATATCCACTAACAACTGTGCCGAACAGTTTAAAAACATTTTTATTTTATGGAATCTGTTTAATGAAAAAGGTTTTTGGAGGCATCAAAGGTGAATAGAACTCTTTGAAGTTTGTCATGGAAAGGGGTCAGTAAACGGAGTCAGACGATCAGTGAAACGAACCGCGTGAACTGGAGTGAGGTCAAGAAAGATTGTGGTAATGTCCGCACAGGATTTTCATATGTAGCTATGTCAAAGAAATCTTTAAAAACGTAATATTTTGTGTTAATAAGAGTCAGATAGTGTCTTCCCTCCACTTCAGACCTTATGAAAAAAAAAACAATCTTCTTATTGCCAAATCGTCACATTTGGAAATGGGAAACAAATTGCATGGAAAAGGAAGACAGGTGCTTAACAGTGATATTTACACGGATTCTGAAGATGAAACCAGAGATGTTCAAATCAGTCCTCTTGACGTACAAACTGGCAAGCAAGGTGTATTTACGTAGGAAATTTGTAGTGAACGGAATGTGAATAAAAAGTATCACTACATAGGCATCTGTCAAGGGTCGCTTGACGGGAACAATGACGTCCGAATTATGTTCCTAAAACCACGTGGGAAAATTCATTCAAATCTGATAAAGATTGGCAAGCTGCCTACTCCAACAATAACAGTTATGGGTCAGAACAAAGTAGTCTAAAAGTTCAAACCCAGAGTAAAATTGTTTTGGAAGGTCGTAATATTTTGAGGATTACTTTTAGTATTTATCTAATCATAAATGAATGGTGAATGTGTGCATATTTTTATTCTTATGATACATGTTTCCTTTGAATAAGCCAAACAATTGTACCACTTTAACTTCATGAGAATTCCAATAAATAATTAGTTACTCTGAAGCCATTGAACTTTGCAACATCCGTTACAATCCGCGTAACACCCGTTAGTCTATTATATTTTTTAATTGTAAAAGTATGTTACTAAACTACAATGCGAGCACATAAAACACTTCACTAGCTATGTATTAACAAACATTTTTTTTTTTTTTAGAAAAGAGTGCATAATTAATAGAATTTGTAATCTTTTTGAGGCCACCTCTCAAAACAGGTCTCTCTCCTGTAACACCCGTTACACCTTATGCAAAGGTAAATAAAAAATCATTTTAATTGGGAACAGCTGTGAATCATACATGGCAAAAATTATAAAATTATATTAAGTATTTTTTGCGTATAAATAAAAATAAATTAATCTTATAAATGCGAAAGTATGTGTTTGTTTCTTTGTTTGTTTGTTACCACTCAGCTCCATAATGGCTGAACGGATTTTGATGAAAGTTGGTTAGGTACTTTAGGTCCTGGAATAGGACATAGGATACTTCTTATCCCGGAAAATTGTATGGTTCCTGTGGAATAACAACAAAACGTAATTCTGCAACGGCTGGAAACGTGACCGAAATATTTTTTTCCTCTGGTATCAGAGTTTATCAGGCCGCCCAAGGACCTCTGAAATGGCTTAACGACTGCTATCAATCGATAACAACCGGGACCGAATATTTAACGTGCCCTCCGAAGCCCGGAAGCGCTCAGATGCTATGCCACTAAACGGTCACCCATCCAAATGTGTGCCGCTGGGACCGTTGCTTAACTTTGGTGATCGATTAAGATCCCTCAGCCAAGCGCAAAAAGTAGTAATTAGGTACACTTATTTCTAAAGCTACAACTTCATGAAACTCACGTTTTGATTTCCATACATCGAAAGCGGAAATGTGGTAACTACGCGATAGTTGCACAGATACACTCCAAAAACATTACCCTTCTTCTTGGCTATCGGGTAAAAAATATTTCCTTCCTTTTGGGTTGCCGTAATCAGTTAAAAACCTAGGCCAACATAGTATAATTTTATAATTATGTTGTTTTCACATAAGTGAATTGTCTTTTCCTAATTTATTTATTAGTGCATCGCTGTAAAACTCAATTGTACCCGGGAGAAGCCGGGCCGGTTCGCTAGTAATATATAAAGTGAAAAAGATATTTTAAAGATAGCCTTTTGTACATGCAAATGTAACACCGTTACAATGTAATGCATGCAATATGTTCAACTACGGAAGGAAAACATACCAACAGATGACAGAACTGTACGTTCAATCTCTAACACATGCTACAAATAGTATTTCGCAGCCGTCCAACATCGAAAACTGTTTTTTCAGAGACTACCCGGACACAAGCAAAACTACGATAAGCAGCCTGTATTGAACCTCACTGTAGATTGTTTACCAATAAAGTGATAAGGTCGCAGCTTAGTCCCGTAACTAAACACGCAGCACGACGCATATTGCAATGGCGGTTCGTGTGCGCATGCGCGTAGTAAGCTAGGAGTTTCAGTTGCCACTACAGCTTCGAAAAATGAATTCCTGTTTGTCGCGTGTCTTTCTAAATAAACATGTCTAAAGGCACAACATTTCGATGGTGAGCAACACATATTCGTTTTCCAGTGTTCGTCAATTTCAGAGTTTGTATAACAACGGTCATTTCGCAGAATATTTTTTCTGGGATAACACTTTGCTATTTTCTGCGCCGATTCTTGTAGAATTCCGTGATAAAACTGTTGCTGGAAGTACTTGGGGGGCGGGAGATAATTGTGGATATAATGCAATGGGCTTTGTCCTTGATGAAGTTAACTCGCATTCTCCATAATTAGGTTAACCTGTGCTATATTTTACAAACATGTGGGTATATCCGCTAATGCTAAAAATATTTCAGTCAGAAAATGTTTGCACGGTGGATTTCGGTTGAGAATGCGGTTCCGTGTTCATTGTTTGAAAAACGAACTCATAACTATAGGAGGTAGAACAGTGTGAATGTATAAAGTTAATTTTACTTTTTCTTCAAATGCAAATGTTTTATTCGCAATGCCGTCGCTGCCTGTAACATGTTGCGCAATTTACTGTAATCCTCCGTTTTATCTTCCAAAAATGAAGTGTGATTATGTAAAGTAAAACTAATTTCATGTTATAATGCATTCTGAGGATAAAATGTTTGTGTACTACTAGCGAGTCGCTGAATGCCAAGTAATTAATGCGTAAACTATTAAAGATTTATTTTGGGGTAGCATGAGATCTACTTAATGTATTGTAGGTCTGATCGAAATAAAGGAAGTAGGAAAAACCAACGCGGCAGGGACATGATCAGTCCACGAGTCGGCTAAGTTTTGTGGTGCTTAAGGGAATGGATGCTAATGTCCGTCCTTCACGTCTGCATCAGCTTCTCCCGCCTTCACAACCACCTCACACATTTCCGTTTGGATGCCAAAGAGATGAATTTTGCCGTAGAATTTCTTTCCCGTGCCCTTGTTGGTAAAAAAAATTATAGGTTGTTCCTCGTAACTCTCGTAAAATAACCAATCAGTTTTAACCGTTATTTCCGTCCATGAATTACGCAGTAACTTGGTAGCAAGAAGTGTAAGCACAGTCGTGCTTATAACCTCCGCGCGATGGTGTACGAAAATGATAATAGTGGCAACCTGAGCGAGGATAATTAGCCGAAGGCAGGCTAGAAAGCAGTTTTTCGTCGCCTGCTCATAGCTACTTAAGGGAATAATTGTGGGACTAAATATGTGACCGCGGCGCGAGAGAAAGCGTGTCCCTGGCCCCCGCGCCATTCACAAACAGTTCAGTTCGCACGGTCGTCATTTGAATAAGCGGCCTGGAGAAGAATGCGACAGTGTGGGGGCGCAGCTCCTGTTGTCTCGTTCGCATTCACTTCTTCGCTGGCGGCACTTAGACGTAACGTTACGACAGACAATGGATCGGCGGCGTGAAGCCAACGAACTCCGGGTACGTATTCTGTATCGCAACAATTTCCTGGAGAAGTGTCGGCCACATGCTGCCGTGCAAAGCGTTCCTCTTTCGCACTCTCACAGTTCGAAACAATCTCATCGGGAACGTTTCTGCAGGAAGTTGTAGTGCGAACGCCGACAGGTTCTTGTAGTCACGTACTTTTTTGTGTACAGTATTTCTTTCGGAAGTTTAATGTCCCGTTATTCCGGAGGAGGATTCACTATTAGCAAGCACTGGAAAGTAGGTACAGTCCATTCACGGTTACTTTGAACTTCTCTGAAGCCCTGCGTAAGTTCTACTTCCAGGATATTCCTCCGCCTCATGCAAACACAGCTTAAGAGTAAAATTACTCCAAGGGGGCAGCGCACCGCATTCGTGCACATACTATGTAATATTTTGCATAATATTTTTTCTAACTAGGCATTACCACTACACCTATTTTCTCCCTGTTTTTATTCATATTATAAATACGATATAAGTAGAAGTTCCATTGAATAGAAAACTAGGTATTTATATGTTAACAGAAGTATAAAAAGCTTGCGATGCATAACGTGTTTAGAAAACAACCAAACAGGTCATACACGGGGTGATATTTCAAAAGGTTTGATTAAAAAAGTATGAAGAAACCGCGAATATACTATAGCGTGAGAGTTAGCTGTGGAAACGAGTGATCTTCGTCTTGTAAAGCGACGAAAATTATATCCTAACTTCTGCACGTCCTTTCATCCTCGGAACTTTGCACTCACGGAGAAACATCCCGACAACTTTATGAAACCCGCTACATATCCAGAATAGCTGCTGGTGATTGAAGTGCTTCGAAGTCGGCGAGGTCAGTCTTGGTTGGGGTTATCTTCGCGGGAGTATACTCGCGGTGCTCCCAAGTAGACAGGATGGGCGCTAAAAGCCGGAACGATTGAGAGGAATTGGGGATGGTCTAGTGAAAGACAAGGCGCTTTGCCAAAAGTAGTGTAGCAGGCAATTTTTTATTTGTGCTTTGATACAGACTAAGAGGAGGATATATGTATTAACTGTGGTAGCTTTATTCTAAGCGGTGTTGATTCGAGGTCCCCCCCCCCCCACGTTTTATTCGAGACGGATTTAGCTATATGCCCGTCAGAGCTAACACTGGTATCAGAACTGAGGGAATGTGTAATGGCGATGGATGGTATGATTTTTAAAGTGGAAACCCCGCATGCACAAATTGGAGGGCTATGGTGAGATGTTAGACGTGTGTAGACTGCAGAACTTGCTGAAAAAGGAAAGCGGAAGTTTTCTCCATCATCAGGATGTTGAGCGTGCTGTTACTATAGAGGGTTGCTTTGGAACCAGCGAACACCAGATTGACGGCGGAAGTCTGCAGTTACGGACGCGCAGTAAGTCGTCTTGGCGGTTAGTGCCGGTGTCATTATGGGATAGTCGCCACTATGGACGCCTGATGGGGAAACTCGTATTACCAGCTATAGTGAGAGGTTCGGCGTCGAGTAAGGTCCATCCCGACTCTAGAGAAACAGCTGCTGTGGTAGATACTTGCGTACTCCCACCGTGTCCTGAGGAACCTCACACAACTAGGGCGGCACTCATTGTCTTCTCTTTACACCACGTACCTTACTTTGTAGTTCAGAATGTCCCGAAAGCAATACGTGAAAAATTTTGCTGTACAATAAAGTCCCACTCAACGTAGGTTACATTGTGAAATTTCCTAGCATATTGGCATATTGGCACGTGTGTATTGTTAGTTGAAAATTAGGTAATTGTTCAGTTTTCGCTTTACGCGGTGAAAGCTAGAAAAAGTTGCAACACTTGACATTTTGCTCTTAACAATTTTTTTATCGAGTAAAAATAAAAAGTCAACAATAAAAGCTTACTTCTAATTTGTTAGCACAACATAAGAATGCAGACTTGCATACGAAACTATATTTTTACGGTGCTGGAAGTGTTGCAGCAAATTCTTTCATATAGCAGAATATAGCCATTCCTTTTTTCTACCGTATTTCGCTATGCTTAAGCTACTAATAAACATGTGCTTTTTCAACGAGTTTTTTTGTCAGATTCAATTGGAAATGTGTTCACATCGTTTAATTTCTCTATTTGGTAATATGTTACGCTATAATCACACGTATATTTTTTAATAACGCATCCAAAATGCCGTGACTGAATCTATGGTTCAGACGCGGTGGGAAACATTGTTCGCTATGACGTGCTAACACTTGGTTACGCCTTGTTACATCTTGCATCGGGCGTTTCAGTTTCGCGAATTCTATAAAACTCGCGTTCTCGGTATGTTTTAATGTAAAACTTTGTTACTCCGACCCTAGAACATCACCAAAATGGACTGTTTAACGAATCGATACAAACAAGTGTTTCGCTTGAACTACTTTGTACGTCCTACTGGTATTTCCTGATCTCTCTACCGTGTAACCACTTTTTTTTCTGGCTATTCTAATCTTCCACTGAGATAGCTGTCAGATGACATATTACACTGTCTCACAGGTCTGTGAGCGTGTAGTTGTATTTGTAGTTTTCAACTGCAGGAAGGTTTCGAAGCTGCTAATGCCAGTTAAAGTAACTTCGCATGGTTGGCAGGTATGTAATTCGGGCATGGGGCTTGTTGCGGTGCTCTAGCAGTGAAACTGCTGGAGGAGTGAGTGTGGCGTGACGAAGGCGAGAGTGAATGACAGTTCCGGCCGGACCAGTAGAACGTCCCTCGGGGCAGTGCTGCCACAACACGGCGTGCGGAGATGAAAGTGGGCGGGGCGGCACCCGCCACAAGAAAGTGTCTGCCCCGCTCTTACTGCGTCCTTGCAGCTCGTGTTCGCGCGGTGGGGCATGTGAAGCAGGTTTATCATGGAACTGCTAGAGACTGTTGACGATAGTCGGCATTTTTCAAACAAGCTTTGAACAAAAAAAATAATTACCCACACACTGGCATGCATTTTTATATAACTAATTCAGCTAGTAATCAACAAAAATAGTTCCCAGCTCTTCATATTGTATTGCGAGTGTGATGTTAAATTTATGGCCACTGAATGTATTATTTATTTTATACACATTAGAGTTTAGAGTGGGTTTGCATATTAGCAACAGTTCTGATTTTACTTATATGACGCATGAAAAATGATCAGGCCTATGCCAATGCTAATTTTACACATGGTAGAAGGATACAAAATTACTAATAGATCCGAAGCAGCGCTTTCAAAAGTATTCCATTAACCGTGAACAGCCTATAACATTTTTTACAAAGTGACTAAGGAAGCAAACTTGAGACTTTGCTCGTACTATTAAATTTAGTCCTCAGACTTCGCATGTGAAATAAGGATACAGACGACATTGAATGGTATACGGACTTTCTGTCAATACAATGATAGGGTCATCGCATACAGTGCATTGTCTTTCGCGTTGAGACAAGGCATCTGATAGTGCTAGTCACTCTTGATGTACCCGCTTGTGTGGAACACATCATTTACCTCCAGCCTTTGTCGTTAATATCCATCAGTTTGCGTGTGGTACATCGTACATCCTCGTTATTAAAATACAGCATCTGTTTTATCCCGCACATCTCTTGCATAAAGCCACAATTCAATGTGGTGCCGTGGGTATATTGTGGGGCAAATCACAAACCCAAAAACAGAAAAACTCAAACAGTATCGCGTTAAAAAAAAAGTAGAAAAACGTATACCTTCCCTCCCCCTCCCCGAAAAAAGTGTTCGTTCCAAATGTGAAAACTCATTGCATGCTCCTGGCGGCGTATTTCTGGTACTTCTTTGACAGTGTGCCTCAAACAGGTCTTCACCTGTGTATCACGTGTTGACAGATACGATAAGGAAAAGTAATTTAAATATTAAAATATATTAAAATTAACCTTGGTTACATATTTTTATCACAATTTAAAGTATTATTAATTTTAGTACTAATTGTTGTCAAATTCTATGGAAAGGTAGGGGTGGGGGTAATTACATCCCCCAAACCCCCGCCCTGGCTGCGTTCCTGCTATAGATCGTGGCTGATCCCTTCACCGCACCCGATTGTTCTGTCTCGATGGGAGGGGAGCGGAAAACACATCGAAGTATCAGTGGAGCTGGTCTGCTGGGATGTTAGCAGAATGCATCTTCGCGCTGATTGAGCGTATCTCGATCCTGGTCCGGGGGCGTGTTGCTGTTAGGCTTCATTTGGTGGTCGGGTACAGCCGCGTGGCGAGTGTTCCCCCAAAATGGCGTCCGGGAAACGGCTATGTCGTAGTGTCAATAAAGTTGTCTGGCTGCGTCTGTCGGCAATGATGTACGTGCAATAGGCAGGCGACAAGCGAGTCTCCAGTAGACCTGTCCATGTGTATTGTGTAGTGTGGAGGAGAGTGGGGGCGGCGTGTGCGCGGGTGACCTGCATCTGGCGCGTGGAGCAAAGCCTGGCGCGTGGCGGACGACTGTGCGAGTCAACGACCCTCGCTAACAGGAGCAAGGTCGGCCGCAGCTGTTCCTTTCCCACTTGTGGAGGGGGCGTGCGTAAGTCTCCTTTCGCTGCGGGTACCTGCAACTCCCACACAGCCCGCGCGAGTACGCCACTTGTAGCCGCGGCCTGCTGTTCCCTGAGGACATGTGTGGTCGAACATGGAAGCTTATAGCATTTTGTGCTTCCATCTTTGTATATTAGCGCATTGATTGTAATTTTTTTTTTTTTAAACTGAACATAAGTAAATGTTATCTTTAATTTTTTCACACATGAGAAATTTGTAATCCCTCTCGAACACACAGGTGATTTATAGTATTTTGTAGTTACGTCTCTGTATATCTGCCCATCTATTGTAAATAATTCTTTGAACTAATCATTTTTAGAATTATAGCTTTAATATTATTTCCAAAAAAAACAAATGTTTTAATCACTCCCCTTTTCCAAGTAAATTCCTGGTTACGCCACTGAGTTAGGTTCACAATAATGAAGTATAACTGTAACCATGGAACATAGGTCGTGTGCATGAGAGATCCTGACAGTGCAGAAAGGGAACAGTTATGCAGGTGTCGGGTAATTCGCGTGTACGGACTGCACCACACAAATCTGTGATGAAATCTAAGTAGTAAATATTGTTTGGTAAAAAAGCGTAAACGACTAAAACAACGTTAAAGTAGATGAAATGACTAACATTTAACGTCAAGCACAGCATACAGCATCAACATGCAAAACGTCGAAACGTCATAACCGGTGTTCAAAGTTTGCTCTGCCCATAGCAATGCGCTTTACCGCACGCTGGATGCATGCAGCATGCATGGAGCTTGACCGCCGGATGCAGCCATGGCCATTGCCATGCCCCAATGCTCACTGTATGTGAACTCCATGGCCTCTTTGGCACTACTGAGCTTGACCCTTTCATTTGACGTATTCCTTACCACCNGTGCGGAGCTTGACCGCCGGATGCAGCCATGGCCATTGCCATGCCCCAATACTCACTGTATGTGAACTCCATGGCCTCTTTGGCACTACTGAGCTTGACCCTTTCATTTGACGTATTCCTTACCACCGACACATTAGTTGCAGCATAGCCACATCACCTTTGCTAATTTGAATACCACATGTTCGCTACGATGTTTTTTGGACCTCTCATGTCATTTCCCTCGTATACGAAGGGTCTTATGCATTTTTACCAACGATGGTCTCGACACGTCCCCACAGGTAATAATCCACTGCATTCAGATCGGCGGAACGTGCAAGCCAGGCGATTGGTCCTGCACGACTCGCCCACCTATGAGGAAACTGCTCATCCAGACAGGCTCTGGCCTGAAATGTGGTGGCGCCACATCCGGCATGAAATGCATACGGTGTATCAGATCCAACGGGACGTCCTAGAATAGCACATCTAAATGATGTTTACAGACTCAGGAGTGTGTACCAACTACAGCAGCGGACACGGTGACATGGGCCCGTAACTCGGGAACCATCGAACCTAGAATATGTTCAAATGGAAGTTTTAGTTTGAGGTGTACTGTCCACACTCTGGTTATTGCCCACTATAACGCGACACATCGTGCATAACCGGGGCGAAGATTCCTGGCGTACGAAACATGAGGTGCATTCGGTTAGTGCACATGTGAGATGATAATAGTTCACGCTGATAGCCTGTAACTTTATGAAACTAGCATATCTTGATGTTGAATCATTACTATGGGAAGTTAGGACAGTTTAATGCGTACTCTTGTATTTTCAGTGTATCAGAACGTGTATCTAAACTCACCAGAGTAATTTTTATTTTATAGTATCTGCGTGATTTATCACTTGGGTTATTATCAGTTATGAAAAATACATTTGTAGTTTCTGCCATAAAATACCAGAAGACTTTAAAACTGCGCTAACATTTCAAAAATGCTCGTAAACTTTCATTTTTCCGTTACGTAAATAGTGTTTAAAATGTTCTCACCTTCAAACTAATTAAATATGGTCGTAAATATTATTTAACTTTGTTGCGTGCTGCAAGACTGTTATTCGCTAAAGAGCACCTAAAAAAGAACCAGGAGTTTTGGGACATCTGGTCAGATGAAACTAATATAAACCTTTTTGGCTCGGATGGTTTCCGCAGTATATGGAGAAAAGCTATCGCGGCCAATGGTATTACCAGCTCACTTCCCACAGTTATACAAGAGGGAGGTTCACTTCGGTTTGGGGACGTGGGTTTGCGAAAGGGGTCGGGAATATTCAATTTATTAATGGTACAAGGGACAGGTTTGTGTAAATGACATTGTGAGGAATGCCAAGCAAAATGCCGAAAATTTAGCAATGTTTCCTTCCTACATTTTTATAGTATAACTACACGAAGCATACAGCTGGCCTTTATAAAGAACGATTAAGTTGGAACATTCCAAAACAATTAAAAACCTCAACTCCTTTTTACATTAGTGGGAATTTCCGGCGTGTCGTGTGCACAGTAGGAATGTTTGTTCAGAGGAGGAGCTGAGAATAGTAGTGACTGAAGAATGGTGCAGCATCAGTCGTGAAAGAAGCGAGACTAGTCAACACCTTGCAGTGCAGATGCCAAGCAAGTTATCAAAGCCCCGAGGGTAAAGATATTAGTTAGAGCTTCTGTTTTGTGGGCGGGTTTCGTCAAATACGCTAGAAGGAAGACTTCAGACAGCTGGCTGGTTCACGCGAGAAGACGATGGTGCTGCACTCAAGCGGCGCGGCGTGGCGTGATGGCCGCGTCTTGTACGCATGGCCGCGATCGCACAAACTGAAGTAATGGCCAGAATTATTGAAAAATTGTATTAAACCTTCAGTCTTTTCTTGTCACGTAGAGCTAATAAAATTTTCTGAAGTAATAATAGTTCTCTTAAAAATTATTTATCGTAAGCTGTATTTTTTTCGGTACATTGCAGAGAACAAAGTAATTTAAAAATGGCCCGGGGGGGGGNTTGTATCAATAGTGGTAACTTTTCAAAGGAAGGATTGAGTTTTCATGATGTGCCACCTACAATATGACATAATTTTCATTGCGACTACGTGTTTATTCTTGTTGGCAAACAATGCAGAGCTCTCGCCTTTTGGGTAGTGAGCCACGAACAATGTCTGGGGAATATGTGCTGTGTATAGCGGTAAAAGTTATTTTAATAAATTCAGCTCAAAGTCTTATTTCCGATTTCCAAGAGACTGAAACATGTAAGTTGGTATTCATTACACACACACACGTGCACACATACACGCACGTCATATATACATACATCATATATGAAATCAATCGTTTGACAGCAATGAAGGTTAAGTAGAACCAAAGTTATTATTTTGTTGCTTTCTCATACTATTACAGATTAAGAAAAATTTTGAGCAGATAGTTAATAATTTCTTACCAAAAATGCTACCGATGGTGAAACATTTGAAGTTATGTTTCTGATGTAAGAAACATTGCAGAATGTGGTCTCATCCGGAAAGTTTTGGTTTGAGACCAGGAATCCAATAACTTAAAACTGCACAGGCGGCTTGGAATAGATGAGTGAAAGCCGTTTTTCGAGATAGATGATGAACGCATTTATGCATTTTACGACGCACCTCATCTGCTCGAATCAGTCCGGAATAATTTCAAAAAGTATGACATGAAAGTGAATGGAGGAAAAATTTCATGGAAGTATGTACGTATATTTTTCGATAGAGACAAATATATGAATCCCCGGCTTGCACCCAATTTGAAATATATATATATATATATATATATATATAATATATTTATTTATTTATATGCATTCATTATTACCAACGCATTTGTGTATTGCCGCTCAATTTCTGAGCCATTCTGTAAGTCGATAAATATTGACTCCCGGCATTACACCTCTAGCTACCCCAACAGTCAAGTTCCTAGAGATGGTTGACTATTCGATGTCTTCAATTCCAGCCTGCTGAAATCACCCTAGGTGTTTCAAAGAGCAATTAAAGAATCCTCGCCTCACTGGATGTACTTGAAGAAATGGTATAATATATAAGAAACATGGAAGTTCTCAATATAGGTAGGTGATAAAACATCGCTCCGCCCCCGTGTTGAATGATAATATTGCTGCTCTGAAACAATTATCGATTAAATTAAGAAATAAGTATGATTTATAGTTTCTCTTGGCTCGGCGTCTTGCGCAGGATTGCATGGGAAATACCTTCTCAATTGTACACGGTAAGGGAGGGAATCATGTTCGAAGTTCAGGTATTCTATTAGAGCAGCCATTTGTAATCAACTGCTCTCACTCTCTAAAGATGTATACTGACTTAGCTAAATATTTATTTAAGAGGGATGGTTTCTTGAAATATGCCGGTTCTATGCAATTAGTACAAACTGTGGGTGAATCAGCCACCAATGCAGACAGCGTAGATTCAGAAAATGTAGATGTGTCTGGACAATAGCAACCAGTATGCGGCAGGTTGGGCCTGCAGTGCATTGCCACATGCCGGATGCAGAAGTAAAACTCCATCGTACGAGAGAATCTTACTCTAGAGGATATTCATAACGGTACGACAATGCAGAGTTTTTTTTATCGCGATGAGTGTGTTCGTTTGTTGTCGGCCAGAATATGAGCTATTTGTAATTAATGCTTTGTGAACTTTCTTTTTGGAAGTGCAGTGGTGTCGGTGTTACTTTACTGCACTATTATTAATCCTTTATTATAACATAAAACTACATTAAACTTAATATTTAGATAGCACACGTGAAACTGAATAGTTAACATTTACGCAACAATACGTATACATTTAACTACATGTAATTCATTGCATAGTTAAGTCTCTTTTTTGCGTTACGAGCATTCATTACTTTCAGGAATCAACAGGCTAGTAATTTAAAACTAAGAAGCTTATCGCCTTCTGGCTAAACAAAATTTTTGAGAATTTTGCTTTTCCTCGAGATTTTCACAACGAACCAAACTTCTCTTTAAACAAAAAATACTCATCGTTTCGGCAAATTTGTATTGCAATTTTGTTTGAAAATCTGCAGCCTACTGATTAATATTTTTTTTTAGGAGAGACTATTTACACTTTAGTAAATATATTTACTTCGGCATGACCACGAAAGAGTGAAGAAATAACACAATTTTGTTTTGTAAAGATTTCGTTTATTACTTTGCGTGCCATGTTGAATTGGATTTTAAACTTTTCCGGAGCGAGTGCACGACTGTGGGAACAAGGTGCGACCATATCGCCGCGACATGCCGCTAGATATCAGCACTGTCGCTCTTTGCACGTGCGGCTGTGTTAGTATACAGCTGTCCTGTATTCTCCTTTTAGTGTACTTGGATTCATCTAGTAATTGTGATACAGAAATGTGCAACTCAGTTTAATTTTGCATTTTGTGTTACATTTTGTTTAGAAAAAAAAATCACTTGTTTTGAATAAGAAAATTAATTGCCCAGACTGGTTTTTATTAAGCGAAATAGACAGAACAGTTTATTTATCAAAAACAAATATTTTCATAACGTGGAAGGTGCGAGTAAGAAAGTGACAAAGTGTAGGTGTGATGTAACCACGAAGTGTGTGGCGACATTTATGTGCACTTGAGCCGTGCGGAATTGTAGGTTGCAGCACGCACGTGGCGCGGGTGTTGGTGACAAGGAGGTATACGTCGTACAACCTCCTTGGCGTCTCCCCGCTTGGCCGCGTGACGACACACGGGGCGCGTGTTGCGCATGCCCGAGGGGAAGAGAAGGGGTTGTGTGTCGGAAGGGTAGCTGGGTGGCGCAGTCGGGATCGATATGTCGCGACAGCTACTGCCGCGCCTGCACTTCACGACGGGACCCACGTCGTCCTTGGCCCTGCTGAGGCCGCGCGCCGACCCCCTCTCAGGTACCCACTGCCACTGTACGTCTGCGTGTGTGCTGCTACTTCCGCCATCCACCTCGCCACTGCTCGTGCTTCCATCAGGCGATACTTCAACAGCCAGCATTTCGAGGATATTTCATGACTTGTTGACATTTGTGATAACTCCATTAAAAATACCAAATTTAAATTACATCTATAGGTTCCGAAAAGTTATTTTGTCACAAAGTTTGGTTTCAGATAAACGTGTGTTTCCTGAAAATGCGGGAATGTCAATTTGGAAATGACTTTAAATCCGACGTTTGGTTTACCTGCAATCAGTGGCGTAACAATAGGGTGGCAGGACGGGCAAAAATGCCAGGGGCCCACGAGCACAGGAGGATCCTAACATTTATTATTACAAAATTTAGTGAAATTTATTAGTTTTGTGTTAAATTAATTTAAGTTACCTACTAAAGTACGTACACAAATTGAACAAAAAAATGTATCAAGATTTTAACGCATTTGTAAGAAAAAGATGTCGCCCAGTTTTAGAACGCATACGGTACGTAGTAATAAATCCTCGCCACTTGTGGAAGCGGCGCTGTAGCAACGCTGTCAGCTATGGAAGAAATGGTTTGTCTATTGTTTTTTTTTTGTTAGTTCATGTTTTCGCCGCGGGACTTCTTTCGTGGCGCGTGCTCTAGTAATAGTGACGCTCGGGGAATCCCCGCTCTCTGTTTTGCAAGTATAAGGAAGGCTCCACTACGCATACATCATTTGATTGTTCTGAGAAGTGGTTGTTTGTGGCATAGATTTTTTTTTTTTTTCGATATCACAGTTTTGGTTTTATCGGATCCGCGATCAGTCGCAAAGTTAATTAGTTAATTGTGGAAATTAGATAACAATATTTCTAGTTCTAGAAAGTATCTAAATGGGAGCGAAAAATGAAAGAGAAAGGAGGAGTCTGAAGAAAAAAATATAGTTGCCTAAAATAAATCAGTACTTTAAGAATGAAGATTTTATTGACGAAGAATCAAATGAACAGTGCGGCGAAAATGAATAAATTGACGTGACTAAAAGTGGCAGCATTGCAGAGCCCGACAACAGTGAATATCTAGATCCAGAGAAACCACAACCAGGTACGAGCAAAACTCAAAGTGAATCATTTTTGATGTGGAAAAAATTACCTTTTTGCCATATGTTACTGATAAGGGTAATTTTAAAGAACTAAATGATCAAGTGAAACGGTTTGTGATCGAAAACTGACATTGTAAACCTAAAGGCCCCTTCTTAAAACACAGTGACAATAGATCTTTCTTGGAAAAATATTATATTGTTTCTAGGTCTGGCGTAAAACTAGAACGTACATGGCTGTTCTATTCTCTATTGTTTCAAAAGGCATATTGTGAACCATGTTGGTTATTCGCAAATAGAGCATCTAAAAATATACAAAATGTTTGGATAGAAGGTTACGACGATTGGAAACATATTGTAGAAGCCATAGAAAGACACGAGACATCGAAAAGTCATTCGGATTCATGTATTTTATATCAACAATGGCGGTTACATTGAACACTAGATGAAGAGCAAGAATCCATAATCAAGAAAGAGAAATCTTTTTGGCGCCAAGTACTCACTAGACTCCTTGATGTTACTTGACACTTTCAACCTGTAATTTAGCTTTTCGTGGCCACAGAGAAAAGGCATTCAGCAATGATTCAAGTCCAAGAGGAAATTTTTTGAGTATTGTGGAGTTATTAGCGAAATACGATCCTGTTTTACAAGAATTGTTAAGTAAACCACAGGGCCAGACAAAATACAAAATGAGCTCATTGCTGTTCTGGTTCAAAAAGTGGAAAGCGCGCTGGTAAATGAAATAATAACCGCACCATTTTACTCCATTATATTTTATACGACTCAAGATATTTCGAAAACAGATCAATTGTGTGAACTTTACCGTTACTGTGTGATCGAGAAAGATGAAAATGGAACTCCAAAGGCGAAAATGGAACTCTAAAGGCGCTCGTAATTAAAGAGTAATTTTTAGGATTTCATGAAGTTAAGGATCAAACTGCCTTATCCAACCAGATTATAAAATCCATAAATGACAAAAATATTGCTCTGAATAAGTGTCGTGGACAATGATATGACGGTGCTAATAACATGAAAGGTACTTATGATGGAGTTCAAAAACTTATAAGAGATATCGAGCCAAATGCAGTGTATGTCCATTGTGCTGCTCATAATTTAAATCTGGTAGTTAATGATGCAGTAAAAGAGGTTATAGGAATGCTAACATTTTTCGAAACCGTGCAACAAATTTATAATTTTTTTGGGCACAGTATCAAAAGATGGAATATACTATCAAGTTTTATTTCTAATAAAGAAGGGGAGTCTTCAACTTCGGTGACATTAAAAACATCAAATCCAACTAGATGGGCAGGACGTTTCGATGCATTTCTGTTGTTTGTAACCATTCCTGTGACTACGGCTAGTGCCGAACGATCATTTTCAAAATTAAAATTGACAAAAACTATTTAAGAATTTCTATGGGACAAAAAAGGTTACGCAACTTAACTAATCTATCCACCGAACATTCCATGGCCCGAAATTTGATGTCAAAATTTAAAATTTCGACTAAAAATAAAATTATTTCAATTTAATACGCTCTTTAAATTAAAAGTTACTATAAAATATACGAAAAATGCACACAATAATTATAATAGCGTTTTTACGTACTTTACGTAGTGATTTATTAAAAAGAAACTACAGCGTTGGTTGAGATTCTTTACATTGCGGGATGAATTTGCCACGGGCCTCAACGGTATAGTTACGCCACTGCCTGCAATAGTGCTTCAGCTTTAAGCTATTTTTAAGTAAACTTTTATTTCAAAAGTTAAAACTGAACTCCGTGTGAATAGCCTACAGAATTGCCAAGTAAATTTTCTCATAGGTATGATGGCATGGGCAGTTATTTTTAGCTGTAGCTTAATGTATTTGTACGAAAAGAGAAAGAAATTAAAAAATCTTAAAAATGATTTTAATAGTTTTATCAAAGTAACTTTGTATTGTTTTCAAAATGTTTCCAGGGTATTTTATGCCGTTACAAAAAGATGCTGAAAATGTAGGAAGTAATTTTAGACTCGTGAACTTTCTTTTTGCTACGTATATCCTTACCTAGCGTGCAGAAAATAATAAAACCATTTTCAGTGATAAATGTAAACATTTCTGTAAATATTCAAATCGGAACACATGCATTCCCTTGGTAGCGCACC
>NQII01000590.1:599462-620449 GCA_002778355.1 Clitarchus hookeri | reverse complement strand
TACGACGCGCGTTGAGACAGGTGAGCAATGCGTTTACAAAAATGGTGCGACTTCCTCGAATGTTGAGTGATTCTTACCGCTGGCCATTTTACCTCGTGGGAGGGAGAGAGCATGGCGGAAGTTGTCCGCCACTCCAGTGTGGCGTTCATTGCTGCTTGCGACATTGCGTAGTTGCTTTTCGACGTTCGACCACTCAGAACTCCTGGAAATTCTCTCCGTTGCGTTCAGTGCTGAGGAATTGTATACGCACCAAGAGTATAGGCTGTTCGTGGTAAACTCAACGCTTATTGTGTCTTCACCCACCGTATGTAAAATTGTCATTGTCGTGGGCGTTACAACTTTATTTATGCGTCGCTCAGATGAAACCGTAAAATTATTGGTAAAAATATTTTACGAATTTGCGAATCCTAGCATTTGCATGCAGCAAAATAAATAATTTCAGTATTCACAAATGTTTACTTTGAAAACTTTAAACTCAACGTTAAGGCATGTAACGACTTGGCACATGCCAGTCAATGTGCTTGTTAAAATACATGCAGGTAGAGGCAGTGACATTTTTTCAAAGGTTGATTTCAAGATTGTTCCTGCTGGAATGGGTATGCAGAGGATCTATGACAAGAATTCGCTCGGATAGGACTATCCACTTTAAGTGTCCGCGAAAAAGCGTACCACCTGTTTCGCAGTTTATGTGTATTGTTACGTGAATGTCTGAGGGCCGTATCGGAGTTCGTGAGGGATGGAGGCCAATAAAAATAAAATAACTAAATTTTATAATTGTTTGTTCTCAATGCTACAAAACAGTCAAACATATGTTATTAACCAGTCTGAGTGTCCTATTAACTCTCATTCTTATTGAGCGCAATATTTAATTACTATTTTCATTTCAATTAGTCTTTATAGTAGTCTTTAATCTTGCTAATGTCCCTTAAACTGCTCCAGTTATTTCCACACGCTTAGTAAAAACAGTCTATTTCCATCGTCCCGAAAGTTTTTTCACCCACGCATCCAGTCCACAGTCCCGCAGATCAGTCCCACTCTTCACTGCACACAAGCTCGCCGACGCACTCTCGCAGATCACTGCAGTCGTCCCTCGCCGCTCCGGAGTCGCCCAACTGTCGCTTAAGGTCGCACGAGACGCCGAACTCTCGGCTCTTAATCACTCTCCACTCGGAGGCTCGTGTGTGGTATTTATACTTGAGGTAGGTGCCGTATAGAACATTCTCGGCAATCCAAGATGCTCTGGGAAAAGTAATGGTGATGACGTTCCTGCGTGATAAATGTAGAAATACGAGCTTCTCAGGGTCAGCGTGACGCGAGCTGCGATAAGTTGACCGGCGTGTGCGGCGGCGTCATTTATGATAGGCCGCTCGCTATCATATCACTTCCACTCGCTCGCGCGTAACAAATGAAGTGTCATTTGAGGAACAACACTAATAGGCTCTTCACGATAAAGTGAGCATTTTTGAGGCACTAGTTATTTTTTCCTTTCGGCTATTTTTTTTATCCTTTTAACCACCTTTTGAAACAAATATTGCAATGCAAGTAACAAATACAGTATGTGTATTCCACCGCACTCTGAAGTTAACGTCTAAGGCTAAAATAAATAATATTTATTGATTATTATTTTTAATGGGGGGAGGAGGGCTTTGAAAAGTGCTCACTTTACCCTGAATATCCTATAGATACAAATTAGGACTCGTTTAAAGAATAGTTTTCCTCGACAACTCGAGCTCTGCACGATAACTATCCGGACCCATAAGGCTGTTAAACGCTCTGTTGAGAGAGTTTTCCACTTCTATTTCAGGTAAATAGCGGTTCACTTCTTAAGTATGTTCCCCTGCAGTTCCCCTCACTCCAGATTGCCATATTATTCTGTTTTCTTGGGAGTAAGAAGGGTGGCTGTATTAGCATGTTTTGTTTTATAACTTTCGTTCCATTTACCTGTGTATTTGAATACATTATTCAAGTAGTATACCAGTAGCGAGTTAGTGGTGCCTGGAAAAGTTTAATTTATTTCTGGTTCTGCGGTCGTGATCGTCGCTCTCGAAGGATCAATAATCGATGAGCGGATATTTTAAACCCCTGCGCTCTCACCACTTCCTTTCGCTCAGGTACACGCCTGTGCCTTTCAAGTCTCCATGTCAGCGCAGATGGCTTTCTTGTGCGCGTGTGCGAGTTTTTATTGTATCAGATTGACTAGTAACAAGTAATGAAGTCGAAAGACCGCGTAAGCTGGATACAGGAGGATTAAAAAAAAAATGCCGCCTGTCCCATATACGAGAGATCAGCATACCACATTAAATTAGTTGGTTGGCAGGGATAGAAGTGAGGTGAGCTTGATCCTGGTATAAAATATGAATCTGAAATTTGATTAAAGTGCACATTCTGTTGACGTATTTCGTAGGCAGGAACTTCGCTATTTACGGTGACCGCCTTCATTTACTTAGTTTGATGGACGGAGGGGGGTATACGTCCTTAAACATCCAGTATTTTTTGTGGCGTCTGCGTGTGAATAGCATTTAAGGAACGACTCATAAATGCGTAACTCAGTTTTCCCTCCCGCCTCCACCCACCAGCGGAATGTGCATAATATATTTCAAACAAAACGTTCGTGTCCGTCAATGACTATAGTCTATTCACGGTTCCTGTCAAGTTTTCTGAATCCTTGCTAAAATTGTACTTCCAGGGTATTCCTCCACTTCATGCAAACAAAGCATAAGAGTATAGAAAATTACACAAAAGGGGCATCGCGTTGCATTCATGCGCACTCACTGTAACTTAATTATGTTGTAAAAAGAAGTATTTTCTATAAGGTATTTGTTCAGAATGAAAATTTTTCTGTAGAGTTGTGCATCTTGTGATAATTGTGAGCACAAAACTTCACACTAATAGTGGTCACATTGGAGGATTGGGATGCGACAACAGTAGGAGGTACAGGACAACCTTGACCATCCCTATCCCCTGCTACTGGTCGTGGTCAGTGCCGCGCAGAGGCTGACTTTGTGCGGACGAGTGTCGGGAGAGAAACTAGTCGCCTACTGGGACGGCGCGGCGTTCTTTCTCAAGCTGACTGCTGTTTCTACTATGTGTACCGTGATTATGAAAGTGTAATATTATTACAGTAGTAAAACGTATAAAGAAATCCGGTGATTGAACTAGCGTCTATGGCAACCTCCACATTACCCAAAGTGACAATGATGTTCGTTAGCAGGCGAATCACTTCCGATTAAACAGTATTACCAATGCATCTACTTTCTCACTGTTTTTATACGTATTAATTATACAATATACAGACAATGTATATAGAGAGATAGATGGGGAGATAGAGATAAATTAAATTTTAGCTTGATCAAAATTAAAGTATTATGTTTTATCATGTTAACACGGGCATGAAAGGCCTCTGATAAAAACATTAGAAAATAACCAAAAGTCGTACATGGGTGGTTTTATTCAAACAGTGCTAAGAAACCGCGAAGACACTCCACAAAATATCATAAACAATTTATACGTCCTTAATTTGTTTTTAATGCAAAACCTGTGTGTCATACGTTTTACACATGCGTCGCATGAGCTAATTCTTGATTGTCTTATCTGCTGTAGTTATCTTGAGCCCTGTGTACATTAGGATGTTTACTTGCTACACCGTAACCGATTTGCGGTAAAAAAAAAATTACTTTATCTGTCTGAAATGACAATAGCTCACAAGTATGTTATCTGTAGTGATGTGAAATTGTGAGTTCTCTGCTGTTTACCTTCGACACGTTTGCTAATGGGAGCATGTTTTCCATCTTTCTTTGTAGTACCCACGCAGAAATTTTACTTACTGCTAAAGTGCCACTGTCAGTGTTAGACCCATTAAAAACCGAATTGAGTGATCAAAAGTAGTGGGGACGAAGATTTTGGTTTAACGAATTAACTAGCACAATCCTGCTAGTTTCAGATAGGTTAATTTGTGGTAGGATATGCTATAATTACGTAAGATTGTGCGCCCAGTTGCATTGCCATAGTGCGAATCTCTTATTAGCCATGACTTCAGTATTACAAGAGTGGAGTAATTGTATTGTAAACTTGTTTGCAGATATTGATAAATGGCTGTTAACATATCTTGCGGGTTTTCAAGGGAATACCTGAATACCGTATTTTCTCTTTGTTACAACTGTTGTTTTTTGCTTTTCGTCTCCCGTATGTGAAATGTATTCCCAAACTCTTAAGATTCCGTTCGCGAGTTTTGATTGTATTAAAACTGAGGATAGATTCGAGCACCTGTGTATGCCTTCTAGTTATTTGGGTCACTTCAGACGCGGTAGCTTAGATGTTCTGTTACGGAGCTACCGGTAGTTTGTCACTGTTCTGTTTTCTGAGACAGTTTCCTGAGGCTATTTCAGCAGCCCACGGCATATACCAAATCAGAAACGTAGTGTGGGAAAGTGAGAGGAGTGTTTCACATGTAGTGCCCACCCCCTACTGCAAAACAGTTTCTGCACCTGGGGGATTCCTTAAAATAAACACGACTGTTTTTTGTTCACACTAATTTTTCCCTACATCGCAACCAAAATGCAGACTTATTGTTGACTTAAAGTTTGCCGATAAAACGTAATCTTACATTTTGCAGGTTTATTTGCGGCAGACCTTTTATAAGCACTTTTAATAAAAAAAATTTAATGTGGTTATTTGTGATTTAACCTACGGCGAGGGACGCAATTGCCAGTTGGTAATGTTTTTGTGGTTAGCGTAGATAATTATTTCTTGGGTCTGTACAAAAATATACACAGTATTTAGTTGTAAATAAACTAAATAGCAACAGTGTAAAACACGTGAATCAGGGCGAGACCAATGAAGACTGTACTCTTGGAACAAAAGTGAAGTACTGTACTCCCCGCCAGGGCTGGTCTATGGTGCACAGTGCACACGCAATATCTGCGGTTTGCCGCGAGGCGGGGTGTTTCCAAATAGCCTTCCACTTTCACCGCCTGCTGGGTCGGCCTGTGGACTGACTGACTGCAGTGATGTCGGCCAGCCAGCCACTGTTCTCAGGGCAACCTGCTTACTGTTCTTTTAACCCTTTGTTGGTCGCGGTCATGCTTAATTTTCGTTCCTACACCAGTAGAACAAGTTTGCGATCGTTATAGTTAACACTACAGAGGGCATTCTTGATTTATCAGGTGGTAGTGTCTTTAACAAGCAATGTTTATGTGACTGCTTTAACTCATGTTTGTGTGGAGGCAAAGCCATAGAGCCCTATAAACAGTGTACATACATTGAAAAACAAAAGAAACCTTTCTTTGTGCTGAAAGGGATTTTCTTGGGTTCATTCGAACCCTAGGTTTTATTAAGATGGTGACTGTCATATCTACAACAATTTGTTATAACTTAATGTTAAATGTGATTAAAAATAATTTATCCATATACTATGACTTCACGATTATACAGTCTGAGTATAAAAGAATAGCCCAACTTTGGTCTATAATATCAAAACCAAACAACCTACAGCCTTGATTGACCAATCAAATGAACCGTGGAACCGTGAAGTTTGTNTTCACGATTATACAGTCTGAGTATAAAAGAATAGCCCAACTTTGAAGGTCTATAATATCAAAACCAAACAACCTACAGCCTTGATTGACCAATCAAATGAACCGTGGAACCGTGAAGTTTGTTTACCATATATTCATAAATGTTCAATGTGACCACCACGAACGGCCCGAACGACATTTACGCGATACTCAAACTCGTTCCACACTCTTGTCAGCATGTCCGTAATTTTCGTTTTGAGGCCGTCAATGTTAGCCGGCAATGGTGGACGAAACACTTGATCCTTTATGTACCCCATAGAAAAAAATTACATATGGTAAGATCCGTTCTTCTTGGGGGCCAATGATGAAGAGACCAATCNGCCTGGTCACCAGCTGCTCCTCGACCAATCCAGCGTTGCGACAACGTCTCGTTCTTGTATCCGCGAACAGCTAGGTGCCAATGGGGTGGCGCACCACAAAGAAAACATCAGACCGTCCCCTTCACGTTGACGTGTCGAATGCGAGCTCGCTACCCCCTCACCACCTCAAACCAAGAGTTACGAACGCCATCCAAACCGTAATACCGGACATACTGACAAGAGCGTGGAACGAGTTTGAGTGTCGCGTAAATGTCGTTCGGGCCGTTCGTGGTGGTCACATTGAACATTAATGAATATATGGTAAACAAACTTCACGGTTCCACGGTTCATTTGATTGATCAATCAAGGTTGTAGGATGTTTGGTTTTGATAGTATAGACCAAAGTTGGGGTATTCTTTTATACTCATTCTGGACTGTGAAGGGCATAAGTGTGACTGCACGTTATTAGTGTTGCGATGTATGATTGCACTAAGTCCTTTGATTTCTTCTAAAGTATTGGGATGACCTACTTTAGGCCCTAAGTTGTTAATAATATACAGATGGGGCATGTTATACACATGTTTAGGTTTATACTAGTCTAGGTATGTAGTGCCAGATCATCACCAGTGTACCAGTTACGAAATGCTGCTAATTGTCAACTGCATTTGACACTTAACTTCTTGCCTGCAGCTTAGCTTTGGTTACTAAACATGGTTTAAATTTAATTTTAAATGTTAAATTGTATGTACTTTCCATACTATTATTTTACTCTTGCAAGTAGTCTTACCAGTTTGGATTTATTTACTGTTTTATTATTGTAGATGTCCATGCATCCAAGCCACTTGAAATGTTTTTTTCCCTCTCTTTACTAGGTTTCGGACAAATGGANCCAAGCCACTTGAAATGTTTTTTTCCCTCTCTTTACTAGGTTTCGGACAAATGGATGCTGACCTTAGACTTCCTTGTGTCTGTAGCACATAGCTTTATATTCTATTTCTCCAGGCGACTTGGAGACAATCCTACAGTTAATTGTTTGCTAGAATATTACATGACCTGATAAAAGGGTTAAACTNTATTATTTTACTCTTGCAAGTAGTCTTACCAGTTTGGATTTATTTACTGTTTTATTATTGTAGATGTCCATGCATCTAAGCCACTTGAAATGTTTTTTTCCCTCTCTTTACTAGGTTTCGGACAAATGGATGCTGACCTTAGACTTCCTTGTGTCTGTAGCACATAGCTTTATATTCTATTTTTCCAGGCGACTTGGAGACAATCCTACAGTTAATTGTTTGCTAGAATATTACATGACCTGATAAAAGGGTTAAACTTTGGTATTTCCTCTTGTCCACAGTTTTATGCAGCAACCGGGTGAGCCAAATGACCAAGACCTACAATGACATAGAAGCAGTAACTAGGCTTCTAGAAGAGGTGAATACTAAGATAGAATTTTTTTGTAAAGTTGTTTTTTTTTTTGTCTTCTGTTCACATAAACTTTAGTAATATTAAATAATTCATTCTGTAGTTAAATATAGACATTTGAAAACGGAAATCATAGAAAATATTGTAGTTACAAAAAAGTTCTATACTTGAGAATTTTTTTTTTGTAATTTCAGACATTGACTTTAAAAGCTTTGTGTAGTAAAAATATTTCTTTACAAATTTATTCTCTTAAGGGTGGTGGGGGGAGGGGCTATTAGTCAAGCCAAGAAACTTACATTATTTTTCCCCAGTGTTTGCTTTTTCTTAACTAGTATTAAAATAATAACTTTTAAATTCGCTATTTTGGCAGCTAGTGATTTACTCTTCACAGATTGCAGTAATTTTTTATGGCAAATACAATTCCACTAGATTTTCCTTAGTGTAATCCCTGATTTTGGAAAGTCACTTTTCAAAATACTTGTTTTCCATGGACTTTCAGCCTTCCTGAAAGGCCCTTAACATTAGAGTGGGTTATTTNACATAGAAGCAGTAACTAGGCTTCTAGAAGAGGTGAATACTAAGATAGAATTTTTTTGTAAAGTTGTTTTTTTTTTGTCTTCTGTTCACATAAACTTTAGTAATATTAAATAATTCATTCTGTAGTTAAATATAGACATTTGAAAACGGAAATCATAGAAAATATTGTAGTTACAAAAAAGTTCTATACTTGAGAATTTTTTTTTTTTTGTAATTTCAGACATTGACTTTAAAAGCTTTGTGTAGTAAAAATATCTCTTTACAAATTTATTCTCTTAAGGGTGGTGGGGGGAGGGGCTAGTAGTCAAACCAAGAAACTTACATTATTTTTCCCCAGTGTTTGCTTTTTCTTAACTAGTATTAAAATAATAACTTTTAAATTCGCTATTTTGGCAGCTAGTGATTTACTCTTCACAGATTGCAGTAATTTTTTATGGCAAATACAATTCCACTAGATTTTTCTTAGTGTAATCCCTGATTTTGGAAAGTCACTTTTCAAAATACTTGTTTTCCATGGACTTTCAGCCTTCCTGAAAGGCCCTTAACATTAGAGTGGGTTATTTTCCCAAGGGATGGTATTGCAGCCAAAGCATGATGTGTTCCTGTTAACGGAAGCTTTGCTGTCTCTTGGTGTTTGCAGAAAGAGAAGGACTTGGAGTTGACAGCTCGCATTGGCAAGGAGCTGCTTGCGCATAATCAGAAACTTGAAGCAAATGTTGCCGCCTTAGAAGCGGAGCTGAAGACAGCTAACGAGAAGCTAACACAGCTGAGCCATGAAGTTCTCAAGAAGACTGAGCTTATACAAATCCTCACGAACGATGTGGAAGATTCCAGCTCAGAGTCAGGTGGGTAATAGAGACAGTTGTGCACATATACTCAGTCTTCCTAACGTTCTGTTCACATCTGTTTTGCTTGTTTCCTGAATAGGTTAGGGTTAGATGAAATGGGTTCCGTTCTCACCTGATCCAGCAGGATAATCCTAGTTATAGGGATGATAGGTCATCATCTTGGTAAACACTACTATATTAAGTGGACGACGACATATAGTGGTAGCATGTACTTTTCATCTATTTGGTTTGAGTTAACATTGGATACATAAAGCTCAAAGAAAGAATAAAAGATGTTTTTGATATTTTTTGAATATTGCAAAACTCCAACCCCATTAACTTAGCACAACTGTGCTTATGAAGATAAGTATTTGAGAGTATGCAAAGGAAATTGCTTACAAAACACAAAAGGGCCGTGGTTAGGGTTTAAAAAGTGCCCTCACAGTAATAAATCCAGCATTTTAATTTTATAATACCCAGAGTCCAATGGTAGTGGTCATTCTGGACCAGCATATAAAAGTATCATGTTGAAAATCTATTGGCCTTTAAAATTATACGGTTCAGCCTGTAATAGTCCATACACAATTGAATCACATTAATATGACCACCTGCTAGTGTATTCAGAGTAACCGCCCTTCGTAGTACGGACAGCAGCTTGACTAGCTGGCAGTGACGCAGTCAGGTGCCAATAGGTCTCCTGGTATCTGGAGCCAAGCTGTCTGAAGTGCATCCCACAACTGTTGAAGGGTGCGTGGTGGAGGAGACAGGTGGCGAACACTACGAGCGATGTGATCCTACCGATGTTAAATTTGTATCGGGGCTNGGTGCGTGGTGGAGGAGACAGGTGGCGAACACTACGAGCGATGTGATCCTACCGATGTTAAATTTGTATCGGGGCTGTTTGGGGGCCAGGTAAGAACTGTGAAGTCCGAATAAAGTTCTTCCAACTACGCGTGGACACTTGTAGTCGTGTGACAATGCGCATTATCGTGCTGGAAGATCCCATCCTCCAGAGGAAAGACAATCATGTACGGGTGGACGTGTTCACTGAGGATGGATTCATAACCAAATTTATCAAGATTGCCATCCACGCGGATGATGGGACCTAGAGAATACCACGAGAACATTCCCCAGACCATAACACTGCCCCCAATGCCTTGTGTTCGTCCAGCAATGGATGCAGGGTGTCTGTTCTCAAACGTTTCTTGCTGGATATTTTCAGATATTGTGGGTGAACCATCTCTAGTTAGTGTAGTGCTCATCAGGGTGCAGGAGTCCGGGTAAGGAAGGAATGTTACTGTATGCAGGGACTCCCACAGCCCTGCGCTGCATTAACCTGGAGCTCATGCAACGCAGGATTGGCTCGCTGGAGGATGAGAACAGGTATCTGCGCAGCGAGGCCAGCCAGCTGGCCAGCGAGACAGACGACTGTGAGGAGGCGGAGCGCAAGCTTGTTGAGAGCATCGCCACACAGCTGGGTGAGTATTGGTTCCATCTGCGACTTCTCATAACGTGTTCACTTGAGAAGTTTTGGTTGGTGCTTAACGAGGTCTAGAGCATCGACAAGGATGAAATGTGAGGATGTAGCAGGGACAAAAAGGGAGGGGGGGCATGACTACCTAGAGATCCTGCATACGAATGTAATCTGCCAGGTTTCCTACATGCAACAGTCCAGGTGACCCTGCAGGTAATCTGAACTGTGCTCACTTTGGTAGGAGGAGAGTACAATAGTCAGATGACTACTACGCCCCCTCCCTCTAACTATTCATAAGGCTTCTTTGGCAAGAAGGTTGAAGCTTTGGTTAGACCCACCTGCATTGTGACTTTGAGTGCAAGTTTGATCACAGTGGTTTGGAGACCACTACCATNGAAGCTTTGGTTAGACCCACCTGCATTGTGACTTTGAGTGCAAGTTTGATCACAGTGGTTTGGAGACCACTACCATTAGGGGGTGTCTCTTTGCTTTGAGATTTCTTATGTGTGTATGTTACAAAAGGCAGTGCGACTTTGTTCTCAGCAGCTTTCGTATCCAAAAGTACTAAGAGGGCACCTCCAGACCGGGTCATACACAGCATACAAATTGTGGAGGGTGCAAATATAAAATTTTGCCACCTCCCCACCCCAAAAAAGTTAATTTTATTATTAATGTAATATTATTCAGTAAACACAACTTGAACATTAATGTGTTTATATTCAAAATAATGGTAACTACTAACAATTACCTCTTCTGTTATATTTAGTTTTTTGCATTATCTTTTTTTTTTTTTTTTTTGCCCCTTGTAAAAGATTTCTCCCCATTTCAGTATTAGTGGGGGGTGAGGTCTGCCCCCACCACCACCATTAAGAACAGTCCTGCTTCTAGGCCACAAGGTTCCAGATTCAAATGCTGGGTTAACCATGCACGTGTGTGCAATTTTTAGATTATGCGGTTGTGTTTCACATAAGGCACCCTCAATTAATTCAATTGGTATAAAAATGAGGGAGTTAACAAACCCAGTTCAATTTTTAAAATGTGTTGGGTTTTTAAGGTGATAACTTACGGCCAATGAGAATAAAGAAGAGACGGGGTGGAACACCAATGGAATGAAGATTTGTGAAGGAAACGGGAGAACCTCGAAACTCCTCACCACAGCAGTGTCCACCACTCCCCACATGGGAACCCCTGGCCAAAAATTTTCAGTTTGTCAGGGTCCAGGATCAGACCGGATACATCTCGGTGATTGGTTTAAATTGTGGTTTCCATTGAGCCACCCATGGGTCGTAAAACAGTTTCATAATGAAATGTTTGAGGCACAAAATGTGGTCTGAATGAATAATGGAGATTTGGTAGACAACAGAGAACTTGAATAGTGTCCTAACAATTGGTACTATTGCCAGTTTGTACCTGTCCACTTTACTGTAGCTTCCACAACAAAGAAGGTAAAGGATGTGGTTACACTGTATGGCCACACATGACATTCAGTGATACGGCATGCATTCAAGGTAGTCCAATTATTCTAGGTGCAGCTAGTCCCATTCTATTTGAAGAGTAGTGTGGAGCTGTGAATTGTCCTTACGGAGGCTGACGGGCTGCAGTGTCTCTTCATAATGCATCCAAGTCATGCTCTGTAGGGTTAGAGCCATCGATTTGGCTGGCCTGTACCTGCTGTGGATATATCCACTTTCAAAAATTCATTTCTGAAGGAAATTTCAAGGAGGCATGCATTATCATCCATGAAGATGAAGTCTGCAGAAACTATACATTGGAAACATTACACATGTGGTTGCAGTAAGTCATCTGAGTGCCTCTTGGCATTGATGCTACCACCAGTAAAGATGTGCAGCTCCGTATACCCGCTGAGCATCGTGTCTGCCCACATCAGTACACAATCACTCCGCTGCCATATAAAGCCACAGTGTGTCCCTTCCCACAATGTTCCTGGGAGAGTACACACTTCCACATTCTCTCCATACAGTTGCGCAACAGAAATTATGGTGAAAATGTATTGGCACAGTTATGTGGAGAACATTCATCTGCGGAAAAAATCTCCTAGTCAGGGCCAGTTTTGTTTTATTCCACTGTAAACTGGTCCGTCTGTGCACTGCAGAGTAGGACAAGGTGCTGGATGTCTTGACGTACAGGCCTGTCTCCTAAGAAACTGAAATGCCAGAGTAGGCTGCAGTCTCTGCAGACAACTTTCTTGCACGCATGCACTGATTTCTTTATGCAGTTAATGCCAGACGTGTTGACATATGGACAACCTTTTAGTGGCCTATGACGTGTCCTCTCTCATAACCAGTGCTAAAACCTGGAAATGATTCTCTGTAGGGATGGGTTCATTCCATTATTTTTCTGGTTCTCGGTTTGGTACTGTTTCTTACAAATCTGTTCTCTATTCTCATGTAATATTAGGAACGTCCCATAACATTTTGTAACAGCTTCAGGTTTTAATTTTAAATTAAGCAGTTTTAGTTTCAAAGAGAAATATAATGCTAAAATGCAAAACAAATTTAAATCAGTTTTATTCGCACCTAGGAAAAAAATTTAAAAATTTTTACAATTAACTCAGGAACACACAGTTTTCTACTTTATAATTAAATGCATGGTATTATTTAAAAATATTTTTACTACTTGAACGTAGGCTCTGGCAAAGTTTTGATAATTTTAACATTTGCGTACATCACATAACCTCAAAAATAATTTACATTAATGTACGCCAGAGGTATGGCGTCAAGTTGCATATATTATCTTGGCAACTGGTTTCCTCCAGTTCACCATCGTTACCGTTTCATTTTCCATTGCCTGCCAGTGTTGTCCATTTTGTGCACGTTTCATGTTAGAACCTGTATTAAACATGTTTACGTATTTATATACTACACCCCCTTACCCTTTGTTGTGCTCAGAATTTTTCCATTGAAATTATTAGGAAGTACAGTGTGACAAACTTTCCAGTGTGGTGCGAGAGATAATTTGAAAAAAATAGCGATAGTTGTAAGCAGGTTTGTGTGTAAATGTGGTAAATTTTACCTTTCAACATTTGTTAAATTCATACTAAGTGGGGGTTGCAGCCAGTGGCTCAAAGCAACTAAATTCAGTAATGAAATAATGGTAGAATCATTTTTTGAAATTATCATTCAGTTAAGTTCCTTGGTGTACAATCATAACAAACATCTTATAACTTCAGTGAAGACAAATGGATTGAAAGTTATATAATTACAAAGCCACAGTTTTTNGAGGGGATTTCTACTGGATAAACTTGTGTGTGATGGCACGTTCAGCAAACTGTCAAACTAAGCCCTGCCCATGCCACATAACAATATGTATGTGTGCACACGCGTGCTTGTATGTCATGCAGTGATGGAGAGTGTGGTGTTGCAGCGAGCGCAAACATGGAGATGGGCGGGCTGGAGGAAGAGTTGTATCGCTGTAAAGAGGAGAGCAGGCAGCAACAGGAGCAGATAGCCAGCCTCACCTACAAGCTCACGGAAGCAGACATCACCATACACAGGGTGAGTTTCCTTCCGTGCTCTGCTGTCGCCTACGCTCGGAGACCTCACTTGGCTGAGTACTTTTGAAAGCCCTTCTGAATATCCTAGCAGACTGTAGTTTGTCCTTCCGTTACATNAGACCTCACTTGGCTGAGTACTTTTGAAAGCCCTTCTGAATATCCTAGCAGACTGTAGTTTGTCCTTCCGTTACATGTTATTAACAGTATTCATTAACATACAAAGTAGTCTGCCAAAATTAATAAATAATTAGCAGTGAAAGGCAGTTTGTCCCTCCTATCCTACCCATCCCGTACTACCAGATGTATTCATTCAAAAACATTTTGCCCATTAAAAATTGCCATGTGAAACCAGGTCTCCTATTTTGTGTTTTCGTGGTGGTGTAGGAATTTTCCTGCATGCTTAACAAATGGGATGTCTTTAGTTTGGCTACCATAACAAATGTGGGTAGGACATTTATTGAGTTAGAAGTAGAGCTTGCTTGTGAAGCTAGTTGTGATAAAATGCTATTCTCACATTTATTGCATAGAAAACAAATTATGTGCAACCTCCTAAATTATGTTGCACTATGAAACAAACTCTGTTGCGAGATTTTCAATACTTCGTTGCCCCTTGACACTGTTTTTCCGGCAATGTTTTTTATGCTTCCTAAAGAATTACGAAGGTTGTAGTGACAAGGTTTTCATCACCAACAGATGATTTGCTCAGTGTCATGATCAATACTATGTTAAATAAGAGTTGGTGACAAATGTTACATGCACTCTTGCCCACTGATTTTGAAATACAACACTCGCGATATAAGACCAGCCTAGCATCAAAGTAATGGGGAAATGTTTCTTTGTACTTTTTATTACTAACTGCTAATACTGCTAATATACAAACATTAAAAAAAGTAAATTTTATTCCTTCAGTAGATGTAAATTAATAAGTAAAGTACTTCCTTCAAAGTAGTGAGCTTATCCAGTTTCAGATCATTAGGCATGGTTGATCGTAACAGTAGCATATTTTTGCACTGTATTTTTTACTTATGCTCTAATAAGGTTTGGGATGATTGTCAAATAATTTCAGTGCATATAATGTAAACTTAACAATACACAAAATACTCCAAAGCATGTTGCAAAAAAGTACTGATATTTGACATGTTTAATGAGTTTTCAAGGTATATAATTATTTCTGTACATGTATTGAAATACATGAAATACATAAACACAAATACTTATTTTGTGAAGTATCCTCAAAACAATAGCCAGCAAGATTTGTACACTTTTCAATTTTATCGGGTAAAACATTGCTTTGGGGGAAGAGAGTACCTAATTTATGTAATGTGTAAAATGTTTTAGTTACTGCATTGACAATAACTTCTCCCTCTTCACAAATTATAAAAGGGGGAGGGGGAGGAAGATTGCTAATTAAGTATTTTAGGAAAGTAGTCATAACTGCGGGTTTGCTATTTCACAACAAAACTCAAATTACACATTAGGTAGAATTGAACTCTTGTTTCTGCCAGGTTATCCTTTCAAGGATAATATATCCTTTCACATTGGGAGCTTACTACTGTAATAGTTCTGCAGACATTAAAACATTTGTGCCAGAAAATATAATTGTTATATGCTGGCAAATAACACTAGGTGAGAAAATTTTGACTTTAATTAATGTTGGATAGTGCGCTTGGTTACTGACGTTTCGAGGGAATTTCTTAATTGGCTATTAAATCTGCTAAAGGTTTCTCACCGTCAAGTAAGCACTTTTTAAATAACCTATGAAAAAAAAATCTCTGCCCATAACTACATATGTGCTACAGTGCTCACTGGCAGACAGACTGCTAGTTAAGTTTGCAGTTTTGTGACTTGACTTTGTACTGGGTGTGTAATATTTGAAATTTATGGGTATTGAAGTCAGTGTTTGTTTTATACACAATAAGCACTCTGGATATTAACACATTTACTTCACAAAAAATTTTTAGTTCTACTTTGATAATTCTTGAATAAAGTAAGACTGTCAGTGGCAGTGTTAGGTTTCATGCAAGGCAGAATGATAACAAATGGTTAGAGAAATAAATCCGAAGCAGGACTTTAAAAAGTGCTCAACTAACTGAACAGTCTGTAATTGCATAGATGAGCTCTTGAGGCTGTTAATGCAAGGTATATGCTCTATGCTGTGGTGAGGAGCCAGCATGTTGACAGTGTTAAAAGGGAAGATGTAACATGTTGAGATGTGTGTGTGACAGCTTACGCTGGAGAACGAGCAACTGACGAGCCTGCTGGGGGTGACGAGGGAGAACCAGTCGAAGTTGGCGACTGAGCTGGCAGACCTGAAGGATCGCTACGCGGAGGTGATGGGGCTCCTGCACGACACCCAGGAGCAGCTGCGGCGCCAGAGGCACAAGGGCTACCCGCAGGTGCGGGGCGGCTCCCTCTTCCCCTCGCTCTGCACCACGGCCCTGCCCGACTCGATCGCCTCTGAGCTGGAGAGCTCCCTGCACTCGGAGCTCAGCCTCGACTCTGGCATCAGCACCGACAGGCAGTGAGTGTGCTGTGGCTCTGTGTTACTCAGCTCTTTCTCCCAAGACTGAAGATACAGTATATTTGGAAAAGTGTTCTGAATTAGGTGTTGAAAGTACCTTGCTAGGACTCTCTAGAGATGATGGAAAATAGTTAGACTTCCACAAACTGTGAATTTACCTGAATGTGCAATTTTATAATCATTTAACAGTTTATTTTGGTTAATTTAAGAAATCTGGACATCAGACGAAATGAGCAACATACAAATCACTGTTTAAATTGTGTTTCTCTTAACGGAGGCATTTTGTAACTATGGAAAAACCAAACAATGAAGTAAATATGCAACATTAGCATGCATAGATATGCATACTAGCGACATATCTAGAGGTATATATTGTACAACCTTTTGTCATATTTGAGGTTACCTGTGTATTGAAGTTAATGTTTAAAAGTTCTGAAATTCAGTGTGCCACAAACAAACTCTTGCAATNTTTGAGGTTACCTGTGTATTGAAGTTAATGTTTAAAAGTTCTGAAATTCAGTGTGCCACAAACAAACTCTTGCAATGTAGTTTCTGGATACTTATGAGAAACATTTATGTATAAACAATATCACATTTTAAAATGCTTGCAGTTCTGTGTGCATATTTTTTATTTTGTTGGCCAGTCCTGTGGCTCTATAAGCTAATGTGTGCATAATCATTTGTAATCTAGCACATGTCCTACATGGTAAGTTTTGATATTGTTCTTGAGACATTGTGTTACTTACCATAGTTGTGGGTTCACGTGGAGAAAAATGCTTTTGCCAAGTGTACTAAATCTTGAAGAATGGGAAATTTCCTTCTGAATTAAATACAACACTGCTACTGGTACGTAATACAATCTCATCAGCTAGGGTTGGTTAATATTCCAGTACAGCTTCTAGTGTGGTGCAGAGGCTCAATTTTGTAAGAAGTAATTTTCTCTTTAGGAAATATGTCTGTAAAATTTATAGATGCTAATAGATACTATAAACCAAATGCACACGTGCATGCGCACACATGCACGCACACACATGCATGCACATTCTATTTTCCATTATCTCTAGTAGTGGAAAATGTCACTAGGATCATGAATTAAGACAACTGGGCATGTCTAGATCCTNCTATTTTCCATTATCTCTAGTAGTGGAAAATGTCACTAGGATCATGAATTAAGACAACTGGGCATGTCTAGATCCTAAACATCTGTCAGCTTGTTAAAAGGCAATGATTAAATGTAGAAGTAACTTAGGACCTGGGAACCATGTCCCAATAAAGGCAGTCTGATTTTATGCTGCACCTCAATGTGTCGGTGTGTACTATAATGGTCGTAAGTAGGCTCGGACCTCTTAATTTCCATAGCAATGGACAATCTGNCTCAATGTGTCGGTGTGTACTATAATGGTCGTAAGTAGGCTCGGACCTCTTAATTTCCATAGCAATGGACAATCTGTAGAGCATATTTGGTTAATGACAATCAATAGGTCCATAGCAAACATCATGGTATTTTGCATTGCCGTGTAGGAGTCGGGGCTGGAATGCAAACTCACATGGTTTTAGAAATATTTTAACCTTACAAGCACTTTCATACTTTATTTTGTGTTAATAAAATCTCACATTTTGCTGTAAAGTTAGTATAATTTTTAGATGCTTGCTCATTGGGTTTTGTGGTCCTAGAATTGCACAAGTTCTATACACAGTGCAACTGCATTATAACAACAGTTCTTGATGGCGGGCTATATTATCACTTATTGACCAAATTCACATTGTGTGTTCAGAAGCAGACAAGCTGACCACAAAAATACAGTGCGGCACGANTTATCACTTATTGACCAAATTCACATTGTGTGTTCAGAAGCAGACAAGCTGACCACAAAAATACAGTGCGGCACGATATCTAACGGTGGCACTTTTGCACACACAACTGTTTTTCACTTAAATGTTTTTGAAATTAGAACTTAAATATGTGTGTCGATGATCGAGAAAAAAAATTACCATCCCTTATCTAAAATGTCTCGGATTGAAGACACAAAATAAACATTACACAGAACAGCTGTTTGAATCATTTGAATGATATGGCTTATAAGTCTGAACTGTACTGGCTAGTTGAAAGAACTCTCTCTCTCTCTCTCTCTCTCTCTCTCTCTCCCTCTCCCCCCCGCCCCTTCCCCCTTCACCATATTCAATGGTATCATTTCATGTCCTCGTTTGAAATGTAAAAAGCAGAGGAAAGTTTTCACATCCACATTGCTTTTACAATTACAAATAATTAGAAACATTAAACACTTTATTGCAGTTGCTTATACAATTCCTCGTGACATTTGAATTAAGAGATTTTCGTATCTAAGCAAAGTTACTGTCCTTCCACATTATTCTTATGGATCAGTTCACCAATTACTTNAATTAAGAGATTTTCGTATCTAAGCAAAGTTACTGTCCTTCCACATTATTCTTATGGATCAGTTCACCAATTACTTAAGAGTGCTTTAATCACTATTAAAAACAATACTGCACACTTACAAACATTAAAGTTTACAAGACAATACTGAAAATACCACCAGTATTGACTTTATCTTCATAATAATTACNTGAGAGTGCTTTAATCACTATTAAAAACAATACTGCACAGTTACAAACATTAAAGTTTACAAGACAATACTGAAAATACCACCAGTATTGACTTTATCTTCATAATAATTAGTAAAAGTGTTATGTGTAATAACTTTTATTCCTATTGTTCTCGTCTCTCCTTGCTTGAGTACGCTCTTCTGTTCTTCTTTACCTCCCCTTTTATATCTAGCCATTGATTAGTATTTTCCTCAGTCAACCTAGTTTTTATAAAAGTAACTGCCTGAAAGACAATAGACAACCAAAGCTGAAAGGGGATAGAGGAGATGGTACCATACTGGAAGGGGTGAAAGGCACTCCGTACACTTCTATTCTGCCTTTTGTGTCCAAGAGGGATAGAAAAAAAGGAAACTTGAACATTATTTTGGTCTTAATTACATGAAGTGTACACAGTTACATGCGTTTCGGCTCATGGAAAGTGATGTTGTAGTAAGTGAGAAAACAAACTGTTTCTCATTTTAAAAATATTAACCTTCTATTTAATATGGAATACAGCAGTGCATTGACAATTTTTCAATTCTCACTCATGATGCTGTTCGACACTTAGTCACATTTACCACTCGTGAGCTCATCAGGGTTTGTGCAGTACCAAGATGAATTACTTTCATAACCTTAGTTTTGCGTGTGATATGAAGATGGGTAGATGAGCAGTGTTTGTGTGGCGTGGTTTGCAGGCCGAACTACAAGAAGGTGTTTGAGACGGTGCGATGCGCGTCTCGAAACAGCAGCAACGGGGGCAGTGTGACGGACAGCCCAGTGCATCAGCTGGGTGGGCGGGTCTCGTCCCAGTTTGGCGGCGGAGGGACGGTGATGTCCTCCGGCCCGCGCATGAGTACGCAAGCCCTGCGCCCTCAGGGCGGCTCCATCTACAGTAACTCCTCGCTCAGCTTTCCCAGCCTGGACTCCGTGGGTCACAGCGACAGCGAGTTCTCGGTCATTACAGACACAGATGACTCGTACCCGTAAGTCATCCCTCTCTTCTCTGCTCGCCTTGCTTTCACACGAGCCTGCATTTGGTTTAATGGAAATGCTTTACTGAATCTCTGTTTTAAAAACTGTACATACTGTTGTTACTTGCTGTTAATTTCTGAGTGAGGTGGTGTAGTGTCATATTAGGATCTGGGTTAAAGTACCACAGCAGCATATTTATCTATCTTTTGTTGCAACAACATAAATAAAATGTATGGTATATTTGAAAATTACATTGTAGAAGTAAATTTTTTACTTTTGTTTTGGTATTTTTAAAACTTAGTTCACAATACACATTTCAGTTAATAAGTAACATTAAATTTTTGAAAATTGAACCACCCTTATTTTATTTTGAGGAAAAAGATTGCGCAGTGCATGTTCTACAGATTTCAATATCGGACTTTGGTTGTGCAAACCTTCTATCTCTTAAGGAATACGTATGTGGATCTTGAACTGTGTTGCAGTGTGTTTGAAATACACATTTTTCCCTGAAACTATGTTACGTGTGTCATATGTTCTGATCTACAAAAAGAAAATACGCTTAAGAGAGGCCTTCATACATACTACTTCCAAGACACTGTAATGACGCAATATTCTGAATTTTTCGGGACTCGAGTGTAAAAATTCTTTCGTGTTTGTGAAGCTTTGGGACAGCTTCGTAATATTTTTATCGTGTTTCAGTTTAAAGCCGTGGTGGCCAGTTTCCCGTCTTAGTTTATCAGGCGGACGTGTGCATTTGTAGGTTAAGGGGCGGACGTCTGCGTGTTAAGTTTTTATCAGGAGTCCTGGTTACAGTTTTCGTTTCGAACTTTGGAGTTTTTGAAACCTCATCATTATTTAGTTCCTTCAGCGCAGTTTCACTGCGTCATCCAAATTTTATAAGAAACGAGAGGTTAGATTATCGGGNTTCAGCGCAGTTTCACTGCGTCATCCAAATTTTATAAGAAACGAGAGGTTAGATTATCGGGATGTTGAATGCGGCAACAGTTATAGTTCCCCCAGCGCAGTTTTAGGCAATGTCAACAAGTTTTTGTGGACGGCGAAGTTTGTTAATGTTGACGGCGCAGGAGTAGTTCGTACGGAGCAGTCAGTTATGATAACGTTGTGTTGATCGCGGGACACGTGCAGTTTAGATGACGCTGCTGGCAGATGCTGGATGCAGGTGCTTATCTTAGGAGAAGGGGGCGATAGGCCTGCATATATATACTAGTGGTGTCTATCGCCTA
>NQII01000590.1:563103-598017 GCA_002778355.1 Clitarchus hookeri | reverse complement strand
CATAAATGTGAGTACAAGAAACAAACTAGTTTAGAAAACTGTGTACCTTTCATTGTTCAAAATGGTATGGAAATGGGCAAGCCAATCGTTGACGAAAGAGAACAACCCGAAAATAACGAACGAAAGAGGGTTCACATTTTCAGTAGCCCCCCGGAGGTACGTAATAGAATTACAAAAGCCGGCTCAAAATCAAGCACTCCCTCAATATGCGGAACTTCACCGCGTAGTGACGGACTTGCATCTCCAAACTCATCCGGAACCATTAAAAGACCTCACCTCTCATGTTCAGATTCTATTAGACAAGTTCAACAAGAACAAAATTTACTTGAACATTACCAACATCAGCAGCCGTCGACATCGGCTCAATATAATAGGAGGGATTATTCCACATCTCAAACCATACAACATACTAAAATTATGGATACAAACGCAGAATGCGACGGAGCGTCCATTCCACTTCCATGTCGAGGACACAGAGACACTCCATCAACTACTACTGGCGAAAATTCTAGACTACCCTCGCGAGATGTTGTGATTTTGAGACATTTCCACACCACCCAAGAGGTAGTCTCAATGGCGCATTAGGTCTTTTAGCCGACCTTCCCCAGTAGGTATATAGGCTTTGTTAGTGGTTTTTTTTTGCTTTNAGACATTTCCACACCACCCAAGAGGTAGTCTCAATGGCGCATTAGGTCTTTTAGCCGACCTTCCCCAGTAGGTATATAGGCTTTGTTAGTGGTTTTTTTTTGCTTTTTTTGGTTAGGTTTAGATAATATTTCTGAAGTCGTATCCCATGTACTTCTCTTTGCAGAATGTTGCTTCTGTGTGCGGTTCTGTTCCTTTTGGAATTTCTGGAAGTTTTATACAGTCTCTGTTGTGATGATTAACTATTGCAGAGGATAGCGGTGAAGGCATGATTAGCGTATATTCGAATGACATTTGCATACGCAGTCTGTATCTGAATTTCATGTGTCCTGTTTCGTTGGGTATTTCAGGACATGCTAGTGCCAACAGAGGATTGTTTTGTTGGTATCTCATGACATATGTGGTATATCCTTCTGTCTTTCGAGATTGTAAATAATTATTGAAATTGTCGTCAGTTCCTGTTATTATAGGTATGGCAACGTAATATGATGCTTCGTCGTCTGGTAAACTTGATGTTGAATAGAATTGACCGTTTGGTGGGTTTACAGTTGTATATTGTATATGTTTACTGTTACCCACGGCTAATTCTTCGTACGTAAAGTAGTCCCCAGTTTTATAATCTGGCATTACATTTACGTCTTGTTTTTTAAGAAATGGTGGTGAACAGCAGTCAGTGTCATATGTGACGTCGTGACATGATCTGTCGCCATGAAGTAATATTAAATTTTGAGAGCTTTCGAAGTCCCATGTAGTAGTAGATGTTGAACCTTGAGTTAGTAATCTCTGTCTGGTTGTTGCTTGGTTGTGAATGGAAAATTTGAAATTGTGGAATTTTATTCCTATGGCTTGTTTTGCAATATTGTCGAAGAAAGCTTTTTGTCTATAATTTGCTATTGAAGATGATTCAACTGTGCCAAACCAGAATCCTAGGTTTCTGTATGGAAGTATTGTTATGTATCCACTATCTGCTGTGTAATCCCACCAATATTGATTGGTGTATGTACCGTGGAATATACCCATAGATCTCGTGAGAAAGTTTGAAGTTGTGGTCGGTGACATATGCTTACCATATCCTTCGCTGCTATCCTCTGTGGTTTGCCCCATTGTGGTGATGTTGTTGATTGCTTCTCTTTTTTGACGTTTTCCTTCATTTTCTTTATTTCCTTCTGCTTCTCGTTTATGCCTGTAATTCAGAAATAAAGGAGTCTATGTTATGAAGTGCTAGGATGTTGTCTCGTTTTGACATGAGAGATGTTATAGTTCTAGGTTTAAATGCAATATAATGTTCACATGGTTGTATTTGGATCAACTTGTTGTATATTTCTTTAAAATATATCAACATATGACATACCAAGTCGTTGTGTGTGATCGGAACCCCTGGTGCATCGATTGTCCGCAACTTACTGAGACCGTTGTGGTAGATCTGTCTTTTAAGTTGGAATTGATGTATCCTGATACTGAGGGGTTCTTTTTCTTCGCGCTCGCACCAGTTCCATAGGCTGGAATTTGTGGTCATGAATATTGGAAGTCTTTGAATCGGTTCCTTATCCGAATGTTTGATGTCTGTAGTTATTGTGGCTCCTTCTAGCAGCAGTTTCCAGGTACCGACGTTTGTGTTATCTATTAGAGGTTCCTCGAATAGTACACATGAACTGGACGGTAATTGGTCAAAGTGGAATCCAGTCCTGTCCCTTTCTCTGGAGATAAGGGTGGGCTCACAGGGTTCTGTTAGGAGACGTAGCAACATGGATTTGCCTGTGTTAGTTGGGCCCTCCAACACAAATCCGTTGATTTTCGTTTCCATTTTAGATTGGATTGCCACGAAAGCTGCATAGAAGTCTTCTGCCTTGATATTGTTCATTTTAAATAGACTGTCTAACCAGGTGACCTGTTCTCTATGGTAGATGGCGTCTGCTTTGTCGATCAATTCAAAGTAATGGGTACTGGAAATATACATTTTGTGTTCGGTATTGTTAAATTTAATTAACATTTTCAGATAGCTGGTAAATGATGGTCCCGCTAATTTCATTAAGTGAATTTTCGTTTCGTAATCCACAACTTGGATGAAGTTTTCGTAACTGGTTATGTTCTTAGTGGTAATTATTTCTTGTAGTGACTCTATTATGTTTGATCGATTTTGCATGGTTATGTATTTTCCTTCGTTGGTTTGACTTTTAAGATTCTCGTAGTAATCACGGCAGTTACTGTAATCTACCGTGTCATAAGATTCAGTTATGTTGTTCAGGGCCCTGGTTAGACTGGTCTCTCCAGTTCCAAATTTATGACATGTGGTGAGGCCGTAGCGCGCGCAATAGTCCAAGAAGTTTTGGAGATTCCTAATGCGTTGCAATGTAATATGGCACGTTGCAACTGCATTAGGTGAGGCTCCAAGGTATTCAAGTATTCGTCGGGCACTCCTAATGTTGTTGTTATGGGTGCTTGTGAAGACGATGTGCTGGTGGTCTCCATGGTCGAAGATAACGAATGTAGGTTTTTTTCCCTTTCTGGTAAGTTTTGACCGGATGCTGTTGATAGTGACTGCTGGGTCTCGGAGGATGAGGGTGAAATGGTTTTCCGGTCGAAAATCCCCTCCTTGGTACTCTCTACTAACGTTAAGTTGTTCATCTGCTCCCATGGTGGATTCTCTGGGGCTAGTGTTATCTCGCGAGGGTAGTCTAGAATTTTCGCCAGTAGTAGTTGATGGAGTGTCTCTGTGTCCTCGACATGGAAGTGGAATGGACGCTCCGTCGCATTCTGCGTTTGTATCCATAATTTTAGTATGTTGTATGGTTTGAGATGTGGAATAATCCCTCCTATTATATTGAGCCGATGTCGACGGCTGCTGATGTTGGTAATGTTCAAGTAAATTTTGTTCTTGTTGAACTTGTCTAATAGAATCTGAACATGAGAGGTGAGGTCTTTTAATGGTTCCGGATGAGTTTGGAGATGCAAGTCCGTCACTACGCGGTGAAGTTCCGCATATTGAGGGAGTGCTTGATTTTGAGCCGGCTTTTGTAATTCTATTACGTACCTCCGGGGGGCTACTGAAAATGTGAACCCTCTTTCGTTCGTTATTTTCGGGTTGTTCTCTTTCGTCAACGATTGGCTTGCCCATTTCCATACCATTTTGAACAATGAAAGGTACACAGTTTTCTAAACTAGTTTGTTTCTTGTACTCACATTTATGTTGATGCGATGTGTCGAAAATCAATTTTCTCTTCACCTGTTGCAGTCGTTCGGTTGTAGTTCTTGGTGATTCCGGAGAGCTCCTTTCGCTGTTTGGCGAAGGTAGAGGTGTTGTATTTAGTTCAATTATGTCTTCCTTACAATTAAGGTTTTCTTCTACTTGCGTATTCTGTTCTTCAGGTCGTTCAGGTGTATCGATTCCCAAGTCTATATCGTAGTTGTGAACACACTGCGAGTCCGTCCCGAAACAGATAATGCAATCGCACTCTGCGTATGCATGTAAGCAAGGTCCGTGCAGTTGGCAGAGTAACATTTTCGAGGTATAGCTGGTTGCCTTTATATATGGTTTTCAAGGTGGTTACCAGTTGGGTGTTTCCTGTTTAGACTTGAAGGTGACGTTCTTTTCCTTGTTACGTAGACTAGTTGACCTCGGTTGTTTGTGAGAATATGAACACATCATATCTTGATATCCGTATTCACGTCCTTGTTCTGTAACTAGTTGACCTTGGGTGTTTGTGTGAATATCGGTACATCATATCTATCATTCTTTATGTATTATTGTGTCATATCTTCATCATATTAAAAAGTATTTTACTACATCACTCTTATACATCTTCTTGTACAAAGCACTCACACTCTCGGTCGCCTGCATGTTCACCCCAACCCACGTACCTATCACCGAGGCATCAACACAAGGTTTCGAAATGCTGTGCAGTGTTCCGGTTGTGCTGNGCCGTGGCAAGTAAAACGCATTATTGCAATATGGCGCCCAACTGTGCGGCATTATAATAATTATAGTGTGAAAGTTAACAACGGCTGCTTCATTACAACACCATACTTATTACAAATGCTATTTCTGAGCTCCCCAACATGGCTAAAAACCGCCTTTTCACACTACTTTATCACAAAATGTACTGTTAGGAAACACTCAAACTCAAATCTAGTATAGAAACATGTATTGAACTTTGCTGCAGGCTTCGCACTAGAAAAATGGTAGGGTCGCTGCTTGAAGTCCCATAGTTCCAGCAGCACAACCGGAACACTGCACAGCATTTCGAAACCTTGTGTTGATGCCTCGGTGATAGGTACGTGGGTTGGGGTNGCAGCACAACCGGAACACTGCACAGCATTTCGAAACCTTGTGTTGATGCCTCGGTGATAGGTACGTGGGTTGGGGTTGCCCTTATCGCTCCCTTAATTCTGTCCCTTGAAAGGTCAAACCAACTCTAGGTACATATGACTCTTCTGTTTACTTTTCATTGGTACTTTCTTATTTCTGGCCCTCTCCCTTANCAAACCAACTCTAGGTACATATGACTCTTCTGTTTACTTTTCATTGGTACTTTCTTATTTCTGGCCCTCTCCCTTAGTTTTGCAACCTCCAATTCCATATGTACCATTAGCTTTGGCAATCTTCTTTATTCTCTTCACGACCAAACCACCTCAGTCTATATTTCTGTACTCTGTAGAGGTGCCTTACTTAATTTACATTCAGTTCATTTTTGGTACCTTTAATCTACTCATGAACTTCATCTTGCATATCTGTGCCCTGGTTGTAGTATTTTATTTTTAAGTCTTATACAAATGTCCATATTTTTCTGCCAACCTCACTGATATTACAGTAAACCAGTGTTTTGTCAGATAACACACAGCTATGAACAGAGCACTTATACAGAAGTTGGTGTCGGAAGTACTCTGTGAACTGTGGATCAGATCTATGGGAGTAGTTTGGGGAGCGTGGTGCTTCAGGAACTTCAAGTTGGAGCATGACTGTGTGTTGTAGTGGTGGGGCCCAGCCTGGTGTGCCCGGGGTCCCGGGGGCTGCCGACCTGGAGGCAGCGCTACGCAGGCTGACACCAGCGGAGGTGCTGATCCGGCGGGCTGCACTCAGCTCTGGAGGAGTGGTTGGCGGATACGACACCTCTCCACCCTCGTACCTGCCCTTCGGCTGTCGCACCCCGGACAGCATCATGTCTACGGGCAGCAGTGCCTACAGCAACCGCAGCGCTGGCTGGAAGCTGCCTGAGAAACTGCAGGTGAGTGAAGTCCTCAATGCTCTAGTAGTCTTCCCTGGCATACTAACTAATTTACATTAACTTCTTCGCTGTAAACTAGTTGGTTTGTGCCAACGTTAACTGCTTGGATTCACTTAAAGTACTGATGTAAGTACTGGCAGTTTGTTGGTTTGTGACTAAAATTAAAGTGGTTAATCACTTTATACTAGTTTTCTCGGTGTCTTGTGCAAGTTGTCACTTTAAGGTGCACGTGGATGGTAAGGTTGTTAACAAATTCAGTAAGCAGAAATTTATTTAGCCAAGGTTAGAGTACGTAGCAAAAGTGCTTATCGTAGTACTTAGTGCTTCTCATTTAGTATTATGTTAATTAGGGATATTTTCATGAGCTCCAGGTGGCTTATAAAACAAATTTTACTTAAACTTATTTGTAAAATAGCAATTTCATGCCTCAACACGGAGTTGTATTCAGGATACCACTCTCTCCCATTTTGCCATATAGATCATCGGAATGGAAGTCGGTGTCCTGTTAATTGTGTTGACTGATAATAGCGTAAGCAAGTGTTGTGTGTAAATGGACAGGAATTCAAGTACTCACAGTGTAGTACTTGTCGATGCACACACCCTTTTTGTCTCACTCTTTCTCTCACCTTTTCCACGCTGTTGCGATGTTTCGCTGGCTAAATGTTTCGCTTCATCAGGTGGCGAGATGTAAGACACTGCAGTATGGTGGAAGGGCACTGTTGGTAGTAAACTTTGTGGCTGGGTGGCGAACTAGGGTGGAGTGGGAAAATTGAAAATTTGCTGGTATAGCTGACGAGTGTGGCTTGGAGCTGTGATTATCTTATGTTGAGGCTTGGTGGCTGTCTGGATTTTGTTATAAATTGGTGAGCTAATTCCCAGCATCAGAGTTCTGAGCTATACTTGAAGGTGGTATGGCTCTCACAACTCTGGTACTGTAGCAGGAATCAAAATCTTAGTTGTGTAATACTGCATGTGCTGCAACTGGTTTATCCTGTAGTTTATTGATGTGACCAGCTACGGCATGTTTGGTGTCTGCTCTGTGGCCATTCATTCTCTGCCTGAGTGTGTTGGTGGTAGGTCTAGCAGTCTACTTGCAACCTTAACTAACAAGTATTGTGTGTGTAACTTGTGTCCAGCCTCAGTTACCGTAGTGTGCGAGTTTAGTGCATTGACTTAACATTGTGGTCAACTTCAGTTCAAAGCCAATTTGAATCCATCTTGACAAAATTGTGAATCCACCTTGACAAAATTGTTTTTAATTAAAATATTTTGTTTAGTTAACCTGTATGATCTTAGGAGGGAATTGAAAAGGGACAAACAACCCTGGTAACAAATACACATCTACTTTTAATGAGTACATTGTGCATTTGTACTTCTACACTACTGCATAATATTTTGTTTTACAAAATTAGTTAAGTACTGTTTTTATATGTATATCTGAATGGATTAAAAAATGGTCCCAAACTGCTGGCATTGTAAAATTATGTTCATATCCAGTGCCACACAAAATTAAAAAGGCATTTTATTTTTTTGTATGTTTCTACATGAAGCAACAGGGAAGCCAGGAGGATAGCAAAAACACAAATTTTAAAACAAGGGTTTTAAGTTGGGGTGTGCAGGAATATAATTTTGCCATTGAAAAAAATTAGGGTGGAAAAATAAAATTTTCCACAGGGAGTTAAGAAAAATTTNGCAGGAATATAATTTTGCCATTGAAAAAAATTAGGGTGGAAAAATAAAATTTTCCACAGGGAGTTAAGAAAAATTTGAAAAATACTTTACATTTGGAGTTATATTCCTCCGGCTGGAGGGTTCCTTCGTGCCTCATTCGCTTCAGTAACCTTCGGCCGCCACCCTTTCAGGTTCGGGCCAGTTGGCGGCGCTGCTGCTGCTACTGCCATCTCTTGGCAGGGAGATTTGAGTGTGATTGCATGCGGTATCTGCTGCTTGCGTATGCGCAAACTCTTGCNACTGCCATCTCTTGGCAGGGAGATTTGAGTGTGATTGCATGCGGTATCTGCTGCTTGCGTATGCGCAAACTCTTGCTTGTCCACGGCTGCTTCTTAGCGAGTTTACAAGTGGCAGGGCCGACGACATGACTTTCTATTTAACATGGGTGCGGGCCTTGGAGATGACCAGTCGGGGTTCGACTCCCTCTGGGGCACATGATGCGGAATCAACAATAATTATATGTAGGAAGCGTCACGCGTCAAATTATTGGTTCTTAGTGCATCTTAGTGGTTTTTGCATAGATTAATTGTAATGGTGCATAAGGAAAGTTAAAATGTAGCTTAAGCAGAGTCGCAATGAAGCTATGTTAGATTGTCATGGCTGTATTATGTGTAACATTTAAAAGTTTAGATTTCTCATTCCAATAACTGCAGTATATGACATGAACTGACATTTGTATATGTTTTTAAAACACGTAATTTGTCAAATCGTTTGTAAAATTTTTAAAAATATTTTTTTTAAATATGTTATTTTTTGTTTAAAATTTGCATGTTAGGAAATCAAATTTCAACGCTTTGATTTTAGAATATTTAACTTAATCTCTGCCTCAAGTATTGTTTTTTTCATCCATAATAATGCATCAGTCAGGTTAAATATTTCAATATCTTATTAATGATAGCTTTTTCTCTTGTGCATAAAACCAAAAGAATTCAAATGAAATAAATTCACTGTTTACAGAATTAAACAACACACTATTACTAAAACGTACAGTGCTAACACATGAATTACGTTTTTATGTACCTTTCAATTTTATTGGGAGAATGCCAGTATGTGTGTCCATAAAAATATACAGTATTAGGGGAAGATTTTTCAAATTTTATGTCACGAGTGCAAAATTAACCAAGATTTAGCTGTGGTAGCTGTGTTATAAGTTTCCCACCAAAATAAATTTCTAGAAATTCTGGATGCTGAACTGAAAGAACTTCTCGATTCCTTATGTATTCGGCAGTTAATTGTGAGATTAGTGTTTTCAATGTTGTTACTATGGATTCATATTTCTGAAATAGCAACTTTCATTTTGATAAAGTACAATAACTTTGTAGTATAGTTGAATAAGTGTTTTGAATGTGATGCTGTAATGGGAGGTGTGCACATGCAGATAGTGAAGCCGCTGGAGGGGTCGCACACGCTGGCGGCATGGGCCCAGCTGGCCACTCCCACACTGAGCGGGCTGCTGGACGAGCGTCCCGGGGTGAAGACGCGCGGGGGACGGCCGCTCGAGGACCTGGGGCTGGGGCTGTACAGCTTGAGTGACCTAGAGGAGGATGAGGAGTACTGCAACCCGGGCAAGAGCTTCCAGAACACAGGCGCCATCTACACTTATACCACCAGCACTGTGCTACATCCTGACGACACCACCAGCGTCACTCCCAGGTGAGCTGTTGCCATCTGTCTGGTTGTGCACAAGATTGCCTTCAAACTACACGTACTTGTGCATTTGGATTGACAAGGTATCCTACATAAATTCACATTCACCCAACTACAACATATCCACTTTTAGTAAGTGTCTGATGTAAACTGTGTAATGCAATGGTAAATCACCTCTCTGCAGTGCGACCACAACCCCAGGTATGGTTTAGAACTGCATAAAGTCATTTCTCTTTTGGCGTGGACTACCCATGCCATACTTGTCCTTGATGGTTTTGGGCAGCAAACGAGTAAGGATAGTGACCTGTCGGGAGACAGTTGGCTGAGACAGGGAGAAAATNCCTTGATGGTTTTGGGCAGCAAACGAGTAAGGATAGTGACCTGTCGGGAGACAGTTGGCTGAGACAGGGAGAAAATTGACCAGATATACTGTGAAACAGCTTGGGTGGTATTCCTGTGCTGAACTGGAATTAGCTGCCGTCTACAGTTGTCACGAGCCTTGCGTAGTAGTGGCATGTGCTTGCTGCAGGGCAGCTTCTTGTATCTCTGTATACACCCATTGGCAGCCCGGCTCCCTGCTCCAAAGCTTACAGAGCCAGGGTAATTGCTGCTTTTCCCCTCCCAGCTTGGTGATGGGGTGTGAGGGACAAGTTGTCCACTGAGGCTTGGGCACAGATNCCTTGATGGTTTTGGGCAGCAAACGAGTAAGGATAGTGACCTGTCGGGAGACAGTTGGCTGAGACAGGGAGAAAATCGACCAGATATACTGTGAAACAGCTTGGATGGTATTCCTGTGCTGAACTGGAATTAGCTGTCGTCTACAGTAGTCACGAGCCTTGCGTAGTAGTGGCATGTGCTTGCTGCAGGGCAGCTTCTTGTACCTCTGTATACACCCATTGGCAGCCCGGCTCCCTGCTCCAAAGCTTACAGAGCCTGGGTAATTGCTGCTTTTCCCCTCCCAGCTTGGTGATGGGGTGTGAGGGACAAGTTGTCCACCGAGGCTTGGGCACAGACGTAAGTAATAGAAATGTGGCTTGTGTGTGGTTTGGTGGGGAGAGCAGGCCTCCCAGAGAGCTGATGAAGTCTTCTGGCACCAGTGCTTGGGAAGTACTTACCAAGGAGGGCATCTCTCCACCTGATGGGCAAGTCCTGCTCTCCTTCGCATTAGTGCCCAGGGAAGCAGCACTAACATTAGTAGCAAAGTTTCCCTCAAGTAGGTTTCGTAGCGAACCCTGCTGTCAGCCCCAGAAGTGCTCNAAGCACTAACATTAGTAGCAAAGTTTCCCTCAAGTAGGTTTCGTAGCGAACCCTGCTGTCAGCCCCAGAAGTGCTCGGAGAAACAGCACTATCACTAGTAGCCAGACACCCAGACTGAGGCTACAGCGGTTCCCAGTGTATAGCTAGGTGTGCGCCTAAAGGGATGCAGGAACAGTTGTGCCAAAGTCTAGGGGAGTGACAGTATTTCGAGAGGATCAAAGTTTATGTTTGAGGTAAAAGCTGGGAAATTTTATCACAATTGCCGTCGCTCAAAATAGTTGCATCTATCATCACTGGTATTTCAAAGTAAATGGTTTTACCTGAAAATGTTATGCAGAATATTTTAACAAGGAATTATTGTATGCAAAAAAATTTTCTTTTGTGATTAAAGGTAATTTTTTCCCGTAAGTTTGGTGTAAAATCAACATGCTTTGGCAAATTTAACACTACTAATAGCTGCACATAACTCAACTTATCGTCATGATGTTAACTACAAAACTGCTCTTACTGTAGCTCAGGAGGCCGACTCTTGAGACGCGTTGACAACTGACGAACGTGCATCAAATCAGGTGCATGGAAATTTAAAATTGGTCAGTAAAAGAAACTACACAGTTCTGCTGTGAAATTACTACTTTTCTAAACAATCCATATTTACAAGGTCAAAAATCCATATTTACAACGTCGCAAGTCCAAACATACCGCCCACCTTGAAATGCCGAGATTTCAATACACTTAGCACTGTTTGAGTAATGGGCACAATTTAACAATTGGATGCTTGAAGACTCTATTGGCAGTGCGCACTGTAGCGATTCACGCAATACCATCCCTTCCTGGGTAAAGCTCTTTCACTCGTGCAAGACGCCACTGCAGAGGAGGTACTCGGTCATCCTTAATCAACACAAGTTCATTGGGAGTGATGCTTGCTGCTGGCGTCACAACACATCAATGTCGTCGCATTGCAACACGGTGGTGTGGAATATAATATGTGGGTAAGGACAACAATTCTGAAATGGGCACCTTCTCCCAATGCTTCTTTGCAAGGTAGTCTCTCGTGTTTTAATGGCGGATCCCCCTTGAAGCGCCTTTCCAGGCAAAGCACCCAGCTCCGGCATCGACTAGTGAAAGGGCACACACACCACATACCTACCAGTAGTATCACGCCTGTGGATCTCCACAAACAAGCCCTCACGACGAACCTCTTGGACAGATTTGTGTTGTATGGAGATGCAGATGCGAAACCTTTTCTTGATTACCACTCCTATTTATGGAAATACGTGGGATAGTTAGTGCTACCTTACAAATCATATGGCTTCAGTAAGGGAGTTTTTGTCTATTTTGTTACTTACTTTTCAGTATCAGGCAAATTTTACATTTTTTTTTAAATATATGCTTGTTTAACTTTCAGTTTATTTGTTACAACCAATGTGTGTCTCGGCTGCTGATTGATCCTCACATTATCCTTGCTGCTCATGTTATGAGTACCTCTGAAAAGAGCTTGCCTCATTTACATTACTTTGTACACAACCAATGATAACTTTTGCAAAGAATCAGCATATTCTAGCACAAGTGCACTTTGCTAAAACCTAATGATTGAATCACAGAGCCAAGTCGGAATGTTTATTCTCGTGCTGTATACATTTTTCCGCCGATGTTGGTGATGACAAGCATGTATTAGCGTTGCCGGACTGTTGAAAATACAAAATCGTTTTGCAGATCTCGTATATCATATATGAAATTACACCATGTTTTTTACGTCCTAGATAAAACTTATTTTGCCTGTGGTTGGTGTAAGAGTGAATGCTGCAATCAATTAATTTTAAATTCATATTTATTGTTATAATACACAATTATGCATGAAAAAATATCAATAGTAAACCAATAAAACAAGTTCATTGTATAAATCATCAAAAAATAAAAATAAGATTAGATTTGTTTACAGTTCGTGCATCTACAACTAATATGATAGGAGTAAAGCATCAAACTCTAAAAGACTAGGCCTACGACTCTGATTTTAAAAGTATGTTATCTTGTTATTGAAACTTTAGGTATGACATAAAATTGCATCTTCTTTTAATTACCTAGCTTTGCTTTAAAAAAAACTATTTAAGGAGGGTAGTGAAAATGTGTTTGTTACAGAGATTCTGTAATTTAAGTGTAAATAAAACTAGGCGTAATGAATATCCACAGTCCATATATATTATTCACAATTTTGCAGTACCAAACGCAAAAAACTTAAAAATTGTCATGTTTAATGCGAAAACAACTTTTAATATATTTTCTCACTTATTTTAATAAAATACGCCTGGCCTAATTTTATTACGAGCGAAATATTTGGCTTTGATGTTTAATCGACAAAATATTTCATAACTAAGTCACCATGAATATGCCTTGACAGCTGGTTTGAGCAAGCTCAACAAACACTCGCCTAAATAAATGTTTCCATTATGATTTTGATGCGTAGTACTGTCGAAGAATCACTAGAAGCTAACTACAGTGTGTGTGTTAAGGTTTACTCATAAATGATGGCTATTTCCTTTTACAACTTACACAACCAATAAATACCCAGAATTATCTTGCCTGTAAAATTTTGCAACGTTGCATTTATTTCACTAAAAACTTGGAAAATGATATACTTTATAGATACAACAGTCTTGAATATACAAAGAATCTTTAATTATTTGCATAATGTACGCTTATCAGTAAACTAGTCACTGTGCAAAAAAAAATTCTGTGAAACTAATTCTTTGATGTTTTAGTTATGCATCTATAAAACTGTTATTCACAGAAGTTGTAATCTGATAAGCTTATTGTTTGTGTATTGCAAGTTCCTGACTTCTTTTAACTAGACCTATTATTGAAAAGGAGCGTAGGGAAGCAGGCATGCTGACAGCAAGCCTGAGTTTTGTTATTTCCGGTAGGTGGTCTATTATTTTATCATAATACACACACAAAAAAAAATTGCTCCACCTGGAGTGCTGAAATACTGTGTTGTGTACGACCCATGTGACAGTATGGAATGCAAATACACACACTCTGGAAAAAATAAGACTGATTTGAAGAAAATGCAATAAGAAAAACAAGCAATATTTGTTGTCAACATGCATCTGCCAATCAAACGTGGAACTCAGACTCTGCTTCTCAGTATAGTGTTACNCAAGCAATATTTGTTGTCAACATGCATCTGCCAATCAAACGTGGAACTCAGACTCTGCTTCTCAGTATAGTGTTACTCCACCCCGTGCAGTGAAGCATGATCTGACCCTTCGTGGCATGCTGTCAACAAGGCGGTTGAGGCTGTCCTGCTCTATCTTCTCTCAGTCTGCGACAGCAGCCCTCCGGAGGTCGGCCAGGGTGAATGGTGGATTCCTGCATCTCGCACTGCCTTTTTCAGCTGGTCCCAGGCATGTTCAATGGGATTCATGTCCTCGGACACTGCAGGCCATTCCATCCAATTGATNCCTTTTTCAGCTGGTCCCAGGCATGTTCAATGGGATTCATGTCCTCGGACACTGCAGGCCATTCCATCCAATTGATTTGGGCCTCCCTGAGGAAGTTGGGTCATTTGATGCCAAATCACCTAGGGCCATGGGCCTCAGTGTCGCAGATTTTGTTCGAAATTTTTTCCTTTATAGGTACTCATATAACAGTACATTAATTTTTTCAGAATTTTTCAGTAAAAATTGCTAGAGAAACAATTTTTGAATTTTGGAGCAAATTATGCTTTCCGATAACTGCATCAGTTGACTGAAATTTGCTATAATTCTCTCAATTTTTAAGCCATCAAGTTTGTTAAAGTGTCAAATGAAAGCTGATATTAAGTTCTTTTTAAATATATCAAGCAAACATGCAAAATAATTCATAACAAACTAATTTCCATACAATGCAAATTTTTTATCTTCACAAAATTTACAATTGCTTGTAAGTTACAAATATCACACCACTGAAACTTTTTCCTTAGAATCATCCTAGCATATACTAAAAGCAGTAAAAAATTAAAAAATGTCTTTTTTGTACCTTTTGAATCGGTGATTTTTCATTTATCATGTATGAACAGTGTAGCATTGTAAACAGTTAAATGATTACAAAAAAACTNTTTGAATCGGTGATTTTTCATTTATCATGTATGAACAGTGTAGCATTGTAAACAGTTAAATGATTACAAAAAAACTTTAGTTTTTTTATCAGCATTTGAGTGACTCGATCTACAACAGCTGCCAAAATGTTAGGTAATGAAGGGTGGGTGAGGGGAAGAGATAAGGAAAACATCCAGTGTGTCCTGGGAAAGCAACAGTACAGGTCTTCACTGGGATAGATATTCAGTCAGTCTCTGCTTGATATTGTTTGTAAACAGTTGTCTCTAATGCAGTCTGTGCTTTCAACAATGGATACTGCTCCTCAGTTTTTATGTATTTTAATGTGTTCAGTATATTTTGTGTTGGTTTTTGAAAATGCAATGATGTTGTGAGGGACGTCACAGACTGTTCAGTTCTCCACCCAGAATATAGTACGTCAGAACTTAGTGAATCAGACAAAGGACTTTTGGAAATAAGAGTTAAATAAACGTGCGTGTCTAAATCATAAATGCACTTTCCTGTCAAATTTTTTCATTCTTCAAAGAGTTTGTTGTGACCCGTTTACTAAACATACGAANTTTGAATCGGTGATTTTTCATTTATCATGTATGAACAGTGTAGCATTGTAAACAGTTAAATGATTACAAAAAAACTAAAGTTTTTTTATCAGCATTTGAGTGACTCGATCTACAACAGCTGCCAAAATGTTAGGTCATGAAGGGTGGGTGAGGGGAAGAGATAAGGAAAACATCCAGTGTGTCCTGGGAAAGCAACAGTACAGGTCTTCACTGGGATAGATATTCAGTCAGTCTCTGCTTGATATTGTTTGTAAACAGTTGTCTCTAATGCAGTCTGTGCTTTCAACAATGGATACTGCTCCTCAGTTTTTATGTATTTTAATGTGTTCAGTATATTTTGTGTTGGTTTTTGAAAATGNTACAGGTCTTCACTGGGATAGATATTCAGTCAGTCTCTGCTTGATATTGTTTGTAAACAGTTGTCTCTAATGCAGTCTGTGCTTTCAACAATGGATACTGCTCCTCAGTTTTTATGTATTTTAATGTGTTCAGTATATTTTGTGTTGGTTTTTGAAAATAAAATGTTGTTGTGTGGGACGTCACCTACAAGAAGACTGCTCAGTTCTCCACCCAGAACTTAGTGAATCAGACAAAGGACTTTTGGAAATAAGAGTTAAATAAACGTGCGTGTCTAGTTCATAAATGCACTTTCCTGTCAAATTTTTTCATTCTTCAAAGAGTTTGTTGTGACCCGTTTACTAAACATACGAANTTCATAAATGCACTTTCCTGTCAAATTTTTTCATTCTTCAAAGAGTTTGTTGTGACCCGTTTACTAAACATACGAAGAATGAACGTAAAGGCCTGAAGACTTTAGTTTTCATTTTAGAAGAAATATCAAGAGTCTGTTGAACTTGTGCCATGTAAAAAACTCTGTATATTCCTGTCGAAAGTTAGTGATTCAAGAAGCAAATATTAATGCAAAGGAGCATGAAAATGAAAGTTACTCATCAGGGTGTGATTATGAACCAGATATGGACTTCTTTTATCATGGAGAAATTCAATGAAAGCTGTAGGATAATCGATTGTTCACCAATCATAGTTAAGAAAAGGAAGATAGAAGAAAGAACAGCTTACTTAAAGAATAAAGCACGGTGTGTATGTGAAAGTTTTACTGCACAGGCAAGTAAAGCTCAAAGTATTAAAAATCCAATATGTATTGAAAGTACTGGCATTGAATCTAGAATAGCTAGTATTGACTTCAATACACTAATGGAGAAACTGAAGGGAAAATTTGTAGCCAGTAACATTATTCAGAAAGTTCATCTACTGACACTTGTCCCACAATCACTGAGCATTAAACATTTTTTTTTTATTATTTTGGAGGGACAGAATATTTGGTTAAAAAAGCCAGAAAGGTTCTGCAGGAAGTTTTAGGAACACCGGATAGGAAAAAAGGACGCCCCATTAGTGAAGATGTAGCTAAGAGCGTGAAAGAGTTTTATCATGATGACGAAGTAAGTAGAATTTCACCAAATGTAAAGTATTGTGTGTCTGCTCCAGGTGAGAATGTAAAATGTGAGTTAAAAAGTAAAAGATTGATATTGCACAATTTCAAATATATCTATTTTCAATGCAAGGCAAAATATCCTGATGATAAACGGGGGATAACAAGGTTTAGAGAGTTACGCCCAAAAGAGAGTGGAACTGTAAACAGCCGTGGCGTTCATTCAGTACGTGTCTATACACATCATCAAAATGTCAAACTTATGATGCGAAGTGTTGGTCTTACTATCCCGTACCAAGAACTCCTCCAACAACTAGTATGTAACCTATCCTCTGACGAGTGTATGCTGCACCACTCTCTTAACACTCCCAATACATCCTTGCTTCATGAATATCTCATGCTGATAGAATATTTAGTAAATAGAGAGTCTGTTGAATTCAGTGAATGACTTGTAGACATGATGGTAGAAAAATTGCAAGCTCTCAGTAGACATTTTACTGCAAAATCACAAAGCCAGCATCTGAAGCATGCGAAAAAGAACTTAAATGAGAAAACTTGCTTGATTCTTCCAGATAATTATATGTGTGTACTCAAAGATGCTGCTCAGGGTAATCTACTCTAATTAATATAAGCGGGAAAGAAAAACTGTCTTAAAACAGTGTATATTTTAATGCAGTTGTTCTTACTATTAATGTACCTTCAGTATATTATTACTCATACTGCCGGCAGAACTGTTCTCTACAAGATAACATTTTTTGCAATGGTTACTTAACGATCTTTAAGATTCCACGCCGATAAATGTTTCTTTTGGGGAACATAGGAATCTGCATGTCTGAGGCTGTTTTGGTTGCAGCCAAATACGAAGCAATTACCATAGCATTGTGAAATTAAATAAAACTTATTTACAAATAAAATCAGGAATCCATTTATTCTTCATACATAAAGATCCAATAACATAACTTNATTAAATAAAACTTATTTACAAATAAAATCAGGAATCCATTTATTCTTCATACATAAAGATCCAATAACATAACTTTGTTTGCAACCAGGCTCACGGTTGCTAGACAACGCCACAGGATATGTGATGACGACTTAAACAGCGTATACCAANTTTGTTTGCAACCAGGCTCACGGTTGCTAGACAACGCCACAGGATATGTGATGACGACTTAAACAGCGTATACCAAATTCATTCTAATTGTCGCAAACCTAAGAGGACAGTAAAAACGTTAGAAGTATGGACATAGTGGATAGAACACAAAAAATGCTGTGGGATATAAACAATACTATAGATTGCACCAGTTTTCAACTACCTGCATTGTGTTGTATCCACGTAGTGTTAAAAAACTATTTATGTGCACAATCTTTGGCGAATGTACCATCTCCGTTTCTGAGGGATGTTACGGGAAAACAAGCAATCTTTGAATGCGGTCAGCAATTAGCATTGTTTATATGGGAATTTCGGCAGGACCAATATGAATACAGATACGGTAAAACGTAAACAAAGTTAGGCCATGTAAACTTACATGTTTTATATGTTTTATCTGGCTCGGTCACCTATTTTCAAAATAAATACTGACTCTAAATATTTTAGGTTAGTAACGCTATCATTGGAAACATTAGACTGATTAAATAAGAAGTTGATGCTCCAAATCTGACCTCCGTAATGCNGTTAGTAACGCTATCATTGGAAACATTAGACTGATTAAATAAGAAGTTGATGCTCCAAATCTGACCTCCGTAATGCGGTGAATTGCACGCTACATTATAGTTAGAGGTTTTCTGAAATTATATAAAAATTAATTGCACTCATGATGAGGAAAGTAGGCTCATTAGTTAAATCAGTAACGTCTTGATTTAATTTACATACTGTTACATAGGTGTAATCCTCCTGCTTTAAAATGGTAGGAAGGACTTTTCTCTTTGAAAGCAAGTATAATTAATTTTACACATTCTTGTTTTGAAATATTGTATTACGTTTTGATAATACAAAAAATTTTAATGAAACTTGATAAAAAAAAGTAGCAAAAAATATATCAATCAAGTGTCCATACCGTTATTCAGGTAAACTTGGGTCTTGCATGCCAGTACCCTAGAAATAAATTTGATAGTACAGTAAAACCCTTTTGACATTTCTGAAGGGACTGATAAAATCATGCTCATTAACCAGGAAAACTTGCTAAAAGGTTTAAATTATAAATGTGTTTATAGGCAAGGTGTAAAATTAATGCACTTAATAAATAGGAAACTACTTNGTTAGTAACGCTATCATTGGAAACATTAGACTGATTAAATAAGAAGTTGATGCTCCAAATCTGACCTCCGTAATGCAGTGAATTGCACGCTACGTTATAGTTAGAGGTTTTCTGAAATTATATAAAAATTAATTGCACTCATGATGAGGAAAGTAGGCTCATTAGTTAAATCAGTAACGTCTTGATTTAATTTACATACTGTTACAAAGGTGTAATCCTCCTGCTTTAAAAATGGTAGGAAGGACTTTTCTCTTTGAAAGCAAGTATAATAAATTTTACACATTCTTGTTTTGAAATNAGCAAGTATAATAAATTTTACACATTCTTGTTTTGAAATATTGTATTACGTTTTGATAATACAAAAATTTTTAATGAAACTTGATAAAAAAAAGTAGCAAAAAATATATCAATCCAGTGTCCATACCGTTATTCAGGTAAACTTGGGTCTTGCATGCCAGTACCCTAGAAATAAATTTGATAGTACATTAAAACCCTTTTGACATTTCTGAAGGGACTGATAAAACATGCTCATTAACCAGGAAAACTTACTAAAAGGTTTAAATTATAAATGTGTTTATAGGCAAGGTGTAAAATTAATGCACTTAATAAATAGGAAACTACTTNACTAAAAGGTTTAAATTATAAATGTGTTTATAGGCAAGGTGTAAAATTAATGCACTTAATAAATAGGAAACTACTTAAGAGGATGTATCCGTCTAGTCAATTCTTTGTCAGTGCCCTTTATATGGGATGTAGTAAAGGAAGTAGATTTGATGATCAATCCTGTATAAATGACAGATATTGTTCATTATTGAGACAATGTTTTGCAGTCTCGTCAACAGTTGCTGCTAATATCTAGCACTCACATTTCTATTGGGCATGGCATATGACAGAGTATTATAATTATATCGGTATTGTTATGAAAAAAACTGTTTTTTCCACTGCAGTGTTTAAAATAACGTATCTATGACTGATAGGGAGATATTAGTGCAAGTGTTCAGAGTGGAACCATTGCCAGGTGGACTGGACTTCAGCTCACGTCACGTGAAGGCCTGGTGGTGTATGAAGGAGTGTGTAACGTGTTGTGGTCGTGTTGTGTGCAGCGTACGGGGCAGCCAGATGTGCACGCAGACCAGCAGCCGGCAGGACACGCCGGCCCCACCCACGCCCACGTGCCGCAGCCGTCGCAACTCCACCTCCACCTTCTCCACCACCCTGGGGCTGGCCAAGCTGCTCAACGAGCGAGGCATCAAGGCCGTCACCCCGTCTGCAGTTCCCACCCCGTGTGGCGATCGCAGTTTCACCCCCACCGCCACCCCCTGCAACAGCCCGGATGGCTCGCCCCCGCCATCCCCGCCGCCATCACCACCTCCCTACCACCCGCTCAAGTTCCCTGGTGAGTGATACATTTACCAAGCTGATCAAACACAGTTGCAACGTTCCAGACAGGGCTCAGAAGTTGTTACATTAAATGAAGGAAATACATACACATATACATTTATTTTGGGACAAAATTTATTTAAGCTTTGTTAATGAAAACCTTTAACCCTTTCAGCATGGCCATTCATTAATGAGTGGAAAATTTATTGCAGCATATAGTGTAATACGCTCGTACATTTAAGTTTTTAACATTTTTCTAAATAGCAAGATCATTGAAGTTCATGCATGTGTTTAAGTTAATATCGCAACCGACATCTTTCAACTTCAAAAGTAACTGTATTCTGTATTGCCCTANTTCATGCATGTGTTTAAGTTAATATCGCAACCGACATCTTTCAACTTCAAAAGTAACTGTATTCTGTATTGCCCTATTTTGCTGGTTTGATTAATTTTTTATGTCACAGTTTCTGGTGATGTACCACTTGTATGAAAATACCTTTCTCCTNCCTATTTTGCTGGTTTGATTAATTTTTTATGTCACAGTTTCTGGTGATGTACCACTTGTATGAAAATACCTTTCTCCTCCAAACAAAGCAACTGCTGAGTCGACCATGAGCTGTATGGTATTTAGTTGCACATACTTCAGTAAGTTGCAGCAGGAGTACCATTAGGTATCCATGTTTTTTTCTGATGCAGGAAAAATAACATTTTGCTGCTTCCATAGCAAATTAGTTAACATTCATAAAATATGAAAACTATTAACGCTACTATGGTGTCTAAATACAAGGAGAGGAAATACAAGAAATTATTACAAACTGAGAATCGGTAAGCGATGGTGATAATTGTGATTAGAGCTGGGTTGTGACCACTCCTTTTGCAATTATGCAGATGCCGATCATTTGTTACAGATCTTGCCCATCTGCGCTGCTTTATTTTCACAACGATACTTTGGTATTGCACGTAGTACTTCTTTCAGTGTAGTTGAACAAATCTTTAGAATGCCATCAGAGAGCTGTTAAATTGCATATGATTGACTCAGAATGTATGGGTAAGTTATATCAAGTAGGACTACTTTAATAATAATAATTATTATTTTTAAGTTACGTTTTTAAGAAGGTGAGCGGTCGCAACCCTTTAAATAATATTACTGAGAAGGTAAATGANTTCAGTGTAGTTGAACAAATCTTTAGAATGCCATCAGAGAGCTGTTAAATTGCATATGATTGACTCAGAATGTATGAGTAAGTTATATCAAGTAGGACTACTTTAATAATAATAATAATTATTTTTAAGTTACGTTTTTAAGAAGGTGAGCGGTCGCAACCCTTTAAATAATATTACTGAGAAGGTAAATGAGTTATTTATTTACAGCTAAGATTTATACCTGAATGTTTTAAGGTCTTTAATTGGTCATTTATTTAACATAACCTCGTGCATTACTATATGTTAAATAATTGATAGTTAACACCATAAATCTGTTTTATAAAATAAAAATACTAAAACATGGACATATACGTACATGCATTGCAATGTTTAATCCATATTTATTAGTATAAAACTCAACAGTTCCACATTACCTCATTTATGACAAGTGCACTGTTTGTGCGATTACAGCTTTCAAAATGGCAATGCATCTGGTGGTGCATGCTTTCAATATTTGAGAATATTGCTTACCAAAGGGTTTTTAAAACAGTAATTTTCTTTCCTATTAGTGATATATGAAGCGTTCAGAAGTCAACCCGACTAACTCCATCAAATGAAAATGTTCAGTATAAACAGTTAAAGTTATGTATCTATTAAAAAAACTTATTTTTTTCAGCATATTTTGATTAAACTCATTAATTTTCTTATAATCAAGGGTAACTTTTCAGCACTGTGTAAATATATAGAAAAATTTCAATGTCCCTCTGTTTAAAAAAAAACTTCGTATGGAGTTAGTCACATTGCCAACTGAAAGGTATTGAAAAAAAAATTCTGAGTGGTTTGTATAAAGGTAATTTTATTAAACAAATATGCACAGAACAAAACTTATTTACATGAAAAAGTAACCAGTATTATTGCAAGTCATAAAATTGATATCCTGGGTTTTGGAAAAAGTGTATAAATTACGTCGAAAAATTCAAATTGCTCTATTCTGCGTAAATGATGCAGTCATCACTATCAGGTTCGGCTTGCGGGATATTTCTTTCAGTCTTAGAGTCTTTATAATACTGGTGATGAACAGTAGGTATAGACTTGAGAGGTCCATCATATCCTTCTTTTTTGCCATGGTGATCGGTCTTTATGTGGGATAAAGATCTTATGGAACATTAGCAAGGCTTTCTAAAAACCGTCAGTTTTCCTTTTTCTTTTTTATGTTAATTTTTTTTAATGGCATCTCTGGTAAGAAATTAATTTTATATTTGATAGCAAATGGTTCGGCCCTCTCAATCCTGATCAATCTCATTTTCAAACAGTTAACTGGTTCACCATCAACATTTTTTTTCCTGTTGGCGATAGAAATCTTCATGCTTCATTTCTGTGTTTCTTTTCCTGCAGTCAAGAATAATATTGTACCAATCTCTTGGAGAAAAGATGTTGGAACTAGTTTTTGCTCTTTTCTCAATAAAACAAAAATCAGAATCGTTCGGAAGGTAACTTTGTCCTAGCATAAGGAACTTTAAGTCAATAGTTTCTGCTTCCACTCTGAGTTTGCAGATATTTTATAAGAAATAGAAAAAAAATTTATGTTGCTGTTTTGGCCGCCGCACGAGTCTGAGTACATGACAATATGTTTGACATTATTGACATGGCCAGTCAGGTGTTTTATAATACAAGAGCTAATTTCCTGCAGAACCTCTGGAACCTTCGGTTTCCGGCTACACGTGCATGCAAGCTTTTTTGTTATTACAAACGTGAAGCCCTAAATCATAAACATACAAGTTTTGCTTGTAGTACGCTACAGACGTTGGGAGTTTTGGGAAAGGCAAAGCCTTCTGGAGGTCGAAAGTTAACACGTAGTAATCGTCAGAGCATCTACCCTGGTCCTCTTTTAAACTTTCTCTGGCCTTTTCTGCCTTTCTTAGAAGCAGCTTCTTCTCAGTTTCTATTACTTTCCTTTCATCTTCGCTTGCCTCTAAAAGTTTATTTTGTAAACCGTCGCACACTTGACAGGTGTATTTAAGCAGCGGTTTAAAATGCAGATTAAAGTTAGTTGAAAATACATGGTACATAGTACATTTTTTCTGTAACCGGAGTTTTTTGGTTTTCACCACACCACAAGACATAAAAATTGTACATATTTTTTTTTTGTAAGGTCAGGGTTCAAATATTTTCTGTGAGGGTTGTGTGATCTCGTGTAGTGACTGAAGTAAACGGGAATTGATTTTATGTGATTTACATCATCTGATATGTCAACTTTATTTCCCGGGGTTGACTTTCCCCTTCTATCTACAATACAGTTTACGTCATTCTTAATGCTACAACTATGAATTCGGCCATCAGACACTTGAAAGGTTTGCCTAAAGTATGTTTTACAAACCTGAACATCTTTGTTCTTGACTCGGAGACAAAACGAAAAACTGTGACTTCTTGGAGGTTTAGACTGATTAGTAGGTCGACGCCTCTTAATACTTCTTGATTTGATGCAACCATTGAGAAATATGTTTCGTTCACTCTAAGTAGTTAAACTATAAAATGATTTAAAAAGTTTCCCTTTCATATGTTGATATTTTTTCATTGCATTTTCTTGCACACTTACACTCTTTATTGCTAAAGATTTTTGCAGCGACTGTATGGCCTGATCTAGTTTTATACTCTTTACCAGAAAGTCTCGTTTTCTTCTGACGTGCCCTCTTCCAACTATCAGGGTTTCTTTTACGTTTACGGCCTCTAATGGGCTTCGAGCTAGACCTAACATCAAAATCTGAAAGAGATGAGTCGCTGCTTTCCTCAACTAAAACATCATTATTATTCAGTTGTTCAACATCATTAGAGCCTACGTTATTTAATCTGTTAAGATTTTGACCTAATTGGAATGAAGGATTATTAGTACGTAGATCTANACGGCCTCTAATGGGCTTCGAGCTAGACCTAACATCAAAATCTGAAAGAGATGAGTCGCTGCTTTCCTCAACTAAAACATCATTATTATTCAGTTGTTCAACCTCATTAGAGCCTACGTTATTTAATCTGTTAAGATTTTGACCTAATTGGAATGAAGGATTATTAGTACGTAGATCTAAATCTGAACCTGGAATGTAGTCTGGATCAGTGTCCGTGTTGTCGCCAAAAATGTCACTATCACTGCAATGTTCACGCACTCATTTTAGACTATTTCTTGATTGAAATAAGAAAGTAAACATCACACACAATCACTATAAAGTCAGTTCAACAATAACAATAAACAGTTGTACAATAAACATCAGCTGTCATGGAGACATGGAGTTAATAACGTTGGCCACTGAAAAGTATTCACTGATGCAACCCAACCATATTATTACCTGAATTTCTAAAAAAACATAAAGTTAGTCGGATTGACTTCTGAACGCCTCATAGGAAATTAATTTTAATTTGTAAACTTAATAAAAAAAATAGTCAGTTTTTGTTACAATATAATTGTAAACCCACTGGTTAAAAGAAGTAAACAATGTTTTATTTTCAATATGCTAAATCAGCCAAAATTTTAATTTTTTGAGTAAATTATTGCAAATGCTTGCTAATAGATATTTCATTAGCACACACTGTCACAATTTAGGTCCCTTTGAGGTTTGTGTCAGGGGTTACACTTTGACAATTTGGTAAGAAGGAAAATATTATTAGCAAATGTTTTGACGGGATTCTACTGCTAGACATTAAACTTTTGTAATATATTGCAAAGGAGCAAAATCTCATTCATATTCAACGAACAAGATGAGTTGTGAAATGGTGACAAAATTAAAATTAGTATAGTATTTTTGTACATTACTTACCGTAATGTAAATGTTTTCTGGGTGTGTATGTGTCGAATGAAGAATTTCGGTGTAGACAAAATGTTATTTTGGTATTCCATGGTATCTCCTCTTTGTAGTGTTTTAAGATGTTTGTATCTTGTGTAGGTTTCCTGAACAGTGGAGCTGATTTGCTGCGTCGTACTCTGATTGGTGAAGGTGGTAAAGCTACAAAGGCTAGGAAGGCCAAACGAAGCAAGCTGGCCCTTTCTCGCTCAGAAAGGAAGGTAGGTTTGCGGTGTTGCTCTTGTATGCTACTATTTAGGTAAATGCAAAATTTCTAAATCCTGGCCAGGTTTTATTTTAAACTATGGGTGTGTTCTGTCAGTTTGGAACAAGTGCTGTTATCCTGGCAGTATTAAGATAGATGTTAAATATTTCGTACTTGGGTTGAATAATTAACCGTTTAACGACGACTCATGTACCGCCACTGTGGAAGACATGGCGGCTTATATGGTCAGAGTTAATGTCCCCCAGGCACCGACTATAAAGTGCGTGGGGGTTGTGGGAATTGTAATGAGGTAGACTATTACAGTTGTATTTTGAAGTACGAATATATTGTCTCGTGTCTATATTCACAAATACACAACATCAAAACTTGAGAGGTGTGGTACTGTAGTACTTTGGCTACTCGTATTCACGGGGCGAATTCGTGGTTGAGTGGGGCTTCTTTAGGCGACGAATTTTATACTTAACTCATCGGTGAGTGTGGGTAGGCTGTCATCTGGGGATGAGTTCCAGCGAAGTGGTAGGCCTTGGATGCAGGCCCCCTGTGCTGCTTCTCCCTGGACTGCTGTTCGGACTCGTACTCACGCAACTCTCCCCGCGGCCCGGTGATGATCAACTGTCCCGATATGACTGACCCCTTAATGATGCGGCTGACGGACGTGGCCGGGTTCCGATATCCCGGCCTTAGTAACTGTTGTACTGACTTACTCTCTGCTCGAACTGACGTGTCTCGGCGGTGAAGATGAACTAACAACTGCCCCGATATGACTGCCTGACGTACCCGATATTACTGACCCCCTCCTATTCTTGGAAAGGGGTTTTTATACACGCCCGCCTTTGTCCTGAATTGGCGGCACGTGGCGCCTTGTAGGGGAGGGAAGGGGGTAAGAGGGGTGAAGTGGAAGAACGCCTAACAAGCCGTCCAACACACGTGTCCTCGTATCTGAAGTTTCCGGCGGGGGGGGAGGGGTAATACCTACTGTCGTCAGCGATCCTTCCGTGGTGCGTATTTTCTGAGTTAGGTGAAATACGCCCAATTATTTGGTTGATATCTCGTGAATTCCCTGTACTCCACAGATCTCGCAGCGGGTGAGAAGTGTCCGGGGGTGAAGGGGAAGGCCTACGCTTCAGCTCCACGTGTCCCAAAATTTTCCACCTGCCTGTGGTTCCACGTGCCGCCATGAAGGCGCCAGCGAAGTGCGCTAGGCGGGGGGTGGTGTGAGAGGGTGATGGATGTGAGCCAATATCGTGCTATAATCCCTAAACCGGCATGCGACACGTTCAAAGCAGTCCTCTGATTTTTCGGTAAAAAACATTTCGCTTTAAAAAAAAAATTGTTTCACATCTGTGTATAAAAAATATTGAAATTTTTTTTTAGATCCACACTATAAATTTTACTCCTAATGTTACTGAACATTTCTGAACCTCTTGTTTAGTGCGTCTAAAATTTAGTTGGCAATTGTCCTTGTTAATCTTCTCTAATATGTTGCATGATAGATTAAATGTGTCAGGTACAAGTTATTCTGTGAAATTTATTCACATGATTATCAATTAACTGAGTGATAATGTTTTGCTTAGCCATAGTTTGTCTTTGCAATTAAGATTTTTTATGAAACTTATTTTAATTTTACGGCTAAGTGTTTTCATGTTATTTACTTATGAATTATTTGATCTTTCATTTACTCTCTTCTGTAGAAACCAACTGATAGTGTAGATTACATGTTTATATTTGTATGTTTCGTTAATATTACAATTTTTAATATATAAATTTTATTACAAATTAGTTAACGGGATAAGTACAATATGCTATACAGTAGAGCACCCCTCAACCGGAATCGTCGGTGGAAGGGCTATTCCGGTTGTGGGAAAATTCCGGTTATGGGTAATGAGGGTGGGATGGTGTGAAAAATAACACATTTTTAGTCTGAACTCGTGTATATGTGGCACGTAATTTTAACTTAAGAAATCAACGAGTGTAAATTATTAGTTTTATCCTTAAAGTTACAAAACCATTAAAAAAAACACTAGGCAATGTTTATGAAATGTGAGTCATAAAACTCCTGGCTGCGTTAATGACCTTCATTCTCAACCATCTAGGGGGGGTTCTTATCTCTTCGCATGCATGCATGCCTATGTGAGTAAAGGAGATCTGGATATCATGTTACTGTTTGTGTTGATGTGAATCTGAAAAAACTTCCGGAAGTATAGTCAATTCTGTTGACAGTTTTCCCTTACTACATGGCAGGTCGGCACAACATACATTTAAAAGAGCGGGACTGACGTATTATATATAGACCAAGATCACAAAGTACGGTATTTCGGCATGTATAGGCCACACATTAAAAAAAAAAANAAAGTACGGTATTTCGGCATGTATAGGCTACACATTAAAAAAAAAAACAAGACAAAAAGTGGGGTGTGGCTTATTTACAAGATATTGGCATTAAAAAATTTTCCCCCAAACCATGTTCAGAAATTTGTCAACGAACAATACACTTTAATGTTTTATCTTAGTTTCTAAGGAAGTAAAAAAAAAAAAAAGAGAGAAATGAATAGCCCATCATTTGTGTTTAAACGCGTATGGGTCGCACCATACTTCAGCCTGCCTGTCCTCGACTATTCTGCTTTGTATCACCTCCAGCCGCCATCTTAGCTTGCGCGCTTCTTTTCTTTTCCTTGCCAGCATGACCAGGCTGCGCCGGCTTGGTGATTGCAAAAGACTGGGGGTAATATTCCTTGTAGTGCGGGAGAGTATCTGACGCTCGCTTTGGGCCAACTCACTTATGTTGCTTCGCTGGGTATCCCTTCTCATTGGTTATTACTAGACGGGGGTACTCTGGTTAATTAGTATCTGGGTGCTTAATTCAGCTCTCCATGTCTGTCCAGGGAGTCTTGTCAGCTAGCCTGCAAGGACCCGGTCATGGTTCACATTTCTCNCTTGTCAGCTAGCCTGCAAGGACCCGGTCATGGTTCACATTTCTCTGTGGTACAGGACATTGCAGTCGACATTATTTATTACCCTTACGCAGTACAAAAGTAGGACACATCCTTACCCTTAATCAGGAAATATGTTTACTTTGATCTGAAACCCCTAAAATAGCCCTACAAATGTCCAATTTGTAGTTGAGATGGAAAGCCAGTGGGCTTTTGCTATGTAATGCCCTTTCTGGTAGCACTGCATGTCTGTTGTAGCCTCCTGTAATTTTGCATTTTGAATCTAGTTTCACAGGTATACTTTTGCATACGGCTGTCGTATTTTGTTACAAGACTGTATTTTTTGTGACTGCTGGAGGACAGGTCAAGTGTGCCATGACTGATGTGGACTATGGTATGTTGCAGGCACTGACTGGTATCCGCCTGGTAGAAAAGTTGGAGCGTATCGGGCTGGAGACAATAATGGCAACAACTACATCTTCCATGCCACACCTGACCCTACAGGGAGCCCTGTACTCACGGCGTGCACTCAAGAGTCCCATGACACAGCTGACCAGCCTGAAAACTGCATTTGCAGTGCCCCCACGCAAGGAGGAGCCAGAGAAACTGAACCCTGCTGTGGAGTTGCCACTGGGAGTGCCCGGGCATCCTGGCTGTGGAGCGCTGGAGTGTGGTCCCCTGGTGGGAGGCAGGAAGCAGCGTGGTGGATCCAGCATGATGCGCCCAGACCTGGGCACAGTGGGTGGGTCCAGCAAGAGGCCCCGGGTGGAGGAACAGTCGACACTGGGCACGATCAGCTCGCTGCTATTCGGTCGCAAAGGAGGCCTGCTATAGGCGAGGACAGATACTGCGTGTGTCCACAGTCTGTGTCGGGTTTACGTCCAGTGTTGGGACACTATCGATGATTTAGTTAGGATATTGTGACACTGTTTTGTACATGCATGCCAACTTCCTACAACAAACATTTGTAGTGTACTTGAAGACTGGTTCTTTTGGCAGCGGTAGTGGTGTTTTGCCATTGTATTAGCAGTTAAATGATCATTTAGAACACAAGTATTGCCACATAATATTATTACTGCTGATGGAAGTAGTCCCCTCCGAGGTTGTGTTTAATACATTGTAAAAAAGTAATGTTTTACATTTAGAAAATCATTTAGATTGTACTGTAATATTTTTTTAGGTATGAATTGAAGTTCTATTGCTGGCATGTAGGCAGCTGTTTTTTTTCCAAGATTATATGTAGTTTGTTTCCAGTGCTGAGAAGCGAGATAAAGTTGTATTTGTGTGTGTGTTTTCAAGCTACAGGAGGCTACGAAGTTTTTAAACGTTAACTTGACATGTACAATTATTATTTATGTAGTAACCAGATTGTCCTTCCATGAAGTTGTAACATTCAAAATCGTTTAGCTCTAGTCAAAATTGTAGCTGCTCTTAACTGTAGTTTCAGTTGGTGGTATTTGCAGTATTTTTATCTGGGTATTTTTTGCTGTATCAAATATTTAAAATACATACGTGGTGAAAAGTAGCAAAGTAATAATTACGATTCTTCAATCAAAGATGTACAAGAACAGGCATTAGATTTTTTTGGCAAGTTGGGGAAGTTTTTATGAGAATCACTCATTATGAAACTCTTTGAGGTAACATATTTANCAGGCATTAGATTTTTTTGGCAAGTTGGGGAAGTTTTTATGAGAATCACTCATTATGAAACTCTTTGAGGTAACATATTTAGAAGTTTTTGGTTTAGAACTTTCTTCTCTAATTGATTAGTAGGTAATAAGTAATAGGTTTGTTTAATGGTTGTGACCTGTTGGTAGTCTTTGCACGAAGACTATCCATTCAGCTCACTGAACAGGGGTGTTGCTGTGCGAGGAGTTTCATACATATTAACAAAATTTCTTCCAAGTTTTTTAGATTAGAATAGTTATCATGCCACTATATCACTTATGAATGTATTGCGTTGTAGAAGTACCTAGGCCTTTATTTCAACCAGATATATATGATCATGTAATCAATATGCAAGTGCAGACTATTATAATTCTCTAAAAAAAAATTCCTAGACTGGAAAGGTTGTGACAGGTCCCATTAATCTTACTTTCAATTTCGCAAAGCAAGATATAATGTGGTGGTGGCGGCAGCTTCCAGTTGTTGGTATTGGTTGGCTGCATTCTTGAATTTATTTTGAAAAACTTCAAACGTAAAAGGTATTACGCAGAAGCTGCAATGTAATGTAGAGCTGCTGTTTAGCACTGGTGTTTCCAGTAATAGAGTGCTACAAGATGCAGAAATTGGTTTTGGAACCTGGTGCAAGACTGTGTGGTGTTGCTGCAGATGGAAGTACAGTGCTATCGAAGTAGAGGTAATTCAACTCAAGCCATCTGAAAGGAATTCATTAGTTTCCATTTTAAAATTGCAAAACATGAGCAGTATTGGCATAATTATTTATATATAACTGTCAAGTTACCATGCATTAATTTGTGATGCAATGCAAGACTGGAACATGGCTTTGAAAACCGAGAAGTTCCATGTTGCTGATGTCGGGCAGATCAAATGCAATTGCTAACATAGTCCATAAATGAATTGCATTCAGCAGTGAAATATTACAGCCATTAAATTCAGGAAAGAGATGTTCATATCACAGCTGTTTACAGTCCACAGGGAACTGCTTTTAAAAGCACTCGCTTCATGTATCAACATATTCCACCTACAGGAGTTGTATTCTGATACTGGCTTGAAATTTGTAGAGTTCTTTGGAATGTATTGCATGCAGCTACAAAAATATCTAAATTGGAATTTCTAATAATTAAAAAAAAAAAAAAAAATCTGTTTTATGGCAAAGTTCTTTATTTTATGTTTAATGCAGGTGAAACTTCAAGGTTGCCAGGTTTGCATGCAAAACTTCATAATCAAATGTTTTTCTTCCATTGTCATCTCTTTATTGTTGTGTTGGTACTGTAGTTTTTTTGCCAGTTAGCTGAAACTCATTTTTAGTCAATATCGAGGCAGGTGTTCATTTATTGCATGAAGATTATTGCCACCATTTCTAACATGCTGTCTAGTCTCTTTGCTCACACTCTATGCTTGTTTAATTTCTTGGTCATGCCCAGTTTACATTTAATTACTTTGCAGGGAGCAGGTCAGCTTGTTTATATTTTCTATGCTTACATCGAAACTCTTGCCTGAGCTGTCGGTATGGTTTCTCCCTACCAGTTTCCGCAAGGGCTCACTTCAAATTCTGAAGAGGTCCTGCCATGATTATGGCCAATTGTTAGTTTCTGCCAGCATTTGAGCAGGGAGGCCCTCCCGTGTTTGACTTCTGGGGAGCTAACCAGTACTTCGTCATGCGGACACTTAATATTATTGTGTTGTTGATAGTCGGAAATATGTAGTGTGTAGGCAACTTGGAACAAAACACTGTTGTTTACCTATTAATATTAACTGACCACTCTGCACAGGCACACACTCTGTACCTGTGCAGTCATCATTTTTTGTCTACATTTTCCTGATTTAATATCTGCTTGTGGCGAGACTTTTTTTTAATCAGGTTGAAATTGCAAAGAAAATAAGGTCCATTTATACAGCAAAACCTCTTATATAGTGAACCTCTTTATAACAGAAATGTGTCTATAACAAAATTTGTGTTCGGTCCAATCAAAACTATATTACACAAGGTATTTTCTACTCTTTATAATAAATTATTCGTCCCTCTATCGCACAAAACCTCTTTGAGACTGGAAATTCTGTTTATATTTCATTTCCCTTTTAGATTTCATTTCCCTTTATATTGCTACCTTCTTTTTTTTAACAAAATTTTATTTAAAACTGTGGAAATCCTTCTATTCATATATTTCAGACAAAAAACAAAATATTCTTGAGCTATAAAGTTATTTTGAGCGCTGTAGAAGCTGTTCTGATTCTCTCACTTCCTGTTTACCAAGTTTTTTTTTTGCCGTAGGAGATCTTACTAGTGCTCAAAATAAAATCAATATAATACTTTTCTTATAGAAAAATACAAAAGAACCAACGAAATAATTCAATTTCAGCAGCAATTAGATTCAAAATTGTCTGCATAATGAAAGGCATTGTGAATCCTCTCTATAAAGAACCCCTCTACAACACAAAAATTTGTTCACTTCAATTTTGTTATACAGAGGTTTTACTGTAATTTTTTTACACACCCATCATGATTATCTGTTATTTGTGAGCCAGCTGCATTTCATTCATAATTATCAGAGTAGAAAAGACTAAATTGTAAAATTTGTGGAACACATATTTGTGCAATGGTACAAACAGGGTAGTTATATTTTATATATTAAGTTGGTGCTAATGTGTTTAATTGTACACNTATATTTGTGCAATGGTACAAACAGGGTAGTTATATTTTATATATTAAGTTGGTGCTAATGTGTTTAATTGTACACTGAGTATTATTGAGGTTTTGCGACAGTATATTTCTTGACCATACATTTTGTTTTATTCAAAACATGTTTATTATTAGAGATCAAGAAATCAGGGAAGAGTACCTGGTGCAGTGGATTTTATTGTAAGCAACTTATTCACTTGTATTTTATTTTTTTGTAGGAGTGGCATTTATGGCTGAAACTTTGTACTGAAAGTCTTGACGAGGAAACTTTTCGAATTAGACTTGTCTAATGGTGAGGTATATTACCTTAAAGTATATTATGTGCATTTCTTTGTATATTATAGTTTCTCTTTAACAAATGCAATATAAAATAAATTATATAGTTATTTGTAATTTTGTGTTTTATTTTGTTGCATTATTTTTCATTTTGTGCATTGCCATTCAGAATCGTATACGTTTGGTTTGAAATGTTTTTGCAGTGTTAAAAATATTGAAATCTTCCATAGGATTTTATGCATATTATGGTTCCCACAGATCATGTTTTCATGTTCTAACTTCTGTTGCNTATTGAAATCTTCCATAGGATTTTATGCATATTATGGTTCCCACAGATCATGTTTTCATGTTCTAACTTCTGTTGCATTAATTACAGAAAAATTTGATTGTGCAGAACTTTCACAATTTTTAGAGAGTACATGTGCCACCTTACCCTTTATCCACACCCCTCAACACACACACATCGATGGTTTAGTGTAGGATTAGTGATGGGTCAATACCAAAATTTTCTCGATACCGATACCTTGACTGATTCGCTACGTTAGCTTTTCGATGCTTTATAGATTTCTCGATACTCAGTACTTAACATTTTGAAACAATTATTGGTATACATATGAAGCCGGTAGGATATTTTATTATGAAAAAACATATTTCAATCACAATATAAACTAATTACCGTAGTACAAATGACCAATCTACGAATCTACATGCATATGGCAATATTTAATTAATAATTTAGGTTTCAGTTTGTTTAAATAATTGTGATTTGCTGTAGATGGTATTTCCTGGAGCTCTCGTGAGGATAACGTATGTTTAACTTAAAATAGGTGCTGCTGTTATAAATGTTTCTTCTTTTCTGGATGTATTTTTGAGGCAGAACTAGCTTGGTATAGACAGAACGAGGTGGCATAGTGGTGAACCACTGGACTTTCTTTCAGGAGGCTGTGGGTTCAATTCAGCCATCCTGATTTGTTTCCCCTAAAATAGCACGGACTATGCACAATGTCTAACCACGACCCCCATACGCCATCTTGCTACCCCCAACTCCCATGCCACTGCACACACTGAAAGAACAGACAACAGGAATTGACATCCCCTAACAGGGCATAACGCTTGTATAACACCAGTGTTGGACTGCAGAGGGCAGTTGTAGGCGAGTTATAGCTCGCGTTGGATTCGGAGGCAGAAGCTGCCTTCCTGGCTTGCAGCTTTGCTCCACTCCTACGGTTGCATGGCATTGAGGTAGGAAATGTGTGCCACGCTAAGGAAGAGCAGGCGACGAAGATCCCTAGCCACGTGTAAAGCCAGCCGTGGCCGAGCCAACCAAAGTTGTTCCCGATTACTTGAACCGGCAACAGTTAAGCGCGTTGGATTTACCCTGGATGTCGGACAGCGACGTGGGTGTGGTCCAAAGGTGGGCAGACCTCCAGAACCAGTCTCACTCCTTCCAACGACAGTTCAGCGCTGTGGATGGAGTGAATTGGCTGGGCTGGTTGACTAGCCAACTTGTGGATTGAGTTCCTAGTGGTTGTGGCTCTACCGTACGTGTGCACCGTGCCTGATCCACAGTATGGGTGGCCGTCTAATGGGTGTGTTTGAGACGTAAGTGCGGCCTCCTGCTTTTTCCTGATGGGCTGACTTCTATGGGGGGTAAAAGTCAGTCACCCTAGAATCAGTACTCGGAGGTTCAATAAAAAAACTTGTTTATTCCTGTGAGGAAATATACGGTGGCCCGTATTAACTCCTAATTAACGAGGTCTGTAATGGAAGTAGATTACGATAAAACCAGGTGAAAGGGGTCTGGGTCTAAACTAGACAAGAGCAGATGCGGCTAGGTAGCTATGATACTAACTGACCCTAACTAGCTCAATGCTGTTTTTCCAGAAGGGACTCTGGTGGCTTCTTTTA
>NQII01000590.1:471630-550008 GCA_002778355.1 Clitarchus hookeri | reverse complement strand
AAAATATTTGACAGTTCCCACATGGCACTGTTTACAAAACGTTTGACAGGTGTCACATGGCAATGTTATGTTTACATACTGCGGAAGGATACATAATCGGCTCCCTGAAAGTAGATATTTAGCAGGGTTTCAGAAAATCTTGANCAAAACGTTTGACAGGTGTCACATGGCAATGTTATGTTTACATACTGCGGAAGGATACATAATCGGCTCCCTGAAAGTAGATATTTAGCAGGGTTTCAGAAAATCTTGAAGTTACCGTGAATACATTATAGCAATTATGAGAGAGCATGAGGACACTCGGCGAGACTTTCCAGCCCGAACGCCGTTGTGTGCGTGCTCGTTTTCATCATGTTTATGAGAGTATCTTATGGATGTTGTAGAAATACTTTATTGGTAGTTAAATGTTTTTGTATTTGCTTTCATTAAGCATAGTAGGTTGTAGGTACCATTTTAGTGTGTTTTCGTAAGTGAAATGTAATAGTATCGGCATGGGTTTACAGCTTCGTAAAATGGCTCTTCTGCCATTTTCCAATGGGCGTCCACCATGAAACAACACAAATGTAATTTACGTTTCAAAATTTAGTTTAAGTTTATTGGTTTCAGGAAACAGGAAAAGTGTTAATTTTACTGAATGATTCTGCAAAATAAATTATTTCATGTCGGCGACGTACGAACATGATTTTAGTGAATTAATCATGGAAGGTTTTCCATAGAAGAACAAGTGTTCAAGAGGTTGCAAATTAAATAGTAAGCTAGAATGTTTTGTAAATAATGTATTCCTAAACAGTTACTATAGTGTTTGAAATGCACGAGACCTAAAAATGCCATTTTTTTCAACTCTTTTTTAGTGTAAAAATAATTAATATTTATTTCACCTATATATTAAACCTAACGAGTGTAAGGTTAACTTCTGTAAAAGTGTTTGTTTAGTGCTGCACTGTACGAACAGTGACACATGTATCTTTTCTTCCATCGAAGTTGAAATTTTTGGAGTTATAATAATAATAATTTGAGTGTGATTTCCTTACGAGCAAAACTTTCTACTGCTACATCAAACAGTATGCAATTCAAAATAACACTCTCTCGTAAGAAGAACAGTAAGACAATCCGTCTCTTGAAAGACGTTAAACTAAAGCCCCTCACCTCCCTTTTCCCTAGAAATAAAATAAACAGAGCCCCAGCAAACTTTCATAGCCATTACAAAAATAAAACAGGTTGGAATACCAAACCTAGCTATATCTTACATTGATTACTGGACAGAAGTTAGCTAACGTCGGTGTCCAGTGCCTCCCATGACAGGGAACAGGAGGAAAATGCAAGTGTGCATTAGACTCCTAACACTTGTTGTCTTCATCGACACAATATGTGTGATGGAAGGATGCACATTGTGGCCACGCTACTTTTCTAGAACTGTACGAGATTGACAATAACAGACTTTCCTCTCGGCATGCAAGGGGTGCAAAGGAGGGGAAGGTAAGGGGGGAGAGAACACAAAGATGCCATGCTGGTTGCTATGCAACAGCTTCCCCTCTCGTCAGCTGTGTAAGGAGAGGGAGCATGCAAGGGCCAGACTCGCCGTAACGCTATCAGCTGAACTGGCACCGGCGCGTTGAACGTATTTTATACCAAGTTATTAGGTGTTTGCATTAACAGCCAGCTTAAAAACTATTGTTGCGGGAAATCTAAAGTGACGGAACCTAAAGATATTTTGATAGATACAATATCCATAAATGATAAATGTGGGTAATATCATTACTTAAATATGAATTTTGCCGGTACCACTGAAAACTTATTGTGGATACGTTTTATGGGTACATGCATATCTGGTACATCAGTAACCCACTGCATTTCTTTATTTTCAAGTAATCCTTTGAATTACGAGAAATATAAAATTTGATTGTTATGCCAGGTGTACTTGAACAAATGATGATAAACACAAGTGGGGTAGACGAGTACAAAAGGACCATATTTCATCAAGGAACAAATTGTCTAACATCCTTAGTCAGTGGCTAGCAGTAGTATCCTTATAGCAAATTTGCTGAAATTTCCCTGACTTGTCCAGGAATCCTGTCACATTTCCCTAACCACCTTATGCAGCAAATTTTTACAAATATTTGTATGGTTTTTCCTCAAATAAATGACACATTTTTTAAGGGTTACAATAACATAACCTTCATTTATGGATGCTTTCCTATGCATAAACCAATATTTATAAAAACTAAAAAAAAAATTGTACATAGGTACAAAGATGGTAAATGGAAAAGGTAACACAGAGGTTAAATACTAACGAGCATTCTCAGAACCTGAAAAAAAGTCGCAATACAAAGACAAGAGACAATTCAATGAGAACTACTATAAATGATTATTTTAGTAAAATAAAAAAAACAGTTAAGAAAATATGTGTATAATAGTAATAATTACAATTAAAGATACAACAAAATTGTCCCCAGGCTCATAAATCTTTCTATGACAGTGAAATAAACTATGNAATCAGTTAAGAAAATATGTGTATAATAATAATAATTACAATTAAAGATACAACAAAATTGTCCCCAGGCTCATAAATCTTTCTATGACAGTGAAATAAACTATGTAACAGTACAATTCATAAGATGGCATGTAGGATGTTTATTTTCTTATTAAATACATTTAAACTATTTTACATAAATTCCCTGAGTTCACACAAACTTCCTTGACATTTTCTGGTTTTACCTGATGCTAGCCACCCTGATAGTTAGCCCGCTAATACCAGTGGCAATGTGCAGGGGCGGGTATGCAACTTTGCTTACTTGGCATAACCAGCCTGTGCACAGGTCTGCGTGCCTGATAACACCGCTCAGTACCGCTCGGTCTGTCTCAGCGGTGCTATGTATCTCCTGTTCCTGAGAACTTGTTACTGGAAAACTTGGAGGATGTTCCTTCAGGTGCTCGTGAGGTGATGTGGTTGCAGCAGGATGGAGCCCCACCTCATTTGGCCATTGCTGTTCACTGGCACCTCGACGTGCACTCCCTGAACCGGTAGATACATAGGTATGGGAGGCCCCACAGCATGGCCACCACGCTCACCTGGTGTCACACCACTGAACTTCTTACTGGCTGCGAGGCCACATCAAATCGATGATGTATACCACACCACTCAACACGAGGGATGAGCTCATGACGCGGATATGGAGAGCAGTTTGACGCCATCGGTGCCACGCCGGTAACCTTTGCAATGTACATCGCAACATGCTACAGCGCTCCACTGTGTGTGTGGCCAACGGTGGCCGACACTTTGAGCCCCATGCCTTCTGCCTAAATGTGTAAATAAATTGTCATTTCATTGCACTGCCAGTTGCCTAATTATTGTGATTACATACATGCCACTGCACATTGCCACTGCCATTAGCGGGTTTTAACTATGGACGATAGGCAATTTGTTCCTTGATGAAATATGCTCCATTTGTGCTCATCTACTCTACACTGGTATTTATTATCATTTGTCAAGAGTACACCCGGCATTCATAAGCTAATCATTTTGATTTATTTTAAATAAATACTACTTTCGAGAGTTTCCAAACTATGACGAACACTGATGAACCATCAGTAATACTGGTACTTGTCAGAAACATGGATCACTGCATACATGTAGTGTGACAAGCTGATTCTCTTTCCACTCATTCTGACGAAACCCGAGCCCATACCACAGGAATGGATCGTCAACAATTGTTCACAAAATCAAGTCAAACACGTTACCAAATCAGAACATAAAATAAACCAAGCACAATAATTTGTGAACAGTAATAGAAAACCAAGAGAAATCGAAGTTGTAACAACACAAGCAAATTGAGAAGGCAAGCGAGCAAGCGCACAATGGCTGGGCATGTCACGCGCAAAAACATTTTACAGCCTGAGGGGTAAAAGGTGGGCAGAGTAAATAAGTAGGTATTGGCTAGCACAGCCAATGGAGGGGAAGTGGTAATTTTTTGTAGATATGCACTGTCCAGTACAGTGCTCACAAAGAGAAATGCAATGCACAGCAACCAAAAAAGTGCAAGAAATTTATTTTTCAGCAGACTTCCCTCAAATTTTCAACCCTTTCCATTTAAATTATTTTACAGTTCCTCAAAAACAAGTTTTAGAAAGGTGGACGTAATAAATTGCTACATCTCTTGTGTGACATTCATAAAAGAATAAACTTTAATAATTTTGTGTTAAAACTCATGTTTACAGATTAGCAAGAAAGTTTTCGCTTTGAAGCCAAAGTAACCCATCCACTATCTAAAGAATGCAGCATTTGCCATCAGCAGGAAACTGAATAACCAAAACAACTATCAGCATTTTGTGTATTCACATGCCAAGTTTAATTTTGGGACATCAGAAACCTACATATGTTGCATTGGCTATGTTGCTAATATGACATTCATTATTCATTCTATATATTAATGGTGTCGCTAGTGCAATATAATTAATGGATTCTGCACTTTATAATGCAGCAGTTGGCAAATCTGCTGGGCAAGTACAGAAGAAGAAAATATTTTGTAGGCAACTCAACTTGATGTATTTGTGGAGAATCTGCAATAGATGTACTTACAGTAATTAGTGTCTGCACATAGTGCAATGTGGGGTTCTGAATTTGGATTTGCTTGATAGCACACACACCTTGCTTTATGAACTGAATAAAGTTTAGAAGTGTATATAAGTAAGCATCAACTTAAGGTACACACAAACTCTCCATTGGACCACAAGTAGATAACGACACCGATATTTCTTTTTTATACTAGGAAGAATTTTTTGCAGTTATGATTCAGACATCACCCCCTCTTTTTGACACCCCGGTGTGTCAGAATTCAACATCTATTTTTCATTAAATATAACTATGTTATGACTTGTATTGAAACTTACTGCCCTTTTATCAAGCAGCGATTTGACTTAAAATATGGCAATGCACCTGGAAGAGAAGAAAAAGTTTCTTGAAAACACTATTAATGCAAAAAATGTATCGTGATGACAAACTGCAATTCCCTTTGGCTGCTACTCTCCTCCTCCCCTTTCTGCAATTTTTTCTATATGCACCTGCAGGCACTCCCAGTCCTTGTTGACTGCATGTGAAGCATTCGACTGCCAACCCACCTACACTGGTGTAAATATCAACACACACAGTAAGTAAAATAAGTATTGACACATCCAAAGAAATAAGAAGCATGCCTACATCATACGTAAAATGCGTTCCCTTCAAGAAACTTTCCCTACGTTTTGACGCCATCTATATGCTCTTCACGTAACCGCTTTATGGTTTCTTTGAATCAGACATTACGTTTAAATAAAATTAAACGTAAAATGTTAATGGAATTTGAGTATAAGTAAGTATTTGGACAGCCCTGTTTGAACCTACTAATAATGCAATACCCATCTTGTGCTTACTAGAACAGATGAGGGCAGTTTGCACAGTGTAATTAGTATGCATCGCTTTGATGCATAAAATGGAATGGGGACAAGAAACATGAGAAACCACATTAGAAGAAAGAACGGTAATTATAAAATTGCATAATGGAAGAGTTGCTGAGAAGCTGGCAGCATTATCAGGAAGGTACCTTCTACTGTGGGTAATATAATAGAACATTTACTCCCAAATAAACCACAATCAGGCACGTCAAGGAATCTGTTTACTGTGTTGAAAGCTGCATCCTTTGATCTGTGAACAAAAGCCCCAGAAAAAGTGCTTAGGAGTTGGCTAATTCACTCGCTCAGGACTTACAACTGAATGTTACACCTTAGAAAGTCATATATCTGAAGCAAACAGGAAGAAACTGCTACTTTTTGCTGAAAGTACCAAAATGAACCCTTGGTATTTTGGCAAAAATTAAATATCTCAGATGAAACCAAGATGAACCAGTTATGGAAGTGGTGGGTAACAGCATGTGTGGAGAAAGAAGAAATAGGCTTTCAAAAACAGAACATAGCTCCAACTGCGAAACACTAATGATACTGACAGAATTATGGACTGGAAGAAGTATTCAACTATACCAAAGGCCAGTCTGAAGGAAATGCACAGAATCTTGGAATGTGTGACAATGATCCTCTATGAAACACACCATCTTGAAAATCCAGCTCAATTCCCGGATATACCAACCCTTCCACAGAAATTAGTTGATTGCATGCATCCAAGAAGAGTGGGCACAAATGACATCTGCATTTAACAGAATTACATGAATTTGATGCCACAATGCTTTCAAGTCATAATTGCAGCCAAAGGCTATCAGACCTGGTATTGAAGTGGACATGTGTGTGTTCTTTGTGGATGTTTATTTCATTGGAAATAGGGATGGGTCAGATCCATGATTTTTCTAGTTCTTGGTTTGGTATCCGTTCTTAAATGGGTTCTTAATTATTTTTCCTGTTTTTTTACAGCTGTAAGTATAAATGTCAAGTATTTTGAAACAGCTTCATGTTTTCCTTTAATATTAAGTAGCTCTAGATTTCAATGACTAATATAATGCTAAAATGCAAAACAAATCATAACGTTTATTTTTATTTGTCTCTTAAGACAGAAACTAAATCAATTTTGCACAAATTTACTAACTACTAGAAAATGCTATATCCAGTAATACAACACATGAGTAAACTGGTAACACAATTTTGAGATTTTCTACTTGATAATTAAAACACAGTATTATTTTTAAAATAATATTTTTGCTACTTTAAAGTAAGCTCAAGCAAAGTGTCAATAATTTTAATGTGCGCGTACATCACATAACCTCCAAGATAATTATTTATGCTCATGCTCACCAGAGATATGGTGCCTAGTTGCATCAAACACTTTGATATTGAATGGTTACTCCAGTTCACCACAATGAACACTTCGTTGTCCATTGTCTGCCATTGTGTTGTTCATTTTGTGCATGTTGCACAGTTGTACATAAAATCTATGGACTCATTTTTGTACATATGAGAAATATGTGGTTAGAAGACAATAACCACTTTGTTGTACTTGTAAAATCTCGAGACATAAACCATTGTTGAAACGTGGAAATATTACTTAACCCGGCGCTGGTCGCGCCGTGAGCATTTCCCTCACACTTCCCCAAAAAAATTGTGTATTTGACTTAATTTTTTTTATTTCTCTCTGATCTTTTTTCTATTAGTTCTTTATGTATAAATACAATTTAATAAATTATTATTTGAAAAAATATTCCCATGTCACTAACATAAAAATGATTTTGTACACAAAAGCGGGAGTGTGAGGGAAATGCTCACGACGCGACCACTCGCGTCACTGGCGCCGCGCCTGCCGGCCGTCCAAGGCATGTACGCCACGGGCCTGCATCCCTTCGCCTAGTTGTCTCCCAGATTTGTCAATTTCTGTCACCCTTCACTGTGATTGTTTGAGTGAAGTACAAGTTAGTTTTGTTTGCTGAAAAATGAGTCGGGCAGCGAAAATTTTACAACTTTTGAAGAATTTACTTGAAGAAAGGAATGACTGTAAGTAAATTTTTTTCTTTTACGGTTCGTAGGTAAAGTTTAGGCCACATTTTTGAATAAAGCGGTATCTTTTGGTTTTAGATCGTTATTCATGGCTACTTGAGGTTGGACAAAGCACTACTGGAGGTCACATTTCCAATGCTCCAATTGAAGAAAATGAAGTAATTCCACGTCATGACCTTGAAAACGAATCTGATAGACCTAGAGAACATGAGGATTATCAGTCTCAGATTCTAGTGAACAAGAAAATGGAAATGACGATAGTTTTTACGTAGGAAAAGACGGGGCCACCAAATGGTACAAAAATCCAGTTCTCCTAAAGAAAACTCCTAAACAGAATACAGTTACTCGCTTGCCTGGTGTGAAAAGCGTTGCTAAGGACAAGCGTACAATTTCGGATTGTTGGTCTTGATATTGTTATAAATACTAATAAAGTTCTAAAATTTTTCAAGAAAAATACACTAGATCCCGGCATTATGTTGAGACAAATTTTGAGGAGATTTCAGCTTGTATTGGTCTGTTGTATTTGGCAGGAATAAAAAAAAGCTCAACACTTGAATTTAGAGGAGCTCTGGCTCGATGATGGCACGGCTCCAGAATGTTTTAGGGCTACCATGAGCGTAAGGAGATTTTACCTTTTGGCTAGAGCTATCTGATTTGATGACATTGAGACCCGAGAGCAGCTCCTTGTCACATATAAGCCAAAAGTCAACAAAACTGTGCTTTTGCTGTCAACCTTCCACTCCGAAGGGAATATTGATGAAGGAACAGGAGATAGGCAAAAACCAGAAGTTATTTCTTTTTATAATTTTACAAAAGGAGTAGATGTTGTTGACGAGCTGAAAACTTTATATTCCGTCAGTAACATCAGCAAACGGTGGCCTCTTAGGATTTTTTTTTCAATTTTAGACATAGGGGGAATTAACTCCCACATTATCTACGAGGCTAATACAAATGAGAAATTAGAGAGGCGGTTGCATTTGAAGCAACTGGCCCTTCAGCTGATAAGGCCGCACTTAGCAAGAAGAGCCTCCATAGTAACTCTACCAACAGATCTGAAGAGAATAATTACGAAAATGGTACACGAAAATGAATCCCATCAAAACCGGCAGAGAGAAGATTCAGCAGAGGGAATTTGTAATGTCTGCCCAAGAAGAAAAAATAGAAAAACAAATAAAAAATTGTATAATTAGCAAAATACCTATTTGTAATGAACATTGTGAATTTACTTGCTCTAATTGCATTTGAAATGTTAGCAAATTATAATCAGAAAAAGTAATAAAATATTTTTAACAAAACTCATATTTCCATTTTTATTTGATTATGAATGTAACAGTAATTTTTTTATAATACTAACATAAGAGAATGTATACCATTTCTTGTAATTAACGATTTAATTTGCATTTTTGTTATTACTTTTTAAGTTAATTTTTTTGGTTTATAATTAATTTTATTGTGTTAATACAGTTTTGTTGTTTTTATTCATTGTTTTCCAATACATTTGTTTTAAATAAAACAAAATTAAAAAAACTGTAAATAATGCAGATTATAACTAATAGAAATGACTAAAACTGAGATGTGAGGGAAATGCTCTCGCCCGACCAACGCCCCTGGCAATGAGCACATGGTGGTGGTAATTCATTTCCAGCTTCATATACACAGGTGGTCCCATTTTCCTTGACCACCCACAACAACTCCGTACCAGGGACTCCAAATGAAAAAGTGTTTTGATACAAAAATTGTTTAACTGGAAGGGGGGAAGTAATACTACTTGGAAGTCAGCCTTATATCATTATTTAATAGTGAGATACGAGTACTAACATCAGTTTTTTAAATGGCACCATGTATCTATTGGTCAAAAGTTCAGAGCTATTCAAAAATGAATCACAATTACCAGTCTAATAAACAGATTGTTAAAAACCGCCACAGACATTGGGACACATAAGGGTTCATCAAGACCCTTTATATGATGCCGTGCGGCACAATTGTTCTGCATGGTACAGTACAGTATTATATGTTGACGCTCTGCATTTGATGTAGAGGTGATGCAAACAGCGCAGGTACCCAGAGTTGCGTATCCTATTCCACAGAGGTTGCTATCAGAATTTTGTAACATAACCTGTTCAGTAAGGTGCCTCCCACTCAGTCACGTGTTGTTGTGTGTAGAGCTCATTAAACGACTCTCCTGATAATGCCTTGTATTAATGCTTCTCCTCACATCCCGTATCTAAATTTGTTTAAAAGGTTATGTGCCCAGTTCACCGCTCGTTAAGTAAGAGAAGTTTTTGTGAAATTTGGTTCGGGAAAGTGACGAGAATTTAATGAATATAATATCCTGAGGGGAAGTTTCGTCTGAAAATGATTTTGGAGGAAATGCAACTACTAAAAACTGTAGAAAAAATGCCTGACGAAGTTCCCAATGATCAAAAAGAAGCTTTTCTATTAAAGGACGCCAAAGCCAAATTGGTGACCGTACAGTGTTTGTCGGATAAGTATCTGGACTTAGTAAAAGATGCCAAATAGGCGAAGGACATGGTAAAGTCATCAGAAGAAGTTTTTGAAAGAAGTGTTTTTAGTAAGCTATATCTCAAGAAAAAGTTATTAGCGCTTAAATACAACCCCGTGGACAAACTCGAGGATCATTTTTTTACAATCTGACAAACTCGTTCGAGATATAGAAAATACAGGTGCTAAAATGGAAGAAACGGACAAGATCTGCCATCTCCTTTTAACCATGGGCGATAATTTTAATACTGTAATAACTGCTATTGAAACTATGAAGCAAGATTTAACTATGGAATTTGTCAAATGCAGACTGTTGGAAGAAGAAATGAAGAAAGAAGGCCAACAGCAAACTGATTCCTTATCAACAAAGGGTGAAGTTTCTTTTAAAATAACATGTCATGGATGTGGTAAAATAGGACACAAAATTGCTAATTGCTGGCATAGAGAAAAATATAAAAGCTTTAAGAAACCTTCAAGAAGAAAGCCTTTTAAAAAGAGTAGTGTTAGTGTGTCTAAGGCTCAACATGCAGACATTACATTTTCTGCCTTCAACTGTGACATAGGTAAACAAAGTGAAATTTTTATATTGGATTCTGGAGCTACCAATCATTTAGTGGTTGCGAGCTTACAACAGTGTATGACAGACATTAAAGATTTACAACACAAAGTCATAATAAAGACAGCAAATTGTGGTGAAATGACTGCAACCAAGTGTAGGAAGTTTACAGGACTGTCCAACAATACAACTATTTCTTTTGAAGCACTTATTGTATCTGGATTGAGAAATAACCTCTTATCACTGCCTCAATTAATTTAGAAGAATTTGACTGTCATATTCAGCCATAGTAAAGTGGCAATTAAAGGTAAGAATACCTATTTGAAATGTAAAATTGGACATTGTAACCTCTTCTACTTAAATATAAAACCTTTATGTGCCAATGTCAATAAAGAATTCAGTGGGCTTAGTGCTAGTGAGGCAAGTTTATGGCATAAACGATTGGGACATCTGAATAGACGTGGTCTACAATTATTAAATTTGCCATACAGTGACGAAAGGTGTCCTCAGTGTCTTGAAGGAAAAGCTAGGAGGCTCACCTTTAAAAGAACTACCAGATTAACTAAGGAAATAGGTGAACTAATTCATTCAGACATCAGTGGACCAGTGAAAATATCCAACAAGGGATGAAGAACGATACTTCCAAGTCGTTGTAGGTGACTTTTCTCATTTTACCACTGTGTATCTTCTGAAAAATAAAAACGAAACAGAACAAAACTTGATGAACTGTATGAAAATGGTAAAGACTTAACGTGGAGCCAAAACAAAACGTATTCGGTTAGATAATGGTACGTAGTTCACTTCTACTAATTTCAAAAGATATTGCCGAGAAAAAGGTATAATAACAGAGTACACAATGACCTACACTCCTCAGCAAAACTCTAAGTCAGAGCAGATGAATTTAACTTTGACGAACAAAGTTAGGACTAAATTTGCTGACAGTGATCTACCTAGACACCTTTGGGGTGAAGCTATAAGGTCATCAGCTTATGAGTTGAACAGGTCTCCTACAAGTGCTCTCAGTGATCGCACTCCAGCTTCGGTATGGTATGGCAAGAACAATATTCCCAAATTAAGAGTGTTTGGTTCTCAAGCATGGGTTCTAAAACTTCCAAGAGAAAGTAAACTTGAACCAAGAGCTAAACCCATGATAATGGTTGGTTATACCGGAGGAGGATAGAGTATGGGACCCTATAGAGAACAAGTTTGTTTGTTCTCGAGATGTGATTTTTGACGAAACAAAACTTGGTATAACACAAATGCAGGACTCGTACCATGTTTCATGGATGAAACACCAAAAGAGAAAATAGAAATGCCTAAAGAAGACTGTTAGAAAAGTAGAGAAGAACAAATGACAGAAGACCTACCAAATAGTGACGATAGTGATTTCTATGGTTTCGAAGAGGAAGAAGAAAAAAGTAACAATAATAGACGACAATCTAAAAGGAACATCAAAATGGCTACCAAACTCAACGACTATGAATTGTACATAGCCTACTGTTTATTAGTCAGAGAACCCGAGAGTTATGATGAAGCTATCAAAACTGGTGATGGATGGGAAGAAGCCATACAGAATGAAATATATGGGCTGGAATGTTATGGTACATGGAAAGTTGCTACATTACCTCAAGGAGAAAAGGCCATTGACACCAGATGGATTTTTAAAGAAACACAAAATGGACTTAAAAAGGCAAGACTTGTAGCAAAAGGTTACCAAGAGATTCCTTCCTACAATGTCTATGCACGAGTAGCCGGACTACCTACAATTTGGTTGTATGTATCCTTTGCAATATCTAATAACTGGAATGTAAGACAATTTGATATACCAACTGCCCTTTTTAAACAGATATTTAGACAATGATATCTACATCAAAACCCCCCGATGGTGTGAAAAACGAACCAGGAAAAGTACTGAAACTCATTAAAAGCCTTTATGGACTTAAGTCTGCTCCAAGGCAATGGACCAAGAGATTTCATGACTTCATGGAAATTAAGAACATGAAGAGATCATCCAGTGACTTCTGTCTTTATGTTGGTTAGAATGTTTGGCTTGTTATTTGAGTTGACGACATGCTTGTGACAGGAAAAGAGAAAGAGGTTGAATATTTAATAAATCATCTAAAACAAGAATTTCAAGCAAAATATTTGGGTATTTTGGAGGAATTTTTGGGTACACAAATATTCAAAGAAAAAAATAATGTAAACATTTCTCAAAGCACTTTTATTAGTTAAGTTCTCAATAAATTTAACATGAGTAAATGTAAAGGTTCCAGAGCTCCTATGGAAAATAACTTCCAAGTAACTGCAGAAGATCGTACTAATGAAAATGTACCTTTTAGGCAACTGATAGGATCGCTAATGTATATTTCTATGGTCAGTAGACCAGATATAACCTATTCAGTTTCCTACCTCAGTAGATTTTTAAATAAACCCACTAGCCCGAGTGTGAAAAGCTGCAAAATTGATTTTGAGATACTTAAAAAACACCAAGGACATGATTTTAACCCTAAGTCCAGTCTCCAATGGTAGCATAAAATGTCCCCTGCTGACTGGGCAGGGGACAAGTTAGACAGAAAGAGTGTAAGTGGCCACGTAATTTTCCATGGAGAGAACCCTGTTTTGTGGGCATTGAGAAAACAGCCAACTGTAGCTCTATCTACTGCCGAGGCTGAATATATATCTTGTGCAGTTTATCCCAGTGATATGATATATCTGCAAGGTGTCCTTGAAGACCTGCAAATTGTAAAAGGTACTCCAACCCTCCTGACAGATAACCAGAGTGCAATTTTCATGGCACAGAGTTTTGAGAACAGTAGAAGATCCCGCCATATTGACGTAAAGTTTCATTACCTAAAGGATCTAGTAGACAAGAAGAAAATTGTAATTGGATATGTGGACTCACAGAATAACATTGGTGATGTATTTACTAAGGCCTTATGCCCGAATAAATTTCACCAATTCAGACAATTGTTGAACGTTATTAATAATTTTATGACGTGTATAATAAATTAAGTATATGAACTCTTTTTTTTTCAAGTCAAAATTTTTGTATGTTTACAGTGTTTGACTTGAGGAGGGTTATCAGAATTTTGTAACATAACCTGTTCGGTCACGTACCTCCCGCTCAGTCACGTGTTGTTGTGGGTAGATCTCATTAAACGACTCTCCCGATAATGCCTTGTATTAATGCTTCTCCTCACATCCCATATCTAAATTTATTTCAATGTTGCGCTTAGAAGAAACAAAGAAATAAGGACTGATTATCCTTGTGCAGGTGAGAGTTGTCGTAACGGAAATGTACTCCTACAACGAGAAGGTAGAAATGTGGTTCATCTATGGAGAATGTAAGTTAGCAGATGAATGTGTTTGTTTTATTTTACAGTACAGTGTAGTACATGAGAGTTGTACGGAAACACACACAGTTTTGTTATTACCATTATCAATAGCTTAGTTTGCTCACCTCTTGTTCATTCTGTTGAAGGTCAGCGTAATGCTCGCCAGGCAGAGCAACTCNAATTTGCTCACCTCTTGTTCATTCTGTTGAAGGTCAGCGTAATGCTCGCCAGGCAGAGCAACTCTACAGAGAGCGATACCCTGAAAAGACCCCATCGTCCAGAGATGTTTTCCTGCCCTGTTGTGAAGCTTTGTGAAATGGGCAATTTGNCCCTTCAGCTGATAAGGCCGCACTTAGCAAGAAGAGCCTCCATAGTAACCCTACCAACAGATCTGAAGAGAATAATAACGAAAATGGTACACGAAAATGAATCCCATCAAAACCGGCAGAGAGAAGATTCAGCAGAAGGAATTTGTAACGTCTGCCCAAGAAGAAAAAATAGAAAAACAAAAAAAAAAATTGTATAATTTGCAAAATACCTATTTATAATGAGCATTGTGNTAATGAACATTGTGAATTTACTTGCTCTAATTGCATTTGAAATGTTAGCAAATTATAATCAGAAAAAGTAATAAAATATTTTTAACAAAACTCATATTTCCATTTTTATTTGATTATGAATGTAACAGTAATTTTTTTATAATACTAACATAAGAGAATGTATACCATTTCTTGTAATTAACGATTTAATTTGCATTTTTGTTATTACTTTTTAAGTTAATTTTTTTGGTTTATAATTAATTTTATTGTGTTAATACAGTTTTGTTGTTTTTATTCATTGTTTTCCAATACATTAATAAAAAATTTCAAAATTTTATTGAATAAAATACATTAAATGGGTAAATGATTTATTGATGCATCTGTTTTAAATAAAACAAAATTAAAAAAACTGTAAATAATGCAGATTATAACTAACAGAAACGACTAAAACTGAGATGTGAGGGAAATGCTCTCGCCCGACCAACGCCCCTGGCAATGAGCACATGGCGGTGGTAATTCATTTCCAGCTTCATATACACAGGTGGTCCCATTTTCCTTGACCACCCACAATAACTCCGTACCGGGGACTCCGAATGAAAAAGTGTTTCATACAAAAATTGTATAACTGGAAGGGGGGAAGTAATACTACTTGGAAGTCAGCCTTATATCATTATTTAATAGTGAGATACGAGTACTAACATCAGTTTTTTAAATGGCACCATGTATCTATTGGTCAAAAGTTCAGAGCTATTCAAAAATGAATCACAATTACCAGTCTAATAAACAGATTGTTAAAAACCGCCACAGACATTGGGACACATAAGGGTTCATCAAGACCCTTTATATGATGCCGTGCGGCACAATTGTTCTGCATGGTACAGTACAGTATTATATGTTGACGCTCTGCATTTGATGTAGAGATGATGCAAACAGTGCAGGTACCCAGAGTTGCGTATCCCATTCCACAGAGGTTGCTATCAGAATTTTGTAACATAACCTGTTCGGTAAGGTGCCTCCCACTCAGTCACGTGTTGTTGTGTGTAGAGCTCATTAAACGACTCTCCCGATAATGCCTTGTATTAATGCTTCTCCTCACATCCCGTATCTAAATTTGTTTAAAAGGTTATGGGCCCAGTTCACCGCTCGTTAAGTAAGAGAAGTTTTTGTGAAATTTGGTTCGGGAAAGTGACTAGAATTTAATGAATATAATATCCTGAGGGGAAGTTTCGTCTGAAAATGATTTTGGAGGAAAGGCAACTACTAAAAACTGTAGAAAAAATGCCTGACGAAGTTCCCAATGATCAAAAAGAAGCTTTTCTATTAAAGGACGCCAAAGCCAAATTGGTGATCGTACAGTGTTTGTCGGATAAGTATCTGGACTTGGTAAAAGATGCCAAATAGGCGAAGGACATGGTAAAGTAGTTAGATGAAGTTTTTGAAAGAAAAAGTGTTTTTAGTAAGCTATATCTCAAGAAAAAGTTATTAGCGCTTAAATACAACCCCGCAGACAAACTCGTAGATCATTTTCTACAATCTGACAAACTCGTTCGAGATATAGAAAATGCAGGTGCTAAAATGGAAGAAACGGACAAGATCTGTCATCTCCTTTTAACCATGGGCGATAATTTTAATACTGTAATAACTGCTATTGAAACTATGAAGCAAGATTTTAACTATGCAATTTGTCAAATGCCGACTGTTGGAAGAAGAAATGAAGAAAGAAGGCCAACAGCAAACTGATTCCTTTATCAACAAAGGGTGAAGTCTTTTTTAAAATAACATGTCATAGATGTGGTAAAATAGGACACAAAATTGCTAATTGCTGGCATAGGGAAAAATATAAAAGCTTTAAGAAACCTTCGAGAAGAAAGCCTTTTAAGAAGAGAAGTGTTTGTGTGTCTAAGGCTCAACAGGCAGACACTACATTTTCTGCCTTCAACTGTGACTTAGGTAAACAAAGTGACATTTTTATATTGGATTCTGGAGCTACCAATCATTTAGTGGTTGCGAGCTTAACAGTGTATGACAGACATTCAAGATTTACAACACAAAGTCATAATAAAGACAGCAAATGGTGGCAAAATGACTGCAACCAAGTGTGGGAAGTTAGCAGGACTGTCCAACAATACNGGAAGTTTACAGGACTGTCCAACAATACAACTATTTCTTTTGAAGCACTTATTGTACCTGGATTGAGAAATAACCTCTTATCAGTGCCTCAATTAATTTAGAAGAATTTGACTGTCATATTCAGCCATAGTAAAGTGGCAATTAAAGGTAAGAATACCTTTTGAAATGTAAAATTGGACATTGTAACCTCTTCTACTTAAATATAAAACCTTTATGTGCCAATGTCAATAAAGAATTCAGTGGGCTTAGTGCTAGTGAGGCAAGTTTATGGCATAAACGATTGGGACATCTGAATAAACGTGGTCTACAATTATTAAATTTGCCACAGTGACGAAAGGTGTCCTCAGTGTCTTGAAGGAAAAGCTAGGAGGCTCCCCTTTAAAAGAACTACCAGATTAACTAAGGAAATAGGTGAACTAATTCATTCGGACATCAGTGGACCAGTGAAAACTCCAACAAGGGATGGAGAGTGGTACTTCCAAGTAGTTGTAGGTGACTTTTCTCATTTTACCACTGTGTATCTTCTGAAAAATAAAACGAAACAGAACAAAACTTGTTGAACTATATGAAAATGGTAAAGACTTAACATGGAGCCAAAACAAAACGCATTCGGTTAAATAATGGTACGGAGTTCACTTCTACTAATTTCAAAAGATATTGCAGAGAAAAAGGTATAATAACAGAGTACACATGACCTACACTCCTCAGCAAAACTCTAAGTCAGAGAGGATGAATTTAACTTTGATGAACAAAGTTAGGACTAAATCTGCTAGACACCTTTGGGGTGAAGCTATAAGGTCATCAGCTTATGAGTTGAACAGGTCTCCTACAAGTGCTCTCAGTGATCGCACTCCAGCTTCGGTATGGTATGGCAAGAACAATATTCCCAAATTAAGTGTGTTTGGTTCTCGAGCATGGGTTCTAAAACTTCCAAGAGAAAGTAAACTTGAACCAAGAGCTAAACCCATGATAATGGTTGGTTATACCGGAGGAGGATACAGAGTATGGGACCCTATAGAGAACAAGTTTGTTTGTTCTCGAGATGTGATTTTTGACGAAACAAAACTTGGTATAACACAAATGCAGGACTCATACCAATATACTATCATGGACGAAACACCAAAAGAGAAAATAGAAATGCCTAAACAAGACTGTGAGAAAAGTAGAGAAGACCTACCAAATAGTGACGATAGTGATTTCTATGGTTTCAAAGAGGAAGAAGAAAAAAGTAACAATAAATACAATCTAAAAGGAACATCAAAATGCCTACCAAACTCGACGACTATGAATTGTACATAGCATACTGTTTATTAGCCGGAGAACCAGAGAGTTACGATGAAGCTATCAAAAATAGTGATGGATGGGAAAAAGTCATACAGAATGAAATAGATGCGCTGGAATGTTATGGTACATGGAAAGTTGCTACATTACCTCAAGGAGAAAAGGCCATTGATACCAGATGGATTTTTAAAGAAACACAAAATGGACTTAAAAAGGCAAGATTTGTAGCAAAAGGTTACCAAGAGATTCCTTCCTACAATGTCTATGCACCAGTAGCCGGACTACCTACAATTTGGTTGTATGTATCCTTTGCAATATCTAACAACTGGAATGTAAGACAATTTGATATACCAACTGCCTTTTTAAACTGATATTTAGACAATGATATCTACATCAAAACCCCCGATGGTGTGAAAAACGAACCAGGAAAAGTACTGAAACTCATTAAAAGCCTTTATGGACTTAAGTCTGCTCCAAGACAATGGACCGAGAGATTTCATGACTTCATGGAAAGTAAGAACATGAGATCATCCAGTGACTTCTGTCTTTATGTTGGTTAGAATGTTTGGCTTGTTATTTGGGTTGATGACATGCTTGTGACAGGAAAAGAGAAAGAGGTTGAATATTTAATAAATCATCTAAAACAAGAATTTCAAGCAAAATATTAGGGTATTTTGGAGGAATTTTTGGGTACACAAATATTCAAAGAAAGAAATAATGTAAACATTTCTCAAAGCACTTTTATTAGTTAAGTTCTCAATAAATTTAACATGAGTAAATGTAAAGGTTCCAGAACTCCTATGGAAAATAACTTCCAAGTAACTGCAGAAGATCGTAGTAATGAAAATGTTCCCTTTTAGGCAACTGATAGGATCACTAATGTACGTTTCTATGGTCAGTAGACTATTCAGTTTCCTACCTCAGTAGATTTTTAAATAAACTCACTAGCCCGAGTGTGGAAAGCTGCAAAATGGATTTTGAGATACTTAAAAAACACCAAGGACATGATTTTAACCCTAAGTCCCGTCTCCAATGGTAGCATAAAATGTCCCCTGCTGACTGGGCAGGGGACAAGTTAGACAGAAAGAGTGTAACACTATCTACTGCCGAGGCTGAATATATATCTTGTGCAGTTTATCCCAGTGATGATATATCTGCAAGGTGTCCTTGAAGTCCTGCAAATTGTAAAAGGTACTCCGACCCTCCTGACAGATAACCAGAGTGCAATTTTCATGGCACAGAGTTTTGAGAACAGTAGAAGATCCCGCCATATTGACGTAAAGTTTCATTACCTGAAGGACCTAGTAGACAAGAAGAAAATTGTAATTGGATATGTGGACTCACAGAATAACATTGGTGACGTATTTACTAAGGCCTTATGCCAGAATAAATTTCACCAATTCAGACAATTGTTGAACGTTATTAATAATTTCATGACGTGTATATTAAATGAAGTATATTAACTCTTTTTTTTTTTCAAGTAAATTTTTTTGTATGTTTACAGTGTTTGACTTGAGGAGGGTTATCAGAGTTTTGTATCATAACCTGTTCGGTAAAGTACCTCCCGCTCAGTCACGTGTTGTTGTGGGTAGATCTCATTAAACGACTCTCCCGATAATGCCTTGTATTAATGCTTCTCCTCACATCCCATATCTAAATTTATTTCAATGTTGCGCTTAGAAGAAACAAAGAAATAAGGACTGATTATCCTTGTGCAGGTGAGAGTTGTCGTAACGGAAATGTACTCCTACAACGAGAAGGTAGAAATGTGGTTCATCTATGGAGAATGTAAGTTAGCAGATGAATGTGTTTGTTTTATTTTACAGTACAGTGTAGTACATGAGAGTTGTACGGAAACACACACAGTTTTGTTATTACCATTATCAATAGCTTAGTTTGCTCACCTCTTGTTCATTCTGTTGAAGGTCAGCGTAATGCTCGCCAGGCAGAGCAACTCTACAGAGAGTGATACCCTGAAAAGACCCCATCGTCCAGAGATGTTTTCCTGCCCTGTTGTGAAGCTTTGTGAAATGGGCAATTTGAACCTACAGCAATGCAATCGTCGTAGAACTCGCACAGATGAAGCTGCTGAGGTTGCTGTTCTCGCTGCTGTAGCAGTTAATCCACGTCAGCACACAATTTGAAGACGAAATTGGCGTTCCGAAAATGAGTGTGCATCACATTCGTGTAATACTTTCCATCCCTATCATGCACACTTGGACCAAGAATTGCATTGGAATGATTTCCAGAATTACGCACAGTTCTGTTAGTAGGCACAGCATAAAATTATTACCCATCCGAACTTTTAACCAATGAATCGTCGTTCTCCAATTCATGCCAAGTGAATACGAGGAACATGCATTATTGGGTTGGCAAGAACCGACANCCGACGATGGCTTCGACAAGTGGACCATCAGCATCAATGGAGAGTTGACTTCTGGTGTGGGATGGTTGGCAATACGGTTATAGGGCCTTATTTTGTGAATGGTAACCGGAACGGCGTGGTGTATGCCACCTTCATACAAACAATTCCTCCTGGTCTTCTGGAGGAGATATCTCTGAACAGAATGATCCAGCGCAATGGATGCCCGGCACATGCCATGTATGCACGTAGTGTTCTGGACTGAAAATATCCTGATAGGTGGACTGGTCGTGGAGGACCAGTTCAGAGGCCTGCTCGATCTCGTGACCTTAACCCTCTGGACTTTTCTCTTTGAGGTTTCCTTAAAGGTGCTGTCTATCGCAATATTCTAACAACTCCAGAGAACATGCAGGAACATATTAAGCGTGCTTGTAATGCTCTTCAGCAGGCAACACTGAAGGAATCTGGTGTCATTCACCCAGCGAATGATCTTGTGTATCACTGCAAATGTTCACCACTTTGAACATCTAATGTGAATGTTCTACTTCTCGCAGTATCCACGTAGAGATCCCACTTTGTGTCGTATTTAATGTTCATGTTGTGAAAGTGTACACTGTGACACATGTTTAAATAGGTCTTGACGAATCTTCATTGAACTTTTGACCCATAAATAGATGGTGCCATTTAACAAACTGATATTAGTACCAGTGGCAGTTCATGGTATAGTGCTGCAACCCTATGGCAGTTCATGGTATACGGCTGCAGCCCTCCCAGAGTTATTTGTGAATTACATTAAACCATTTTTAATGTTGCAGCTGCTTTCAATTCAAAATAAATCTTATAACGATTGCTTTGAGCTTTCTAACTCTGCCAACGATCTTAGCAGATCCCCTCGACTGAGCAACGTGTTATGTAGCTTGTACAGCACTCGTGCTAGACTGGACTGCAGCAGAGGCAGCCTTGTCAGACATCTCTAGTTCATGCGCAAGTCTGCGGCTATGTTCAGGGGGGAGGGGGGTCTAGCAGGGGAAGAAGGGTGTCTCGCTCTTCATGCGCACATGGACTGCAAGGCTGACTGCCTACAAGCTGTTGTGGGAAGGGCAACTGGTGCGCATGTTTATTTTATTTTGCTGTTGTCAAGCTGACGATTACATTCAGGCACGAAATGAAGCATTTAGAGGTTTGTAGCTATGCTACTATCACTATATTTGAATTAAATTTATCAACAGAACAAATGTGGCAGGTTTACAAGCTATTTCTTTTTCTCAATTATCACTAGAGTAGAACAATTAAATTAAAAAACAAAATACGACCTATTTCTGGCATATGTAATAATTAATCAGCTTTCATAAAGTGAGCAGCAGGCAAATAAAAAGAAAACTCAATAGTTACATGTACGATAAGAACAAATGGCTGTGCGGATGTGAATTTAAAAAATGCTCTATTTTGTTTCCTTGAAAAGTACGTTTAAAATATTTTTAAGTTATTGCATTAATTTGCTTATGTGTAGTGTCGCAAACATCTTTCTTCAAAAACCACAAATTGAAGTAACGGTAATTTTTATTTTTGCAGCATTAAAATACGGCATGATTAAGTAAATTACTATGTTAAAATAATTAATATAAATTTTTTTTTCCAACTAAATTTTAACATTGGATTATTCAAAAAGAATGATGCAAAAGTAAAACTGATTTATCCACACACCATCCTTTTTAAATAATCCTGTATACTGAAGCAATAAAGAAAAATTTAATCTTTTATTTTCTATTTTGATAAGAAATCTAAGTACTTGATAAAAATCTAAACAAATTGAAAATTTGAAGTTCACTGAATATGCAGTGCTTGTAAAATGTTTGTTTAGTTGAATAAAATGAAATTTTTTGTTCTTTGTCGATGTTAATTGCTGAAATAATTACTCACCTGACTTGAAATGTTGGCAAAAGCTATTTTGTTAAATTCAAGAATTTTGTTACATCATTTATTCCTTCATTCTGCAATCCATTCACGATGTCTATTTTTTGTACACAAACTTTAAGGAAATATCTAAGCGCCTGTTGTTATACTGTATGACCATTAATGACACCAGGCAAGTTTGAATGCACAATTTTAATTGAATTCAGTTGTNCGCCTGTTGTTATACTGTATGACCATTAATGACACCAGGCAAGTTTGAATGCACAATTTTAATTGAATTCAGTTGTTTACATGCAAGTATTTAGTTCAATATATATTAATGAAAAACTCGATGAAATTCAAATTTTTGTTACAGATGTGTTCNCGCTCTTTGTGCGCACATGGACTGCAAGGCTGACACTCTACAAGCTGTTGTGGGAAGGGCAACTGGTGCGCATGTTTATTTTATTTTGCTGTTGTCAAGCTGACGATTACATTCAGGCACGAAATGAAGCATTTAGAGGTTTTTAGCTATGCTACTATCACTATATTTGAATTAAATTCATCAACAGAACAAATGTGGCAGGTTTACAAGCTATTTCTTTTTCTCAATTATCACTCGAGGAGAAAAATTAAATTAAAAAACAAAATATGACCCATCCCTGGCATATGTAATAATTAATCAGCTTTCATAAAGTGAGCAGCAGGCAAATAAAAAGAAAACTCAATAGTTACATGTACGATAAGAACAAATGGCTGTGCGGATGTGAATTTAAAAAATGCTCTATTTTGTTTCATTGAAAAGTACGTTCAAAATATTTTTAAGTTATTGCATTAATTTGCTTATGTGTAGTGTTGCAAACATCTTTCTTCAAAAACCACAAATTGAAGTAACAGTAATTTTTATTTTTGCAGCATTAAAATATGGCATGATTAAGTACATTACTATGTTAAAATAATTAATATAAATTTTTTTTTTCCAACTAAATTTTAACATTGGATTATTCAAAAAGAATGATGCAAAAGTAAAACTGATTTATCCACACACCATCCTTTTTAAATAATCCTGTATACTGAAGCAATAAAGAAAAATTAAATCTTTTATTTTCTATTTTGAGAAGAAATCTAAGTACTTGATAAAAATCTAAACTAATTGAAAATTTGAAGTTCACTGAATATGCAGTGCTTGTCAAATGTTTGTTTATTTGAATAAAATGAAATTTTTTGTTCTTTGTCGATGTTAATTGCTGAAATAACTACTCACTTGACTTGAAATGTTGGCAAAAGCTATTTTGTTACATCATTTATTCCTTCATTCTGCAATCCATTCACGATGTCTATTTTTTGTACACGAACTTTAAGGAAATATCTAAGAGCCTGTTGTTATACTGTATGACCATTAATGACACCAGGCAAGTTTGAATGCACAATTTTAATTGAATTCAGTTGATTACATGCAAGTATTTAGTTCAATATATATTAATGAAAAACTCGATGAAATTCAAATTTTTGTTACAGATGTGTTCTCATAAAAATATTTTTTTACTTTCTTTTCAGTTTCATGAAATATAACATAACACATGTATCTTTATTGTATTCATAAAAAAAAGGCACTTCTGCACAACCCCAGCGTTTTGTAAACCATTTTTCCACACTTAAAAATTGTTACGTAGTTCATTACCTCACTCTCCCTTCCCCTACCCCCTCAAATATTCAGTATCAGGATGCAGCCCAAACTGTTCTGAAACTCACTAATAAATAATGCTATAACGTTGACTCCCCAGCAGCATTATTTCCCCTTCCAGTTATATAATTTTTGTATGAAACACTTCACTTGAAGCCCTGGTAGGGAGTTATTGTGGGTGGTCAAGATAAATGGGACATGCCGTGTAACCAATGTGTTTACTGTTTNTGAAGCCCTGGTAGGGAGTTATTGTGGGTGGTCAAGATAAATGGGACATGCCGTGTAACCAATGTGTTTACTGTTTCGGTCATAGTAGAGCTGAGCTTTTGACATTGGTTCTCGGCCCCAGTTCTCTACATCAAGAACCAGCAGGACAGAGAAATGGTAACAGGAACTTAACCCACACCTAGTTAGTTGGTAAGAGGATGCTTGTTCTGTTTATTTTTGTTATTATGAAGATACTATATTACTGTTAACATGTGTATACAAATGAAAGGTTTGTCATGTACCTAACAAACTGCATAATGCATAATATTAAATCATGCACTTAATTTTGGAAATATAAGTTATGAATTTTTAATAGAGATGTGCTAATACTTTTACCCACTGTAAATATTTCATATTTGATGGGTACAAATAACAAATACACTTGTGTCTACAACTTAAGGTAACATACATGGACGTAGAGGACAGTGTCTTAACTAAAACACTTTCAATGCTATATCAAAATTTAGGCCTAAGTCAATTTGTAGTCACCATTGCAACATAATGCATGTTTTTGTATATCCACTCTGCTGTGTAATTTTTCTCACCCTTTAAATCTTCCTAATATGCAACATTTCCACAGGTTCCCTGTAAAGTGTAAAAAAAGTACTTTATAGTATTTCAAAACATATCTGCAATTTCAAAAACTGGTTGAGAAATCTAATTATGCCAAAGGGTAGTAACTGACAAATCCCAAAATTTTGATTGATTTAATACAAAAATAAATTGTACCCCTATTACTGATATAATTGCATTTAGAATATAGTATGATCTTTCAATTTGTACCATTTTTTCAAGGTACAGTGGGAAAGTTGGAGTTATACACTCATAAAATTTTACTAGTACTAAAGGCTGAAATGTGGAAAATTGGCTTGAAATTGTGCACGGTACTGATATTTTAAATTTGTAATTGATTAATGTTAACTAAAACAAAGACACCTGTGTCTGACATGGCGATAAACCTCTAATTTAATAATTACAACAGTATTTGGAGGCAACACTGAGAGCCACTGTCAACTCCCCTTTCCTGAGTAATGCACAGTGTGGATGATACCCATAGCACACACACACAACTACCCCTTTGAAACTTGTCCCCAATATAACGTGAGAAAATAAACACGACACTTGGAACTGCATCTTATAACTAGACTACAAGTATAATAAAGAACTATGTTGGAACATACACTAATAAAATTTGAACCTGTAAATAATTTTAAACAATTTTTTTAATCGCAATCACATGATGGAATACAAGTGCTTGCAAGAAGCAATTAGAACGTGAGTCTGTGAGGATACTGGTTGCTGCGCAGACCAAACATGGCCACCAGGTATCTGAACATGTCCTTNAGGCAATTAGAACGTGAGTCTGTGAGGATACTGGTTGCTGCGCAGACCAAACATGGCCACCAGGTATCGGAACATGTCCTTCTTCTCTGGGTGCTTGTTGATGATCTCCACCAGCTGTTTGTCTACCTCCTTCTGGTCCGTCTTGCGCTGCTCAGACGGCTTGTACGCCTCCTTCTTCTGGTTGAAGATGTCACCATCATCCTTCTTTGTCCTCTTTGGCTTGTTCCTCTTGAAGTACGCGTCGTCTATGTGCTTAGGCAACTTGAAGCCCTTGAGGCTGAGCCTGGTGCTGGTCGCGATGACGTAGTTCTGGCTGACGCGACGCAGAGGGCAGCCGTTCACCTTCAGAGGACCCGTGATCAGCAGCAGCCCGCTGTTCAGCCGCTTCAGCAGCACCACCCGCTTGCCCTTCTGCACACCAGCCAGTAGGATGACGATCGTCCCGGGCACCAGGGATGGTCGTGTGTAGCGCCTGTGCTGCGAGAACAGCTTCTTCNAGCCAGTAGGATGACGATCGTCCCGGGCACCAGGGATGGTCGTGTGTAGCGCCTGTGCTGCGAGAACAGCTTCTTCGAAGGACGCTTCTTGATCTTGTCTGCCGTGGGGTAGTAGTTGCGCCTCTTCTTTAGGAGCACTATGCGATTACCGCCATTCTTCTCACCTCCGATGGGCTTCTCCACCGTTATTGGCTTCTTGGGTTTCACCTTCTTAGGTGTCTTCTTCGCAAGAAACTTGTACACTGCCTTTTTGTGGTACATGCGGGATCTGCTGAAGCGGTACACTCCATTGCCAAGGTCGTAGTTTCGAGCCTTCCCACGCTTCTTTTTCTCCTTACCAGCTTTGTCTGGCTTTGCAGCCGCTGCCTCCTTTGCGGGTGTGGCCGCAGGTTTTGGCTGTTTGTCCGCCATCAGGACACTGCAACACACATGAAATAGTAGGGCAAAACCAGCATACAGTCTCTACATGCTATTACAAAAATGGTTATGTTTTGGAAAAGTCAGCAATGTGATAAATACTATTTTACAATTTTACGAAGTANCATGCTATTACAAAAATGGTTATGTTTTGGAAAAGTCAGCAATGTGATAAATACTATTTTACAATTTTACGAAGTATTAACATTATTGAACTTCCCAATATTCATTTCCTTTGAAAATTACTGGAGCATGTAAATAAAGCACATCAAAATTATCATATTCTTAAAATTAACACTAATGTACACTTTCACAGAACTAGGTTTTTTAAAAGTAGGCATGTGCTTATTCAGACATTTGGACTTGAGAATGGTGTACTTATACTAGTTTACAACAAACAACCCNTAAACTTTCAGAGAATCCATAGAGGCCTGCCACATACATATGACTCAAAAAGGTCTTAAATGTTACTAACTTCAACTCTACCAGACAGGGCAAGCAACTTTACTAGTGCGCCATTCAGAGCCCCTCATCGCTATGCACATTAAAATTGAACTTGACACAAAATTGAAATACTTATGGCCCTAATTACAAGTATAGTTGTATCTAAATCCCCTTGAAGTGTCAAGCCTAAATACTAGACTGAGTCTTGCTAAGACATGTTCTGGACTTTCAAACATAGCCAGAAATAACTAACAAAGTATGCAAGATAACTACTAGTGCACAAAAAAGATGCTGGTTCACATTCCATACTACAGGATGTCCACTAAAATTCCATTTTGGAATTCCTTGACTGTTCCTTTTCCAGGCTGAATACGGTAATTATTAAGTTTAGGGGCTTTTCTGGAAAACACAAAAAAGAATTCAAAATTATGATATATTTCTATTCTACTAATCACGCAGAACACGAATATACTAGGGGCGTAGCTTTAAAATAAGTACAACATATAAAAAAAATTGAACAAAATTGTGAAATGAGCAGTATAGCCAGTTTGTTTACATTTCTGAACGAAACATTCTAGACCAACAAAAGTTGCATTAATGGGTTCTGCACAGCTTACCTTGTTCATATTCAAGAGGGCGTAATGTTAAAATACGCAGAACATATTTTAAAAACTTGTGAAATATGTTTTTTTTGTCTATTAACATCAGAGGAATTATACCAACCCACTACCTAGGTGAGGCAATTTACATTCTTTTGGTGTGTTTTACGGTTACTTTAAATCCCTACAATCCTACATTCGTAGTTTTAAAACCCTACTATCCTAGGTTAGTGTAAAATCCAAAAGTCTTAGGTTAGTGTAAAAGTCAACAATCCTAGGTTAGTTTAAAAATGTAAAATAGTGATTCACCCATCGTGGGGTTAGATTCTGTTAGGTTAGGCGGGCATATATTACGAAATTAGTTGGACGTTAATGCCCCTAGTATATTCGTGTTTTGCATCATTAGTAAAGTGGAAACATACAATTTTCGTGAATTATTTTTACAGAAAAGCCCCTAAACTTAATAATTACAGTTTAATTAAATTACACTGCAACAGACAAAACAAACAGGGCCAAAATTTTATTCAGCCCCTTAATATATCTCGCAGTACAAGGTAGTCGCTTCACAGTGCCCATTACATACACACAATCACTTTATTTTATACGTGTAGGCCCTATGTCACTTGGCAAAGATGTATTATTGCCAGTTCATGAACTTAATTGAGATTTTGAAATACACATGCTCATAATTACATTATTCTGTATTCACACAACTAACAATTTTTGCAGAGTAGCAATAACTTAAATGTTCCCTGACCCAGGTGAAAATCCCCTGACTTTACCCTGTGGGTGGACATACTGTACTATGAAACACTACAGTGGGGTGGACTATGAAGGTCAGGGCAATAGTGGGGTAAAACATGTAAAATTTAAGTAAAATATAGATCAATTGCTTCTGCATTTGAGATGGCTATNTCCCTGACCCAGGTGAAAATCCCCTGACTTTACCCTGTGGGTGGACATACTGTACTATGAAACACTACAGTGGGGTGGACTATGAAGGTCAGGGCAATAGTGGGGTAAAACACGTAAAATTTAAGTAAAATATAGATCAATTGCTTCTGCATTTGAGATGGCTATGCACCTACAGTATGTAAGCATGGCAATTTTCATGCTACAATTATGTACAGCCCATTATACTGATTAACCTAACATCACTGGCTCGTGTAGTTGGCGGATACACCTTTTTGGTGAAATAGTTGTGATAACATATGTACCGGTATACATATAGGACTTTCTATTGTAACAATTAAAAACTCCACAAACACTAGTAATTCCACACAATAATTAGAGATAACATTTTACACCGTAAAAATCGCAAATACATATTATTTTTATGAGGCATATTACAAAGTCCACCTGAATTACATTACAATAATATCAGTGACAAAATATTTATAGTTTACCATGTTGCCAAAACACGTAAGCAATTTTGAGATAATTTGCAAAACTCCTGTGCATGTGACAACTAAAGTTGGAAAATGGGTGCAGCCCTCTATTCATGCAGGATGTTGCATTAAACCAACTCTCTGTGGCTAGTTTTTTCATACCATCAGTTATATGCAGCTGAAAACGTGACTCGTCTGGGAAGACTACCCGTTGCCAATCAACAGCGGTCCAGTCGCCATACTGTCGAGCAAATTCCAGTCGTTTTTGCTGATGCACCTGTGTTAGCATGGGTGCAGTCACCCTCCGTCTACTCCAGAGCCCCATTCGCAGAAGAGTTCGCTGAACTGTTGCNTACAGGATGTTGCATTAAACCAATTCTGTGGTAGACACGTGTCTGGATGCCCCCTGGTTCATCTGGACAGTGTTCTGTTCCACTTTAGCCTGTCAGTTGGCTTTCATGCACCGTTGTAGTCGACTTTCACCTTGGACATGAATGGCGCGTGGAGCTCCACATTTTCCACGGCAGCTATTCCCAATTGTGCCATTCGTCCACTCACGATACTCCTTTACCACAAAGGCACATGAACAGTTCACAAACACTGCTTTCCCGAAATGCTGCCACCGTTGGCCAGAAAGCCGATGATCATCTCTTTTTGCAACTCTGTTAATTTGCTTCCCTTACCCATGACAGCAGGAAGTGCAATGTGTACAGGCAGCCTGTCAGTTGCATTTTATACCTGCTTAACCGCCCACATCAAGGGCCATACGTCATGGGTTATGCGCGGCAGAGAGAGAGTGTGTGCTTGCAATGTGGTTCACTCTGCCTCATGCATTCTCCGGTAATTATACATAATAGGGGCTTTTCTAAAAAATAGGAAAATAATACCTGCAAATGGTATTTACTAATTACACTTATTAGGAATTTTATTGGTGCTTCACGTAATTTGCAGCATATACCATGAAATGTGATGGCGAGTTATGCAGATTAGGGTGTTATGCCGTAAAACACGTACAAATATATATATATATATATATATATATCAAATATACTTATATCGGGTTGCTGAATCGTGTTAAATACGATAACGCCTCTGGAAAAGAAACCTTAGTTTACAAAACGTTCCCACGGTATGCTTTTGCGGACACTGTATGCTTTTACGGACGCACTAAGGTTATTCAGGTATAAACCACGACAATCAAGCAGTGTTGGAATATTGTTTAATTCTCATGAATTTGTCCAGGCTTACCTTGTCTATATTCACGAGAGGAATGTACTATGTAAGATATTAGTAGTATAAAACATACATATATAGTACAGTAAGTACCAATGCATAGAAATATGAACAGAATAAAAGTTACGGTAGGCCTATTTGTGTGCACGTTCATCACTATCTTCTTAGTTTGTCGCTGCTATGTACAAAAAATAATTGACACAAATTGCATGTTTGAATTTATTGTATCTTTTCGTTGGACTGGTTGTTCCTTCGTTTTAATATTTATTCCAAATGAGGCCATCCTTTTAACGAAATAACCCAACACACATCAATAACAAGAGGTTAAATACTACTGTTCTTCCCCCTGAAGTTGTAACATGGTTAAACACTGCTGTGGCAAAATATTAACGTGTATTACGTGTTGACGCACCACGAACGATGTCATTCACTCATCTAGCCTCACCACAGCCCCCTCCTAAGAGCCATTACACCGTACACGCCATAGGGTGCCTTCCAAGCAAGGGTGGTTTGCCCGGTCGTTGCAGCCTGCTGCGCTGCAACCTGCTTTGCATCACGCCACAGCTTACCCCTCCAGCGCCTGGCGCATGAGGGAAAGTCTCAACCACCCTCAGTTACTCTCTTCTCTCCTTCGCGTGTTCTCTCCACACCCCACAACCCCCACGCTGGCCCTATGAGCAGAATACAAATAGGATCCGCCAGTCCACTTGCCAGATGTTACTCTGCCAGAGAGCCACCAGACTTCACGTCTCGCAGAACGTCACGCTGCCCAAAGAACTACCTACTTTTTCAAGTCGCATTAGTCATGCGCTGTTCAGTCAAGACCTCTGCTCTACACGACACTGCAGCGCTGCCCGTCAGCATACCGAAGTCCCTGTGCTTCCAGTTACCTTGTAGCTTACTCTTAGCTATCACGAGTGCAAGTACCGCAGTCTTGGGGTTGCCCTTGCACCCAGTGCTTCTTCTGAGACATAGGTAACTATACCAGTTGGCAACTTAGAACTGGTCCGAAAGGCCTCAGTCTGGTTTATGTGTGATTTAATTATGCAATCAATAACACAGGCATAAATCAGACTTGGTCGAGTTGTCTCTCTAGTACTGTGTATTCCTACACCTTGTCCTTTCTCGTTCAGGATTGTTACTTGTCCTAGTAAGACTATTATACTGTTTCGAAGTGCAACTTAGGAAGCTTGCCTTTCTGGGCCTCATTAGAGCAGCTGTCTCTTCGACTATCGACCTTCCAGTAAGTGCCTGGGTCAAATCGCGATGTTCCACGCGCCAGGTTTCTTACTTGGAAACGATAACTCAACTTCCAACAGGAGTACTTCTGACACCTGGGTCAGACCGCGACATTCTGCACACCAAGGAGCCACAGGAGTGGACGCACTTTGCATCTACTGTAACCTCCAGCTTCGAACTTGGGTCAGACCATGACATCTTGCACGCCAAGTCTTTGGGTTGAAGACCAGTTGTACAGGCCTCCCTCCTCACCTAACTTCCGCATCCCTCATTCCATCAGGCTGTCTACCCCTTACTGGCCACCCACTGTCAACCTAATTGGTTACCCACACCACCTCATACCTCATTATAGGGCTGGGCGGGGCACAGCTGCCAAGCTAGGGTTCGCTCAAGCTGGGGTACGAAGGGAAAGTAGCACAGTTGACAACCAGGTAAACTCCTTGAAGAAAGAGGAGGCTGCACGTCAAAGACAGTGAACCATCAGCTCAGCAACCTCCACTTCTAGACTCCTCTGGCACGTACCACGCACAGTGTCTTCACTGCCACCTATGCCGCCGAAGAAGACCCTTACCTTTGTCCAGCCAGCTAACGTTACCAGGGTAGTCAGGGCCCTTTAACATCACACCAGCTTACATTAAAACCTGGGCATCCACTCGCCACCCAAAGCTCAATGCACTATTATTGACGTGGCCAAAGCCAACAACTCAGACACAAGGAAAAACCCTGTTCAAGCAACGACCACGGCTTCACCGTCGTCCAGGGGGTCTTTACCCCTGTAAAGACCCAGTAAGGTCTTTACCTTGACCTTACCCTCTAACAGCAAATCCCACTAAGGGTAAGTGACGAGGCAACAGTGTAATGTGCTATGACATGTAAAACAAATATGTTGACAATGTAAAATAATAACAGTAATTAACCTACAAAACTAATAATGAACATCTAATTCAGTTTCTAAAACAAAGGTTCAGGACGTGCAGGATGGTGAATGGAGGAGGGTGCGGAAAGTTAAGACTGCCAACTAAGTAAGGGGGTGTTTAGAGGGAGAGGAAATAACAGTGAAAAGATTCAGGGGGCATGGATCAGGGCAGGCAGCCTATGCCTGTGAGGTCTGAGGGGGGTTGGAAAGTTCCGGAAGGGCATGGAAGAGGAGTTTGGTTGGGTAGGGGAGAGGCGTGAGAGCTCGCCACCAGATGGTATTCCAATCGCGGGTGTTGGTTATTATATAATACGCAGTTACATATCCCATTTATCACCGGGAAAGCTTTAACGAATGGAACAACACATCTTCAGAATGTTATAGAAGGTTATAATGTTCAAGACACATTTGTTGTAAATTCGCAATGCAATACTAATATTTTTTCTAATTAACACTCCTAATGTTATAGTTTCCAGTATTAAACCTACAGTTTTTTATATTTTGTTGTAACAAAATCACAAATATAAGTCGCAAGTATTTATCTGTCACAGATATTTGTAAATATCAATTATTGGCCATTCAGGGTCACTTCACACTTTTCTGAAGCCCAGCTAAAGTTCTACAGTAATTATTCAGAGCAGCGGCTTTTCTGAAGGAAATGCAGTAGACTAGGACTGAGCCGATACCGGTACCGATATATCAAAACCGGCCAATATCGTAATTGTGCACAATTCATTTTTAAATTGCCGATATTATAACCAATACTTTGCCCTAAGAATCTAAGATGATGCTGTTTTTAACTTGCCATATTTGGAATGCTTTGCTAACTATTTGGTTTTATTAAAATAATCACTATTTTAAAACTGGATTTTACTAAAGTACCCAACTGGCTGTGTTTATTTTCAAAGCAAAATTAGGCATGTTTTGCATGATTGTTTACGAANTAAAGTACCCAACTGGCTGTGTTTATTTTCAAAGCAAAATTAGGCATGTTTTGCATGATTGTTTACGAAACATGTAACAACAAAACAATAGTAGCCACCGTTTGCATTTACTGAATTTTATCTTTGTAGGCAAGCTTGCNTACGAAACATGTAACAACAAAACAATAGTAGCCACCGTTTGCATTTACTGAATTTTATCTTTGTAGGCAAGCTTGCAGCATAAACAGAACTTAACGTTTAATCAGCCTAACACATATTTAATATTAACAATAATTAATACTTACGATTACCTCCCAAAATATTTTGTCTTAANCTGCATCAACAAAACTTAACATTTAATCAGCCTAACACATATTTAATATTAACAATAATTAATACTTACGATTACCTCCCAAAATATTTTGTCTTAGCAGTTTCATGTCCAGAAAAAAATGTAATTTTGTAATGTTGGTTACATGCTGCATATTACTGCCGCCTAGCAGCACCATTCCGACAGTTTGTTTGTTTCGTTGGCTTGTTGCTGTTGCTGTAGGGAACGAACGTGGTGAAATTATTTACGTGTGCCAGCAAAAAACAAATAATATGGCTGGAAGAAAAAGTGACTTGTGGAATTTTTTTACCCTAAGCAACACGCAAGAATGCAAATGTTTGGTTTCGAGAGGTCGTATAGTACCACAGACTTAAAACGGCACCTTGAGTGTACGCACCCTTTGAAGTGGAAGAGCTTCAAATTACAACAGTGTCCTCCTAGGCCTGTTGTACAACTCTCAACACAACTTTCTGGCAGAGAAAACACGCCTAACCATGCCATAATTGCGAGTACTTCACAAATTTCAGATAACGATTGNGCTAAATATGTGGTTCCTAGATTTATATTTATCGTAATAGTTAGGCCTCACTGAAACAATAAAAACTAAGACAATTGTAAATGTTTAAAAATTAAGTTATTATTTTTAGAAACTTGCAATAATGTAATTTTTCCTTTTCAAGACAATATCGGTAAGTTTGTATCTGCTATATCGGAAAAGGCTCCAAATCCATATTGACCCACAAAAGTAAAATATATAGGTTCTGCAAAGCTTACCTTTTTAATACTGAGGATGGCATAATGGTAAAATAAGTAGATCATACTAAATAAAATAGATAAAAGTACAAACAGTTCGGCCGCTTTGTTTACATCGGACACCATGTTGAATAGCCATGTAATGCTATCTGTGCAGACTCGAACTGCGTTTAGTCGCCTGGTATATGGAATAGTGTGTAGTTCACAGTGTGTTCATATTTAAGAGGGGATCATGTTAAAATAAGTAAAACATATTTAAATAACAAAATTGTGAAATGTACGAGCAATTTGGCCGGTGTGTTTAAGTCGGTCGCCATGATTAATGACTGCGCATCGCTGTTTCCCACGCTACCTACCGGTCGCGGATATTGAAGAGGGCGTAATGTTAAAATAAATAGAACGTATTAAATAAAATAGTTAATAGTACGAGCGGTCCGCAGCTTTTTTTACGTCGGACACCTTAATATTGGGTGATTTTTCAGCATTGTGCCATCACCTTATTGGCTGTAGGTTGTTGACATCATCGTAACAGTCTTTTATACATCATCAAATTTCAGTTGCCATTCAGATGCGAAACAGTGTGGTTGTGTTGTTGCGGGGGCAACTTGTAACATCCAACATCCGAATCTGACCGATTAAAAAACTGAGAGTGCAATAACAAGTGCTTCTGTGCATAATATTTGCCTATGTGGCGGGTGTTACTTGTTTTGTCGAGTGAGGTAAGGTGTACAACAGTTGAATTGGTAAGGAATTGTACCCGCAGCTACCTAGGTGAGTTAATTGATATTCTTCCGTGTGTTTTACAAATCCTTTAAATCCCTACGTCCTAGATTTGACTAAATTCGTATATTAGTTTAAACCCCTAAAATCAGAGGTTAGTTAAAAACCATACTATCCTTGATTAGATTAACACCCTACAATCCTACGTTAGTTTAAAACCCAACAATACTAGGTTAGTTTAAAAATGTAAAATAGCGATTCAACCATTGTGGGGTTAGGTTGTAAGGTGGGCACATATTACAAAATTAGTCGTACGTTAATGCCCCTAGTATATTAGTGTTCTGCATAATTAGTAGAGTGGAAATATACCACTTTTCGGGGGTTTCTTTTGTGGAAAAGCCCCTAAACTGCATACTTCTATTACGAAATTAGGTGGGCAAATGTTAATTTGAGGTGTTTTTGTATTATTTTGTGATTTTACCACACAATTTTCCTGATCTTCATAGCTCTCCCCACTATCGTATTTGTAGTTTGTATTGGTAATACGTTAATGCCCCCCATAAATTAGTGTTGTGTAATTTGTAGTGTGGAAATGTACCACTTTCCGTGATTTTTCCTTTTATTCACGGAAAAGCAGCTACTCTGAATAGTTACCAATATAAGTAAAGTTCAGTTTAACTAAAAATAAGGTAAGTACTTTTATGTAAAAACCAGTATAAAAAGCCGGTGATAGTCATATATAGGAAACAACCAAACACATCATACATGGGGTGATTTTTCAAAGGTTTTATTAAAAAATTGTGCAGAAACCGCGAATAGACTATCAGCATATCTCTACCCATAGGATTTTGCACATGGAAGTGAAGGGTTTGTCAACTAGCAGCTATGCAATGGTTGTGGCTATTGGTTTGAATAGTTGTAGCAAGCACCACTGAGTAGGCGATATTTAACCTTTACCATTATTGACATGGTTGTGGTTATGTCAATTGTAGCACGGTCTAAGGCAGTGGTTCCCAACCTGGGGGCGATCGCCCCCCGGTGGGCGATTTGGGTTCTAAGGGGGGCGATATATTTGTGNAGGGGGGGGGGGGCAACATATTGGCCAGTAATGTCGAAGTTGTTAACCTAGGTAACTCCAGGTAAAAGGAAACAAAACCACAAACAATAATCTGCGTAAATGTAATAAAATGAAACAGCTACTGAAAAGATAAGTAATTAAATATCGGAACTTATGACAAAATCTCAGCGACTTTCTCAAATAGCATCAGCACATGCACCAAGGTAAAACAAATATTATATTATCTGAACGTCCTTCGTTTATATTAAATATACACAAATGATCGTTCCTAACTACTCACCTTTACACCTAAAATAATACGTCAAACAAAAACATCAAACAACGTGCTACCGACTCACGAAACAGCCGGAAATAAGAAATCTAATATCCGTTTACAATACAGAGTCACCAACTTAACGAAGTTTGACTAAATTTCCCACTTCTCGTAATAATTCAGTATGTACTTTCCGATTCTAAGAATAGTTGAGAAAAAAAAACATATATTTACAGAAGAAATTTGATACCTAATATTACCTAATGTGGTAGGTTCCTTAAATTCATCGATTTCCATCTCCTTACAGTGTAACATTCAACCTCAAATTAAATGTATGATTTTCAAAACTTCGACTTTCATACTAATATTCTTTCAAAACAGTTTGAGATACAGAATCAGCGCCCAGAGGCCTGACGTCTTTGATCATTTAAAGTAAGGAGTACCTTTAACAATTTTTCATATTTTTTTATATTAAGGGCCCAATTTTTGAAATTTGTTCTTTACTCTCCTTTTCTACTTTCATGGATTCTTCCCTATTCATTCTCGAGTNAAGGGCCCAATTTTTGAAATTTGTTCTTTACTCTCCTTTTCTACTTTCATGGATTCTTCCCTATTCATTCTCGAGTGAAATGTAAACATTTGTCTGTTTGTGCTAATTTCCCCTACTTTTTCAGATTCATTATTGTGATTTCAATGTTATGCCTCTAGGATAACAAAAATCTTGCTCCGAAAGAAACAGTTTTTTTTTCTTCTCAAAACATGTTCTCCCTTTTTTAAATAACATTTATGAAGTGCCCAATTTTTTTTATCCTCCTTCCTTCTTTTTTTGAACTGCTCCTCACCAGTAGCCTTTACCGATAGCTCTAAGATNTCACCAGTAGCCTTTACCGATAGCTCTAAGATGATACAATATTAAGGTGGGTGTTTACTTAACTTCTCCCATCATTAGATCGCACCTTGTTTCCATGCCTTTCAACCTAGGCACTTGAAATTTGACATAGGGTCATATTTTATGGGGCCTGTATTCGATTAATTCTATTTCCATGATGGTATGATGGACCAATTAATTTCTTTTTTTTACATTTTAAGGGACAATTTTTAAAAATTCCCTTCCTGCTCACATTAATTTTTTCGTGTGTTCTTTCCCATATATTTTCGAGTGCTGTGTAAACATTTCCGGCTCATGCTCATTCCCGGCTCTGCCTAATTCACTTATAAAGGAAAGTATGAAAAAATCCATGAGTTTGGTTGCTGTGGGTTATATCGACTGGGGGTTTCGCAATTGCGAGCTACATCGACATGGGTTCTACTACTACAGGCTACATCTACGGTGGGGATCAGAGAATCTACTATTTGGGTTTATTTGAGGTTATGAGATGTTATCTGAAATATCAAATGTGGTGACTAAGGACACTTATGCACTGCGAACTTAAATTATAATTTTATGTGTGAGATGAAAATTGTTGTGCTCCGAAATGTGTGTTATATGAATCTTCTGAATAATTGATGTTAATTTCTGACTTGTTTATGCATTTGAACAATACTTGTAGTAATTTAACGAGTCATTAATTTTCATTAAATCAGTGAATAATTAAATTTAATACTCTACATATGCCAATGAAAATATTTGTATATATATTTGTGTTGTGACATTAACTCTAAATTTGGTTATATTTATTTCACGTAAATTACACATTTTTAAAATGTATATTTCTCAAATTCGTTGCATATTTAAGTTTGGAACATTTGAGTTAAAATTTTTGGAATCATGTGACGTCAGCCTTACGCTAAGATTAAAATTTAGAAAGTTTTAAACCATGCGAAGTTTATCCTCTGTAATTTACGGAATAGTTTTAAGTAAAATGTTCTTCCAATATGTATATTACAGTTATGATGTCACAAGGGAGCACCAATAGTATGGGCTTGCTAAAAAAAAGACACCTGGGGAATTTTTTTTGAAAGACCTATCCCATCCTGCCCATCACAATGGTAAGGTCGTTCAACTTACAAATTGACAGATTTTGCCTTCAGCTACTCACAGTGAATTACAAAACACGTTTGATCTTGTTGAGCTGACAAGAATGGAAATTGCACCTTTTTGCCGACAAGGATTACTAACTCTAGAGACAGCCCTACTAATTTATTACAAGAGGTAACTCTTTTAATGAATGAGTAGGCGATCCGAAACTGGGTTTACCCCAAAGCCACAGCCGTTGGGTGCATGGGCAATTGGACGCTACATCGTAGCAGCTCGCGCCCACGACATATGACGTGATGCACCACCAAGTGCCCTCAAACTGGCCTGTAGGCCGAAGCTATAAGTGCCCCAGATTGTAACCCATAGGGCGCAACATTTTTCCAAACACATCAAGCAGCTTATCATAGTTACAGTTATTGCATTAAGAGCAATCGAGCATGAAAACCCACACCCCTTTTCCCAGGTGGACTCGTCCATCCCTTCAGAAGATAGCCACCTGGCAATGCTGTAGCCAGTTAAATTCAAATACATCATAGGAAGTGAACTACAGACACTTTTCACGAGAAATGTAATAATGTATTTAATGTTTAATTATAAAAGAGCAATTATATTTTCAAAAAAGGGAGATTGCCTATAAAGGCCTCCATCCTTATAACATGTTATTTAGTATGGTGACACTCACTGTCAACTTCACTACATCAACCTTAACAGAAATGTGTTAATCAACAAGGCTGTCACCAATGTGTTTCATACAATTTATACAATTTTTCACCACTGCCTTAATATTACATAGTGTTCATGTCATTTTTTTCCATTCGGCGTTTGACGTCGGTTCTTGTCACTCGTGATGGAAGCCGATGTCACTCTAACAGTTCGTCTCAGCACTCGATCCACAACAGCAGTGTTGGTCACCTGCTCCGCGAGCCCCCTTAGTACCATCATTTAGGCTGTTATCATTTCAATGCAATATTGACTTAATAAACTGGAACATTTGTTTTTTATCTTTACTCTACCGAGGGGAGAGCCAACCGCACTCTCACCGGAAAGCTTAATGATACTGCATGTCAGCATAATACAACACTTTTTTTCACGTTAAGGTCTCTGGCAAGCCATAAGTGCTGGGTCCATTTTCTTTTATTATTCACATGTAATCAAGCACAGTGAATAAACTGCTTTACATAGTTCAATGTGTGTTGATTCATTGTAGGTCGCTACACCCTTTGTAGTAACTCCTGCAATTTTCTAGCATATTTCAGGCCTACGAGACGGCCTACAGTCTCGTCATAAGGTGTAAATAGTGTAACAGTAAGTACGTGACGACGTCATCTGCAAACTNTACGAGACGGCCTACAGTCTCGTCATAAGGTGTAAATAGTGTAACAGTAAGTACGTGACGACGTCATCTGCAAACTAATGGAGTCATCCAGGGCACCCTGGGTTGTCGACCAAACGACCCATATCACTAACTCTCCACTGGGTTATGGCACCGGGCAATCTAACACTCAACCAGCCTTGGGTAACTTCGACTACGTCAAGCACCTGCTTCACCCAGCATCGCGCGAGTCAGCTGACAGTCCCACTTTGATCCGACCAAATGGGCGAGAACAGGAGAGCTCGTGGTTCGGATCCCAACCGACAGGCACATGTGCTCATGCTCAGTACTNGAACAGGAGAGCTCGTGGTTCGGATCCCAACCGACAGGCACATGTGCTCATGCTCAGTACTGTGCCGTCAGGGCATAGCATATTTGAAGGAGATACCAGGCTTCGTAGGGCCTCTGATCAGGATGCATACGAAAAACCAATGCCATTGTGCAACATGAAGTGTTTGGGAGTGTTAGTAGGCCCCAAAAGTAGATCCTAATCATTCCCAGTTTCCCCCAAGTGTACACTACAAGTGAACTGTGTTTTTAAATGTTATTTCAGATCACATCAAAGTAAAGTGCCAACGACTTCCTACTTAGAGCACGGGCTTCACGCATGCCAACCTAAGCTTAGCCCCCACAGGCATCACTTGACTGGTGGCATTTCAGTTGATGTATTTTTCTTTACATATAATTTGTGTAAAAGTGTATATTTTTATTTTGCAGCAATAAATAGGTTTACGAACTTGAGAAGCAAGGAAATGAGTTGTCAATGAAATTGATTTTGAAAGAAATTCTACAAGTTTGACACTATCACTGTGCACGGAGGACAACTGCTCTAAGGACATTTTTTTATTCTCGTACTTTCTTCTGAAAAGTTTTAATATTCTTTATTTATTCTGACATTTGCATACGAAAATTTGTTTCCTAGGCATCAGATATTTATTGCGTTAAAAATGTCATTCAGTGAGGTTTTCTTCTTTGGGAGCGTTCAAGTATTACGTAACGCAGTTTTTGAAGATTTTTGACCCCCCTCCCCCCCTGTAACGCGCCGTCACGTTTCCCTGTACCCCCCACCCCCCCATCCATAAACGTTACGTAACACTCAAGTGACCATTTTTACCTAATTAGAAATAGAAAGTCACTAAAATACCTTTGTTATTATTTTAATCGCGTTTCCGGTAGTAATAAATAAAACAAGACATTTCTTATTCTATTTATTTATATTGTCATAAAATATAACAAACTCTAAATATATTAAACTCTTAAAATAAAATAGGTACTTAACAAGTTTATTTTAACCTTTGGCAATGCAATTAGAAGTATTCTTAAATTTTTTTGGTAACATTAAATCAGCCATAATTCAAATAGTAAGTATGTAAAAAAAAACAATTCAATTACAGTTACTGCTCCTCTGTCCACGGGGTTGCTAGCCACTCAGACTCTTTCATTACTGGCATCCTGAGAGCAGACGAAGAGGGTTCCGGAATTGTTAAACCACTTGCATCAACTTCGTCTTCGTTGAGCCAATCGGCATCCTCAGACGATGTTTCACAGCGGCGCACAATGCAGAGAAGCTCATTTGCCCTTCTGGCAGCAAGTCGCTGCGGCCGTACTCTAATTTCACCACGGTCGGGGGCAGTCCTGCCATGAACGGAACGAATGTGCGCTTGCACACTCTTGTGGGATGTGAAATAAATCCCACAGGTTGCACATATTCGGTTCTTGAGGTCGGATTGTACTGATGGGCAAAAGAAATCGTAAGGCATCTGCTTAAACCCTTCTAGAGCAGGCGACAGATCAACGGACAACCTCACAAGAAGTGGTGAAAACTTGCATGATCCTTTGTCTAGCTGACTAGGTACCATGAGCTTGCTTGGGGTTTGAAGTATTGGGCAGGGTGGTGGCAGGAAAGTATCAGGAAAGACAGATTTCAATGCACTCCTTGAGCGGGAACAGCAGGATTCGTCCGCGCATTTAACCACTTGCAAGAAATACTGCGATTCACGGACGTGAGCGCTATACCACGCCAGATTAGGTTCTGCTGGATCCTGCAAGCTATCTTCGGGCTTTCTATATTCCGCCGAAACATCGTAGTTGTCAATTTTCATTTCCTTCCAGACCTTAGCAAGTGTCTCCCCAGCGTGCTGAAAATTGCGTTTTTCCAAATCATCATCAATAGTCATTCCTTTGTTGTCGAGATGTGAACCAAAATGTTCATGCGGCAGGATGACGCCTGACAGCCGTTTGCTGAGGGGGGCCATGCGTCGCTCAACTCGGTTGTATGCGCTCCGCCCAGGGGCATTAGTCGCTATGAACAGGGCGTCCAGGTTGTATTTTTTGAAGTGATGAATGGCAAAGTTCTTGACTTTCCGATAACGTGGATTTTCGTCCGGCCCGCCATCTACAAAGATGATGATCACTGGCTTCACGGTGTTCGATTCTGTCATCATTAAGAGTTTGAATGCAGGCACTGATAAAAGTGATTCGAAATCATAAGCATGTGTGTTCGCTGTGGAGGATGCGTGTTTCCCACTCCTTATGGATATGTGTGTCGGCCCGCTGTAACCAACAGCTTCTTCCTTACCCAAACCCTCAGGATCCACGATGACGCCGGCGTATACAGAAGGAATAAGTTTGTGCCGCTCTGCCACGACCCAGTCATGGTCAGGTAAAAGTACTCTGTATTCCATATGCATTAATAGAGGGCTCTGACTTTTTACTGCCGGTAAACCTATTGGTACACGGGCCTTATCGTCTTGAGAGAGAACAAATACTTGCTGCGGTCCCAGAAGCGAAGCGAGAGATTCCAAAGACCTGATTGTAGCAGTGCAGAATTCCCCGTCCTCGTGCTTTTTGTGCATCTCGGTGTGTGGTCTTGCTAACTTAACGGGTACGGTGCGTACGTGCCTCCTTCCCTCTGCAGTGTTAGAAATGTGTGGGAGTAAGTGAAGATATGTGCCGCTTCGAGAAATTTGGAATCCCATCAACAACAGCCTATCATGCAGATCGGACAAAGTGAGACAACTCCTAATCATCTCTGTTCGGCGGCGTTCATCAGCAGCGCTGCCATGAATGGCAATGTTAATTATGGTCTCCAGGAGAGCAGGTTGCGAGTCAACCAAAGGGGGCTGCCCAGGGCCAGATCGAGGTTTTACTGCAGCAGGATTGTTTTTCTGATGTGTAGCTTTCTCAAGTTTTTCTTTGATTCTATATTTTTTTGCACGCTTGGCACTGTCTTTTTTTTTCTTTAAACATTTTTCTTCTTCTTTCAATTCTTTCCGTAGTTTTCTTATTTCTTCGTGAACGTCGTCTTTGGCTATGCCAGTGTCCCTTGCTTCAGTAAGAACATTTATTCTACGTTGAAGTAGGCCAATTTTCTTTATATGAGTTTCTTGAGCCGGTTTGTTTGGAACATTTTTAGTAATGTCCAAAACAATCGAAGTCGTGTCTGATTCCGTAGACGGGATGTCCAAGTTGTCCACAGTTTGCTCATCAGTAGTCTCACTTAGCTCATCGTGTGTATCGCTCATCTTTCGTTTGACGGCAGTGCTCTCTCTTCCAGTGACTTCGACAATCGATTCCATAAGAGGTGAACACGCGGATGAAGCTACAGCATCCGAATCCTATAAACGAAGTGAAAATAAATGACATGAGATTGAGAACATAATATATACTATATAATAGGACAGTCAACAGGTAGGTTCTGGCCATATTGCAAAAATGGTACCGAAAACCAGTTTTTCGAGAAAATCTTCTCTCCAGCGCCACTGTACTGAACAAGCGTGTGTACTGAAAAACTTTACATACGCACCTGTTTTTGTTGAACAGTACCCGAAGTCGATGGGACATTGGGTCTTGCTGATAATTGTGTTGCTGGCGTGTTTGATGTTTTCACAGGAAGCTAAAAATATATAATACTTATGACCGACCAGTTCTTTTATGAAAATATCTAGGTTTGGTTTATACATTATATAGGTACTTACTAGCCTATGGAATATTATTAAATATTAGCAGTAAACTTACCTGTGTAAAGTAACTAAGCATTTTTGCTTTCTTCTTTGTGGTCTTCACCTTGAACTCTCGTATAACACCATTTATATGTTCTATAAACTTTTCTTTATTTTTAAGTGTTTCTTTAGCCGTTTTCCAAATTTCGTTGGCATTTTTTTGGCACAGTTGCGCTGGCAAGTCAGCATGAGAGTCTTTGTAGGCCAAAAACAGCTTATTATGTAAATCTCCCTCTTTTGAGGACATTACAGTAAATGAACTCACTTTAACAACACTAAGATAGGTACACAATAATATGCTTCTGCGTAAACACTAACAAATACTGATAACGAAAGCTAAATAAAAATGACGTACAATACAGTCAAGGGATTCCCCGTCAACCATAAACGAAAAGGGTTGCCAATTTGGGAGAGCAAATATAAATAGAGTACGATACTATTGAGGGATTCCCCGTAAAACATAAACAAAAAGGGTTGCCAACTTGGGAGAACAAAATATAAATGAAGTACGATACAATTGAGGGATTCCCCGTAAAACATAAACGAAAAGGGTTGCCAACTTGGGAGATTTTAATTCCCTAGTTTTTTATTAAAATAAAAAAAACATGTTACGTAACGCGACGTTCGAATCCTCCCTCCCCCCCTGTAACGCATCGTAACGTTTTACAAGGACCCCCCCCCCTTATTGCGTTACGTAATACTTGAACGCTCCCTTTTTGCCAAAATAAACATAAACTTTGAACAATTCTTCTGCTGCCACGAAATAAGTGTCTATACTTCGTAATACATCATCTTGTTATTACTGCACAATGTGTCACTTCGTGAGGTATCGTGAATTCCTTCTTGAAACACAACATTCTTTGTTCTCTTGAGTATAGTGCACCAGATGCCCTGAAGTAACACTGTCATTTCCAACTAGAAGTGCTCTCCTTATTGCTGACCAGAACTTATTTCCGCTACAGTAACTGCACCATAAATAAAAGTTGTGTTGCTGTTGTCTTGAAACTGATTCCATTCAAAATGATGCCCACAAAGACACGAGAATGTCTTTCTGTCAACATCTAGGTAGTTTGGGGGATTTTGGGCAAAATCAGCCCAGTTCTTGTACCTAAAAATAAAAATTAACAATAATTAAGTAAGAAAATGAAATAAACAAATAACAATACCTCACCACTGCATTAAGAGGTTGCTAAGGATTTCATTTAGGCTACTTATATTTTCTGCTCCTAGTGTGTCTCTCCACTATGGCAACAAATACCTTGACACATATTTTGAGGTATTTGTTCAACAAGTTTGTTAATAATTCTAATCACAATGTAGACTATAGTCGGTTCACGACTGGAAGAGACTTTCTTGAATCCCTGGTAAAGATCTACTTTCAAGCCCATTTTGTATCCTTCCACCAAAGGTAAACAAACATTGCCATGTGACTGCCATGTGGCAGTCACATGGCAATGTCTACATGCAATGTTTACATTCCACTGTGTGTGTGTACATGTGTTCGTACATGCACGACCTACCCATGATAAAGGCATGTATATATTATTAATATATTCCACAAGCGTAAAGTTTTAATCTTGAGAATTTCACACAAAAGAATATGCGATGCCATTGAAAAACATTTCATTCTGTCAACCCAAAATGCGAGTATTTTGATGAATTGATAGTTGTTGTCTATTTACAATCGATAGTTAGTGACTTTTGATAAATACCTGTACATCGAAGGCAAGAGCATCATAATTGATCACAATTGCTACAGACGTTAAAATGGCGTAGTGGTAGACTGAGATGGGTGTTTCGCGCAATTGTAAAACGTTATTTAAAAATGGTTGTGATGGTTTTCGACAGGATGGCAGGGTTTGCGAGTGAAGGATTCTACGTCTTCGACAATGTGAAAACAATTCTTATGTGCAAATACTGCAATGTTAGAATAGAGTGGCAAAGGAAAGACACATGCACGAAACACATAAAAACAGTACAACGAGAAAGTGAGCACAAATTAAAATCATACGTTATTAAAAACCAAATAATAAAGAGCGGATATTAGTAAAACAAGGCAAATAAATGAATTATTATAGGTTAAACAAAATAATCGCACAAATTCTCTGGCACGTGTGTCAACAACACAAGGAAGGAAGGTTAGTAAACAAATGGCCATGTTACTTTCACCTTGAGCGTGATCATGTGACTATGCAAGAAACGTTGAAATCTAAATGCGTTAGCATCACGCCATTAATAATTGGCATAATAAGATACAAGTCTTTTCGACACCCATTTGTAAGCGATAAATTAACAATTACGTTAAAAGTTTGGAACTATTTCCTCTCTTTATGCTGGCAACCTAACGTCATAGCTGTACCGCGCTCGCCGCTGTTTGTAATGTTATATGCATGTCGCTAATGGCTAGGGTGTTTTTTCATAGGTTGATTTTCAAAAGTTTCTTCCAGTCGTGAACCGACTGTAGTGCAGGCGTCACAAAGCAAATATATACTAATATTGCACTGAAGTGAAGTTAGCTCCAAATCGCAGCTTCAAAAGACCAGCATAGTCTTTATCTAATGACATCCAACTTAAAGACACAAATAGTGATTCACATACCCCACGATCGCTGCTAGAATTCAGCGCAAGAACCACACAAAGGCTACGAGCAATTCGTGCTGCGGCATTAGGAATGCTCACAGGGGTAATCCAAAGTCACGTGTTCAGTGATTTGTAAAATATATGCTAGATTTCGTAAATTAATAGACCTATAACAATTTATTCGTAAAACAGAGTAGTGTAAAGCAATATTAATAGATCTGGGGAAGCTGTCGCAATTTTTTTTTTTGCTATAAGTCTTCAAAAATAGCTCTTTTCCACACACGTGATTCAAAGTCGCATGTTAAGAGGCTTATAAAATATAAACTAGATGTAGGCTCATAAGAACTACAACACTTATTCCTAATTAGCAGTCAAATTATGTAAGATAGGCCAAATCCCTAAACACTTAAAATGCTGGGCTTAAAATATTAGGCATACATCATAATGCAACTATTTCAACATTAATTAGATGTTGTCCATACTAACAGACCATACATTACTAACTAACAGTGATTATATTTGCAATTGCTTGAATGCCTCAGTCATTTTTTTTTTTTTTGGATAAGCCATATCATATAAGTAAATTGTTTTATTTTTCTTTTGAATTCATCAGAACCACCATACAGTTTGTTTGTCTTCGACACTAGCCCCCCAAATTGTCACTCACGACAACACAAATTCTCGCACGTTCGGCCCATTCGAGTTACACCCCGATTATGTGGACTATGGTGTACGACGTTGATGGCACATACTACTGTTGTGGTAGGGAGGAATAGTAATTGCATCTTTTCTTTCTTCTTACAAACCCGGTGCTGAGGTTAAACTACAGTACTATCCGTTACTGCCTTTGTGCGCATACAGCTTTCTATCTCTCGCTTCCTTACAAGCGAGTACTAGCTGTCATCATTGACAGGCTTATAGCGAAGCTGAACAGTAATGCACAGTATTGGTTACTGTCGGACTTGGTGATTTGGAAGTGGTACATGGCATCGGATTTCCATTTGATGGATACATCCTATGGCAAGTGCATGACATGCATGATAAATGCATAGTTACGGATACATTTACCTACATGCTATGTTCAACTGATTTTGGAGACAGACATAAAACTGCTTACCGAGATTATGGTGCACATATCATATAATGGCATTAAGCCTATCGGTAACTGCAAGAAAATTCACGTGTTGAAATTATCTTAACGTGTGTGTGAAGGAAGAAACAGCAACTTACCTCAGTAGAATTCAGCTCTCAACACACGTACACGACAAACATATACACCACATTCAATCTGCTGGGCGTGACCAAGTACGGCGTTGTCACGACTGAGTACCATCGTATTCACTTCCAAACCTCCTGGACTGCCTGAGGAAGTGGAACGCTGTAATGGGTGTGTCACAACGAGAGCGAAGAGGGATATTATGTCTTATACTTGACACAATGCAGTGTTGTAGCGTGTCTCATGTATTACCTGCGTCCGGACACGAAACTGCCTTGCACCATCATCGGTATGCTGGCTCGTGCAAACAAAGAGTATATACTTCAGGTATGGGTTATGCAGTTAATTGCATATGAGCTGTACCATACCAACAATCGTGTAATTACCCTCTGGACTGAGACCTGTCAACATCACACGACCATCATGAAGCGTGGAGCGGTTACATGGAAGACAATGTGTTCTATGCTAATGTGCGAAGTTTACTTGGTTACAGTAATGTGAGCACACTGTCGCTGACATATAAAGAAGCAACGAGCATTACATTGCACCAGCAGTCAACACCAGTACAGAATTTAGTAGACAACCATCACCACCATGAACTATACGTTCGACGAATGCGACTGTGTACAATTCCACCCAGAAAATGTGTATATGTACGGTCGGTACTTTGTTGTTTATAGACGAGCGGTATTTAAACCATCGCTTTTTTACGAGCAAGTATTGATATGTGATAGGGAAAATGAAATGTGAGGATATCATGACGTGTATAATATTTTCCACAGCAATATTCTACCATGCTACAAGTACAATATGTGTGCCATTGGTATAATCTCCCCCTCCCAAACAGTCAGTTACCAGCAATTGGAAATATTCTCGCAGTGCATGCAGAATTTGAAGATATTACCGAACAGTATCATGAGAACAAGAATGCGAACTTTGTCATACACTTAATATACAGTGGTGTAATCTACTGGTGGACAGAAGAGTGTACAGGATACATACATGCAACTATGATGAAGACTGTGGAAGCATATGGATTCTACCCTGCGTGGCCAAGGTCTGCTGTGTACATAAATAAATAGATTAATTAACTTATGTGTGTGGGCAGTACATCATGGACGTCGAAGCCTCGAGTATGGACACGGACAGTGCGACTGTCCAGGGAAAACTAACATATCGCAGCCAGTTCAGATTTTTTTCATAACAGTGATGCCACGCCCCCACCACACACATTGTTGAATCATATAAGACCCTCGTATCCAGCTCGTCGGCATCAGTAGTAATCTGGCAAAGATGGCAACATTCCATCCCAAGCATACGTACTATACCAGCATGACTCTGGGCAACAGTACCGCCACTTACACGTACCAGGCCGGCGACATGCGGCGGCCATATACGGAGGACTTCAATAGCGTAATGTACTGTCTGTCGGCACACTACCTGCATCATACGAGCCTGATCAACAACTCATTGGGTGTACGGCGTATGGCATATGTGCCATGTTCTACATGCAGGATGACACGGCACTGCCCTTCACAGAGGATGAAGTCTTTGCTGCCGCAGGTCTACACGACACAGTGGCATTCCACATGCCAGGTTATGTGCCAGCTGCAGTGGACCCAGCTCTGGCCGAGGATGTGGTCCCACAGCCAGCAACAGAATCAGTCCCTGTCCACGAAGTTGACTACGAGGCTACACAGCTGCCAGCAGTCGTCTCTATGTCCGTGAAATCATCGACATCAAGACGTTATAAGTCCACGAAGACAATAGTCCCGGACGTCGCCACATTGTCTGAGTTATCGTCGCTGTCGCTGCAGTGGAGACGCCCCCGAGTCGCCCATAGATGTCGCAACGACTGACGTGAACCGCACGTTCACGAGTCCTTTTGCCCACTGACTGCCGCAGTATGCCCACACCAGATGCACCACACCGACAGGCTTGTGGGCACGAGTGCATTAGTGTTTATTATTTATTCAGTTTATTTCGTCAGTGTATTTGTAAATAATGTCAGTGTGTAATTCATTTATAATTTGTTTTGTCATCAGGAGACAATTTGCCCACCCACAGCCAGAGACATGTGACATTCTACATTTGGCAATGCTGTGGCTGGTGCAATGAAAACATTTAGAATAAGTATTATCATTTTTATTATGTATTTGTGTAATTGTAATTATGTTTTGTTGTGTTAATTTAGTTCATATCATTTTTCATCCCATAATCATCTTTTAGTGTATATTATGTTTCACTGTACCACCGCATGGCGTCGGCGGCGTCTAGGCGGCGGAAGCCGACGCACATTTCCGGCAGTAATCGCCAGGACTTGGACGAGCACAGACGTTAAGCTCTCCCACGCCGCAGAAGCACTAGCAAGGACATCATCTGTCGAATAGTATCCAGTCGCATCCACAACATCATAAATCATTATCATCATATATTTTATTATTTAACTTGCATAGTGTCGGGGGGAGAGCGACGTGATTATTTATTGGAAATCAAAAGTGCATCTCGAGACTCAGGTTATAAGACCACGTGGTCGCTTGTAGTTCCGGGCCATTCAGGCCACGTGTCTTCTGTATAGTTGAGTGTACATAACGGGGTAATAAATACCTTAACAACCAGCACCACTGTTTTTATTGATAATCAAGTAAGGCGTGCGAGGTGGCCCACAACCTCGGCAACGTGTGTATGACGGAGTGTTTACCAGAGTCCCTAGGCTGTCGGCCGAACGACCCTACATCTCATCAGCTCACTGCAGAGCTGTGGCGCCGGGCACACACATATTACTTCACAACTCTGGAAACACCGCAGATCAAGTTGGCTTTATCGTCGTAGCCAAGCTTGGTCACGTCACGACGATGAGACATCCAACACCGCTGCGGCGGCCATAGCTGCCCCCTTGATTGATGACAATGACGACGCACGTACCATATGTCCTATATGTGGTCTGCTTCCACCTGCACAGCCACATCTGCCAGCAGCAGCTATTCCAGGCCTCGTTGCGATGCTCATCTCCGAGGCTAAGGTGTACTTGTGCCGACATATGAACTGTCTGATCGACAGCCTAAAATATGTGGTTCTTATGTCATGTAATTTTTTAATTTCAAGTATATGTGTAATCACACACACTCCATAGGGTTTTAAAACAAATATAAATTGTAGTTTGTCATTTCAGTATAAGTAGATATGTAGTTTGTGTGAGAGTGGGAGGCTTGTTTTTTCAAGTATTTGTTTAAACACATGAGCACAATTTCTTGTTTGTTTAATGCATTTGAAATGTCGTCATGTTCATTATTGCAGATATGTAGTTGTGTTTGTGTGGATCGTATGTCTGTGTGTGTGTGTGAGAGAGAGAGAGAGAGAGAGAGAGANATCGTATGTCTGTGTGTGTGTGTGTGAGAGAGAGAGAGAGAGAGAGAAATAGAAAGATTCTGTCATAAAGGGTTTGGTTTTTTTATGAGACTGGTCTAACAAGTGTTCTGTATGTCACAATGTCGAGTATGTGTTTAAACAAATGTATTTACTGATATATCTATAGTGGTGAGCGGGAGGGAGAGGCTGGTCTAACAAGTGTTCTGAAAATCACTATTTATTCAAGTAAGGCATGTGTTTGTATGTAGGGGAGAGTAGTACACAGTGCTTTTCTAAAAATAATTCCGATTTTCGGTCGCGAGATGGCGTTGCTCTATAACGACAATTGCGTTAGTGACACGTGGATGTGATTTCAAGGGCAGTGCATTGTTTGTTAAAGGTTAGCAAACGAAATGTTATTTCCCTAAGGTCAAACTTATGCAAGTCAACTATTTTAGGGTGTACAACTACCACAGTGGTATGTTATTCAATTTGAGCTAGATATAGGGGAAATGTCTATGTAATAATGAAGTATTTTTGTCTCCTCGACTGGACTAAATGGATTTAATTCCTATCCCTGCTGAGTGCAGATTAATAAATATTCTCCTTATTCCGAATCTCAGAATAAAAATGTATTAAAGTTGGTTTAGTATAATTTACAGGTCAACCATGGTGAGGCCCACAGATGTTTCACGAAAAATTGGAAAGTAGGATGAAAAACAAATGGCAGCAGCCCTTCATTTAGTGCTTAATGAACATAATTCTATAAGAGAAGCAGTTAGAGTAACAAATGTACCTTTTCAAACCCTGCATCGATATGTTAAGAAGCAGAAATCAGAACCGGAAGCGAGCATCAAAATGCAGCCAAATTATGCAGTTCGTAAAATATTCACGGAAGATCAGGAACGTGATCTTAGTGAATATATCGACACATGCAGCAAAATGTGTTACGGACTGTCGACAACCTCCTTACAACAACTAGCGTTTGAAATGACAGAGATAAATAAAATAGAGACACCACCATCCTGGAAAACTAACAAATGCGCTGGATTAGAATGGATGAGAGGTTTTTTACATCGAAACCTGCAACTAAGTATTAGACAAACGGAGGGATGCAGCTTATCACGATTAACGTCATTCAATGCACACAATGTAAACATTTTTTATGACAATCTATCCAGTATTTTCAAGCACCTTCCTCAGGTAGCTGTTGCTGTTCGGATTTTTAATTTAGATGAAACAGGCACAACCACAGTTCAAAAGCCTAAGAAGATTATCGCTAGGAAAGGCGTTAAACAAGTCAACCAGTGCACAAGTGGTGAGAGAGGAGTGTTGGTTACCACAACAGCAACTATTTGTGCCGCAAGAACATTTTTACCTCCTGTTATGGTCTTCTCCCGAAAGAACTTTAAAACACACATGCTAAATGGAGCACCACCCAGTTCACTTGGCCTGACAAGTTCTACTGGTTGGATGAATGCTGAGTTGTTTCCTAAAGTTATGGAACATTTTATTAAGCATTCTCATAGCTCAAAGGAGAATCCAGCACTGTTGATATTAGACAATCATGAAAGCCATATGTCAATAGAAGTCCTGGAAATGGCCAAATAATCAGGCGTAACATTGCTAACACTGCCACCCCACTGCAGCAACAAGTTACAACCATTGGACGTTGCTGTGTTTGGCCCTTTAAAGGCATACTATAGTGCAGCTGTTGACTCTTTGATGATGAGGAATCCAGGAATCCCCATGACAATTTACCAAGTTTCTCAGTGTGTAGGGGTGGCTCGTATGAGGGCAATGACACCCGCAAACATTATGGCGGGTTTCGAGAAGTGTGGGATTTATCCGTTCAATTCACATACTTTTGCGGAGTCTGATTTCCTAACATTAGCAGTAACAGATCGACCGGAAGTGCAGGAGTCTACACCTAGCTGCAGCGGAGAGCAAGTTATGTCTGAATCTGCCCTCGACTTTCCACAGGGCGTTTCTGCAAACGTCGTTTCGTCGGGTTTTTCTGTTGATCGGCAGAAATANGTTTTTCTGTTAATCGGCAGAAATATGCAAGTGCTCCTCCACAAGCAGGTCTACTAATGCCTTCCAACAGCAAGGAACAACCCTATGTTTCACCAAAAGATTTTTGTGAATACCCAAAAGTTTCTCCCAGAAAGAGTCGGGGTGGTGGGCGTCAGAAAGGTAGAAGCTTAATCTTGACTAACACACATGTGAAAACTTTGATTGCAGAGAAAGCAAAATTGAAACAGCAACTACAGCTATAAAAGGCAACTGCTAAGGCAGCTAGAAGTTTATTTGCTAAGAAGCCTAAAACAGGTCGTATGGTGCAGGATGATTCTTCCGATGGAGGAGATGATCTATCTGAAGAAGATGACAGACAGATGGTTCTAAACAATTAATCTGATAGTGGTTAATCATTTGAGTTCCAGGACCTGGAATGGGAGCCAGTTGTTGATGACTATGTTCTGGTACGATTCCCCAAAAATGTGTTCTATGTCGCCAAAATACTAGCTAACAAGGATGAAGAGGGTGATTTTGAAGTGACTTTTCTCCGCAAGAGTGTGAAAACAATTGGCTTCATAATGCCCAATGTTCCAGATAATGCTTCCGCTAATGCATTAGACATTGCGTTGCTCCTTCCACCTCCTGAAGAAATAAAAACAAAACGATTATCATGGTACATCCGTTTTCCCGTTAGCTTTGGTAATCTCGATGTACTGTTATGAGCCTGGGTGGCTAATAATACTCTTAGGAAAGGTTAAAATTAAGGAAAACAGGATAAGCTCAGATAATTAAAAAGGATTGTTTGAAGTGATTAATAAAGATTTTACTTGCTCTAAAGTTGGAAGAGTATACAATGATATTCAATTAAAGTTAAGTCCAACGGAAGTGAAAGGGAAGGACTTAAGGAAGGTTGTAGTTAAAAAGGAGGATCACATATAAAGGAAGGGAACTTACCCCAGCCTCTCACCCGGACCCTCTGGAAGCAGCCCAAGGAACAGCCGCTGTCTGGTCTGATGTTCGTAGTAGACGACGCCGGTCCTGGTCGTTGACGTCTATTTCACACTTCTCACCCCACCACGTGACAGTGGTTCCCTTATTGCTTTGGAGGCGGGCTGTTTCGGTTTTTGTGTTACTACCCTGAAATGTTCTTGGAACAGCATCTTTGCTGTTGCCAGGCGTCTTGTGTGAATGCCCCGTCGACTTGCTGCAATAATTCTTAATCTGATGTTTTGATACTCAAGCAGTTTTGTGGCGTCTTCGCGCCATTATTCTGTCGTGCCTGAAATCGTTCTGGCTTGGCGTTAGTGAACTCTGTGGCGCCTTTTCGTCGGTTTTGCTTGGTTAGGAAGTTTGAACGGGACCAATCATAACAGTGCGTTGAGGCAGTTTTTTGCAGCCATTGTTTGGGAAAATACATACTTTTTCAGTTTAAGGCGATGGAAGATAATGATATTATATGATTTAGTGAAGTTATTGATGTATTGGGGTATGTGAAATGGTTATATGACATGATTTATGAAAAAAAATATTTCGTCTCACTGTGTACTACATGTAGTACACAGTATTTGTAACCATATACAGTCCGTTCTTAATTTTGTTGCTTACAATTGACATTATAGTGGTAACATACATATATACGAAACATAATTACCTGTATGATAAAGGTAACACATATTACACATACAGCTGCTTGTTTTCCTTAAAAGTTGCCAGTATAGTAAAGGTAGCATTATTCTATGGAGAGAGAGAGAGAGAGAGAGAGAGAGAGAGAGAGAGAGAGAGAGAGAGACTGTGTATATAGACGAAACACAAGTATCTTGAATACACAAACAACATGTATTACAGGTATAATGTAGGATGCAACCACTGGGTCAGTACAGAGAGAAAGGGAGAGAGAGAGAGAGAGAGAGAGAGAGAGAGAGAGAGAGAAGCCTCATACAGGCTCTTTAAGCTTTATTCCAGTGCACACGACCACCGCCCCTGCAAAAGTGTAGGGGGGTGGAGTGCTCCCTCCCTCCATCCCGAAGCGAGTGTACAATGTATAAAACGGCTACCAAACTGTAGTCTGTACACAGTTACTTGTGATCGGCCAGCTCGTTCAGGTGTGCCTTGTTCGTTTTCTGCCACACACTTACTTCACCTATGCACATTGTCGTTTCCTGTACTTCGCATCCAACGTCTGTGGTAAGTGTATCATTTGCATCTCGGTGCTAGTTTCCTGGGTGGCCTTAACACATGTATGTAATTTTGTTTGCTCATGAGTGTAATCGTCACTTGTTGGATAGCTACATTAGCACACACGTGTGTCTGTATGGTGCTCGTTAACTGCATGTACATAGTTCATGCCGGTCGTGGGCGCTGCCATACAGGATGAGGGACCCTTCAGGCAATGGGCAAGCGACCATAGGGGAGGGGCTACGACCTTGCTTTCCATTCGCGAGCAAACATACCATTCGTTAGACTGTGTCGGGGAGGGGGGAGAATGGCCTAATGAATCCTGCTGGCAGGCCCTTTCATCGGGTGGGGGTCATATTTGGTTTGGTCACGCCCCTTCACAGGCGGGGCTGTGGAGGTGAGTGCATAAAAAAAAAGGTACGACCGTCCCTTCAGGATGTATTGTGCGCTCGCAGGCTGTCAGTAGATTTATGTACATTTAGAGAAATGTAATGTATGTTGTTACAGCAGCACAGCACACACACTATGTACCGTACTTGACTCCTAACATTATTCGTATTAGAATAAATGTACGAGTGGTGGTGATCGAAGTTAGGAGTTTCCCCTGGGACAAAAAAATTATGTACTACCTGACTGCGTACATGTACTGTCTCACACACACGCTGGTTGAACTAGGCCAGGGTGCTGCATTCATATGATGTCTGAGTCTCTGCTGTACGAGGTAGGAATGGAGTGGTGACAGAATGCAATGGCGTTGGGACAGGGCCGTAGCTAANNGGGGGGGCATTGTGGGGCAATGCCCTACCTTAAAATACCAATGCCCTACCTTAATAATCGACTAATAAAAAGCAAAGTAGGTACTGAAGCAGATTATGACGGAAAAAAAATACTAGCGTATAGTGGCATCTGTGATCTAGTCTTACAGTCATAATTCGTTATACTGCTTATAGATGGCATTTGAAGTCTGTTTTGCGATATTTGTTCGTATTGCAGTCTATGGCACGGGGAATCCCCTAGCCTCCACTTTTAAGCCCTATCAGTGTTGCCAACCCTGAAATCTAGCTGACGGTAGAATTTATCAAAAATTTCGGTAGATTTTCCGAAATTATGTTTTAATTTATACATTACATCAAAAAAGTAGGTAAAGGCCAGAATTTGAAAAAAAAAAAAAATAAAAAAACGTTTTAAATCTGTATCAGAATTATTGTAATATTATTTCCATCAAAATCAAATTGACAACACAAGATAATGATGAAATTAAAAAAATTAATTTCAACTAAGAATACAAACAGACTTAATTCAAAACTTCTTAGTATTCATCTACAATCAAATACGGCAATTACCTACCTACCAAACTTGTTCGCGTAATATCTCAAAGCTCATTTTGGAGAATTTCCAAAAATTATACGCGTAAGGAAAAATATACTGTACTGTCAACAGAATAAAAAAAAATACCCAAATAAAACTAAGGATGCATTATCATCGGTCGATAAACTCGTGAAATTTAAAGAATATATATCATAAATACCTAAAAATTATGATTCCTTAAATTACGGTATATTTTGCTACCGTAGTTGTAACCCTACGGTAGGTGGTAGATTTGTGCTGAATACGGGAGATCTACCGTAATTACGGTGTAGTTGGCAACACTGAGCCCTATGGGGATTCCGTTTTTAAACTAAAATAAGCAAATTAGAGGTTATTTGTCTGTATGTGGTGGGCGTTGGTTAGTGCAGTACAGTTTTTCAGTCAGATAGGGACACAATTGTTTGTTTATTGCTGTCAATTGAAGATTGATTGATTTTGCGATGGATATACGGACTTTCTTTAGCAAAAAAAGAAGAGTAGAAAAAGAAATTGACCACGAAGAACCTCATTCCTCACAACAGATGGAAGCACAGGATTCAACAGCTACTTCTAGCCGTATGGAAACAGGTACGGTGAAACATGTTGGTAATGCTAACTATGGTATTCCTTCTGATATTGCACAAATCGGAGAACCTATAAAGCAGGTGATTTTAGACACATATCCAAAAGATAATAACAGCAGGGCCTTTGTAGTGGACTGGTTCAAGCGATATAAATGGTTGCAGTATTCTGTCGCGAAAGATGCTGCTTTTTGCTATCCTTGCCAGCAATTTTTACCACATGGAAGCAAACAGACTTCGTACACATCTACAGGATTTAAAAACTGGAAAAATGCCACTGATTCGAAAACTGGTTTTCCAAAGCATGAAAAATCCATTCCTCATCTACAAGCCGTGGCGATGTGGCAGGAAAAATTACATAGATTATCAACAACTAGCAGTGTTTCAACGTTAATACATCAAAAAGCATTAGAACAAAACAGGTATTACGTGAAGTCTATTATTGAAGTAATACAATTTCTCGTTGTCAATGAACTAGCTTTGCGTGGAAATTATATTTTGGAGGAAGAAAAAGAACAAGGATTATTTCAGAATTTGTTTGAATATACGTGCATGAAAGATCCCAATTTGAAGGAGGCTCTCATTCATATACCACAAAATGCAACATATCGTTCACCTGAAATTCAAAATCAAATAATTCAAGCAATGGTTCAAGTAGTACGAAATTCCATTGTTAAAGATATTAAGGAATCTGACGTGAACTGGTTTACTTTAATGGAAGATGGGACGAAAGATAAAAATAATCGTGAAAATATTGCAATAGCAATACGTTATGTTAAGGATGGAACTGTCAATGAGTCGTTGCTGACAGTTACAACTACTGTAAACCTTGATGCAGCCACTTTTACGGAATTAACGTTAAATACCCTTACGGAAAATAACATTGACCTCTCTTGTATGCTAAGCCAATGCTATGATGGAGCAAGTGTAATGAGTGGGAAAGTTTCGGGAGTTGCCACCAGAATAGAAAATAAATTGGGCCGAAATATTCCTTACGTCCATTGCTATAACCATCGCTTGCATTTGATAGTCATCAGGACTATCTCGGAAATGACTTACATTCGATTATTTTTTGATCAATGCATCATGTTGCACGAATTCTTTCACCATGGCAAAATAGCCGCCTTGTATGATGGAAAAAGGATTGGCCGGCTTCTCGAACAGCGTTGGTCAGGACACTTGGCGGTTACAAAAGTTGTGAACGAGAATTTTTTATCGATTTTGAAGACTTTAGATGAAATTAAAAATAACAGATTTAACGGTGACTTCGTCGCTAAAAGTGTCGGCATTAAAAAAGTCATGCTTAACTTAGAATTCCGAATGGCCATGGTTGTAGCCAACAAAATCTTATCCATGCTTCAGCCTGCAGATGCAGCTTTACAAGCGCGAAGTGCAGGGTTGAAAGACGCCATAACAATCATAAAGTGCGTCCAAAATGAAATAATTAAGCTGAGAACTGATGAAATGTATCATCAAATTTTGGAAGAAGCTAAGTCTAAGACAAGCGGCGATTCCGAAAACCAGATTCAGAAGAGACAAATCAAAAAATCAAACCGGATGGATGATTACTTGACGTATGCTCCTTCCTGTTCCTCTGCGAGTCAAAATATAGAAGACCAGAATGATCAGCCATTTAAATCAGAATATTTTGAAACGTTAGATATACTAATTGCTGAATTGCAAAGAAGATTTTCGGACAATGATGACCTACTAAATTCAATAGCTAATCTCGATGAGTTGGATTTAGACAAAATGGTACCTCTAAAAAATATAGGTAAGTGTGAGAAAATTAAAGAAAACTACATTTCTGCCTGTATTGTATTAGTGTCATTTCATGTCACATTCATAATATCTACTAATTTTCAGGTCTAACAATACCATCAAGGGAAGAGGCTTCTGTGGTCAAAGATTATTTGAGTCGTCGCGACGATAAAATGGAAAACACATTGCGAGTTTTATACAGGCAGCGAGAGGCTTTCAAAGATACATATGAACTTTTTGCATGTGTGGCGACCATAGGATGTAGCACTGCTGTGTGCGAATCTACATTTTCAACTTTGACTGCAATCAATAGGCCTCAGAGGCTATCAATGGGTCACGAAAGAATGGCAGGCATGGTATTCCTGGCCTTTGAAAAGAAAAGAACCAAGTCAGTTGACCTGAATGAAGTCCTTCGCATTTTTAATAATATGGCAAATCGAAGAATTCAGGTGTTTTAAGGAAGGGCTTTTTATTGTTATATTGAATTTGTTTGAATATGATTGGAGAAATAATAATATAAATCGGAGTAAATAACTTTTTTATATACTTATACAGAGTGTAACAAAATTCCATTAAATGCCGAATGGGGGTCATTCCACCCATCAATACGAACAACTTTTACAATGGGACCAACTTCGAAATCGCAATTTAAGGGAATTTTGTTACACCCTGTATAAAACCACGACGATTACTTAAGTATTAACCTGACTCACACAATATGTTACAAGTCAAGAAAGCCAAAAATCGATTGACCACATAGAAATCGGAATAAATTCCGTTTTTTATGATTGACCAGAACAGATCAAGTAACATTTATACTTCCGCCCTACCTGTAACCACAGCTGCCCTACCTTAAATTCAAGTCTAGCTACGGCCCTGTGTGGGGAGAGTGTTAGCACGCCGAGTGAACCTGATGAAGTTTCTCAAAAATAGCCTACCCTTCAAGTAGTACGCTATAGTTCATGTAGTAGTATAGACATGATTTATTTACCCCCCTCGTGCGTGGGAGGGTATTCGATCGATATGGCTCGCTCTTGGGAGACGACCCATGAGTGTTTACAGCTGAAACTGAAGGTGCACCTGGTGGTTACACGTGGCCCTGCGGTGCGGGGTAGGGATGGCACTCTGACATAATTAAATGGCATGGGGAGAGGGGGAGCACCCCAAGTTAATCTTTTTTGTATGCTCCCTAGACAGTGTGCTGGCACTCGATCGATATATCTCGTGGGTACACTAGGCTAGTTGTGACGCACAGAAACTTCGTGTTTTCAGGCTAGCTTAGTGGTATGCATTATTTCCCATAGGTTCCCTCCTGGTCATCCGGCATCAAGCAGTCGTTAGCATGTTTTACCAGACCGGCCAGTCGTGACACCCTTCGTCGTCTGGCTTTCTCCTTCTCTTCTACATTCAAGATGAAATCTGGTCGTCCCTCCTTTTCGTCTTTCCCATCTTTCGCATCAGATTTGCAGTCATCATCCATTTTTCTTCTTCTTCCACATCACAGGCATCCCTATCGACTAGCGCACCCTATGATGCGAGCACTGACACTGCAGTGCGACTTTTGCAACAAGGTGTTTACAGTCCACAAAACTGGGCTGCGACATGAACGCACCTGCGCCCTTAATCTGTTCAGAGAGGTACAGCACATGTGTGAGAGGTATGGGGTGACATTCGCCGTCATACACTCTGGCCATCTCGTAACATGTACCAGCTAGATCAGACAGGGCGCTTCGACCCTCTGCAAGTTCTGCAATGAGAGTTTCAACCACACTGGAGATGCACGTAGCCACGAACGTGGCTGCTGGGTGAACTCCGATGCCAAGACTTTCGAGTGCAGGAACTGTGGGAGGCAGTTTACACAGGCTGACTTTCTGTATGCACTCTAGGGTGAAACAAATTTTTCAAAAATATTAAATTTAATTTTAATAGTGTGGAAAAGGCGCCATTTAATGTAATGATTAATTATACAGAGTTTTATTTCAATAAAAAATTATATTCAGCTGCCCCCCAGCCTCTAAAATTTCAGAATTTCAGGTAAAAATATTTTGTGGTCTAATTTCATTATGATACAATTACTTCTGACCTGACATATCTAAAGCGAAATTCCCGCATAAATAGTAAGGAATACCGGGGAGTGTGGTGCGGGGGTGAAGGTAAAAGTATTGGGTTATTTATTTCGTCATCATTCGCCCGCGCCACAGGGCATAAAGTTCTCTTGTACTCGCGTCTCGCAAATTTACTGATTAATTGTTTTAATAACATTGTCAAGTACTTTGCTGTAAGATTATTGAACTTTGACCTTCACTAACTATTTTTACTGACTATTGTAAGCAAATAAACATGGAAACTGTATCTCAAGTGCAAACTAGGAATAAGTGGAATTGTGTAATATTTTGTGCTCCAGAACTATACTATGTGAGAATGTTTTACCTACACACGATAATGTTATGAAGTTCTATATTTGAATAAACACGAAAATAGCCAGTCAAGTTGCATTAAAGTTCGAATAATTGTGGCAGAAGGCTTCAATTCCAACTGTGTCTCACACACGTATTCTGCAGCTTTTACGGTCTAACCGTGACAAAAATAGAAATATTATTAAGCCGTTAAAAGGCCGGAAAGGCAGTGAATTTCTTAACAAAAATATAAAGGATTTCCAGAATAGTGCAAAAACAAAGTTGTTTGATATTTCCTCTTGCAAATGCTCTAATTTCCATAGTTGTAATTGCGCTAAAGGACGCAAAGTTCCAGTGGCAAAACGAGCGTTTCTCTTGGATAAAAGAAACAACCGAAAGATGGTAATGGGCTCAGTAGATAAAATTGCATCGAAGGTGAATGAAAGAAAAGCTCAGAGACAAGTTAAAAGTTCATCTCGATTTGATAAATACAGAAAAACTGCAACCGAAAGTAGATTGCCTTTGGCCAACGATTCAGATTCCAGTTTTCTTTCTTCTGATGTCAATATTGACGAATTTATCCCAAGTCCACAATCAAAGCCAAAAAAAACTCCACCTAGAGAAAATCTCAACTCTCAAATGAGACTCTCTCTCTCTCTCTAAATTTGTATTAGCTTGCGACAGGACAGGGGTGCCTGATAGAAGTGGAGCATCCATTGCCAGTGCTGTTTTAGAAGATGTTGGCATTATTACAAAAGAAAACACCTCAAAGGTAATAGATAGAATGAAAGTACGGAGACGGCGAGAAAAATGCTGCGAAAATCTGCAAAAGAGAGATATGAAAAATACTATAATGCTGCAGGGTTTATATTTTGATGGACGAAAAGACAATACAATTATAGTTGAAGAAAAGTTGGGAAAATCCTATCATAAAATAATAAAAGAGGAACATTATTTGTTGATCCAGGAGCCAGAGTCTATTTATATCGGGCATGTGTCTCCTTCATCCTGCTCAGTAAAGTCTGTTTCGTCTTCTATTGTCAAATATCTAGAAAAAAACGATTTCGACTATTCAAATCTCTCTGCTGTTGGATGCGACGGTACTGTGGTTAACACTGGACTCAAAAATAGAGTTATCACCTACACCATTTGTTTCAACACCTAGATGAATCGACTACTGGCTCTCGGGAATATTCAGGTCCTATCGGCAAGCAACTGGTCGGGTGTGAAAAGCTTAAAATATGGTCCATACCGTATAAGAAGGCCACTTTCTGACAGTCAGTGAGTGGCAACTTAACTTATACGTAACAAACAAAGCGCCATTTACAAAATCCTGTATCAGCTGATGCACGAACGAACAAAAGTTAAAATTACGTTGGCTATTCTGAGTGCACTGCCGATGCGCATCAGAAAAGCAGAAAATACGCGTATAAGAAAGAGTTCGTAGATTAATTAATACATTTTATTTTACGAGGTCACAAAACAATGGTTGTTAGTGTTAAAAACTAAACTTCGTGATAATGTAGTTATGTTTAGGTGATCAAAATGAAATGTACAATAGAACGATACGACGTGGAAAAGTTTTCTGTAGTTGTGCGAACTTCAGAAAGCTTTTTCCCGTCGTATCATCCATCTCAAACCTTGCTTTCAACACGTCCATTATATTAATTTCAAAAGCATACAGAAATATTGCATAATATTGTTGAATTATTTTTTCTAATAATTTGACGAAACGACAAGAATTTTAAATATATTTCCAGCCCGTAACATAAGAATTATCAACTTTAAATAATACGCTATCTCTTGACCATAAAGAGAGTTACTCAAAACTTCGTCGTGACGTACTGCGCGCTATCTATCGGATATTCTGCGAGCTATTACCAGCCAGAAATGAACCTCTTTCCTGCATGATATATAACGAATTTGCAAACATACGCCAATAGTTATATTTTTCCACGAGCTCTGCATAATTTTTAAAGTAACATATATTTCATATACAACGATTTGGAGTACAAGTCATTTATATCCGGACGGTAATCGTTCGTCTACTGAAATTATACGCCATATTGTTCTCTAGAAACCCATCTCCTTGATTCCGTAGACACGCGTGAATAGTTTTTAAGCAATTCTAACGTTATTCCACGTCACATATTTCCAACTCGAATATATTAGCTATAACGTCCAAAGTGTAATAATAGATACAACAGACCGTCTCGCAAATTTTAACCCAAATTCACGATCTCGGACAAATTAAAAAATAGTTATCAAATATCTCACATTTTATATTTTTACTTTTATAACCTACTTATATTTTTAGACAGATGTCAGTCTTAAAATATCTTAAAATTTGTTGACGGACCAGCTGATGGCGGAAGGATACGTAGTCAGATGTAAACAGTGACGCTACTTTCGTCAAGCTGTCAAAAAGTGGCCTTCTTATATGGTACAGAATATGACAGACTACCGTACGATAGTCGCAGAAATACTAGTCATCGATAAAAATTACCTAAGTGCATATCAGAAATACCTCCTAGATATTTGCGAAGCAGTAATAAGTGGTTTGTGCTCTGGAAGTTTGTCACTGAGAGATCCGGGAAAGATGTCCCCCACCAGATGTCTGACAACTGCAAACCGGATTCTGCGTTTATATATTTCAAGTGAAGAACCATGACGTAATATTTCAATGCTATCCGAATACATTGTGAAGGTGTATGCTCCTACCTGGTTTGCTATAAAGTGCCACTCTTCATGCAAAGACGGTGCTAAACATGTTTTTAAAACGATCCAAGCTTCGAGTTACCTGAGTAATAAGCTTAATATGGTGATAGTTCCTGTAATCCAGAGAAACACCTACTTTGCGCATCCCAAAAACATTTTACTGGCCATGATTACTGACGACAGAAAACACATTCGAGAACTTGGTTTACGTAAAATCATGGAAGCTAAAAGTTATTCGCGAGGTATTCGTACGTTTGTTATCCGTCCTCTCAACTTTAATGCAAAGGAATATATAGATATTATATGCTGGCAGTCGTGCACTATCACGGAACCTCCCTTAAAATTCCCGGTATCCCAAAAAGAACTCGATGATCTTATAAATAGCGGAAAAACAGAGCTGAGTTTTCCACGATTTCCTTGCCACACCCAGGCAGTAGAAATATGAGTCAAACTGGTCACTTAAGCCTCAGTGATGTGTGGATACAACAAAAAAGACGGATACATTCGTACGAGACTGGAATCTCGAAAAAATATACCTAGATTTGAAATCAAAGTGTATTATGATGTTTAAAGAAGTTAATGTCTAATTTTAAGTGATTTTTATATGAAAATATTTTATGCCCTGCGGGGCAGCTTAAGACATTTTTATTTTGTATCGAGATTTTNTTAAGTGATTTTTATATGAAAATATTTTATGCCCTGCGGGGCAGCTTAAGACATTTTTATTTTGTATCGAGATTTTACATGCTTCATACAGAGCCCAAAATGCAACTTTTCTGCACTATTAATAGATGATTTAAAATAAAAATTAATTTTTGTCTGTTTCGTTCTACTCTAGTGCACACAGTGCCAAGTGCAATGGAACCCCCACCCCACTGCCAGGGAAAAGAGCTCGCATCACAGTGGCAACNCTAGTGCACACAGTGCCAAGTGCAATGGAACCCCCACCCCACTGCCAGGGAAAAGAGCTCGCATCACAGTGGCAACTAACTCCCAGCTGGGGACATCTAATGCACCACAGCCCATACCATTTGTTCTGGCCCGCCTTATTGCCGAAGAGGGCCGATCTCGCCGTAGGGCAGGTGAATGTAATGCGTATGGGTTTGTGGAGGCGGAGAGCGAATTTCGGGGCACGATGAAAACCTACATAGCCGAGAATACCCAGAGCCAGGTCATGGATATTTGCAGCTACCTCGAGTGTATGAAGGAAACAATTATCGGTCAGCTGGAGCAGGAGAACGAGGACCATAGAGCGATTAAATTTAATATCTTCCTCGAATGCATGTATGGCAAACTAGAGCCACACAAATACGAGACGGACCAGCGTGACCATGTTAATGTACATATTTTCAAGATATGTCTTACGATGACCAGTCACAAGTGATGGGCCTTACAGGTGTCGAGACACTGACTGAGCACAGAAGATACTGTAACCAACATTCGCCTGTTCGTGAGGCTATACACTTCCCCAGAGAGTAATGGCAAGCCTCCTGTGCTCAAGTTTGGTAATTACTATAATGTCGATAAGGTGCCTGTAGTGGTGTATGCTGACTTTGAGGCTATGCTCGTTCCTGTACAGTCTGGCCAGCCAAACCCGGATGCCTCCCATACCTACAGGTACTAGAAGAATGAGCCCTACAGTTATGGCCTTTACATCAATGTGGATAACACAGTAATACTGGCCTCCAAAACCTCAAGCCTGCCCAGAGATGTGCAACTGTACACTGGGGTAGATGCATCGAGGAAATTCATGGAGGAAATCGTGAAGATTGTCAATCTCACGAAGGACAAATATAGCCAGTCCGAGCCTATGCGAGCGCTGACTTCTGGCGAACAGACTGGCTAAGCTCTTGCCATCACCTGCTGCCACTGTAATGGTCCCTTCACCGACACTAACCACAAGGTTCGTGACCACGACCATTTTACCAAGAGATTGCCAATCTTCTTCCACATCTTGACATACGACTCGAATTTTATTATTCAGCAGTTGGGCTATGACACCCAGGATATGTTTATTATCCCGCACTCAGAGGAAGAACTTAATACCTTCAGCAAAAGTTTAGGAGACCAATTCACGATTCAATTTATAGACACATTTATATTCATGCCTGCCATCCTCGCAATGCTTGCACAGAACCTGCCATCGTCCGCGTTTAGGACCACTGCAGCATTATACAAACCCGGTCAGCTAGAGTTGGTTACTCAGAAAGAAGTGTTCCCTTACGACTATGTCGACTCGTGGGGGAATCTCGCCCTGCCACAGCTGCCACTCATGGCATCCTTTCACAACCATATCACCAGATGCGACATCACCGATGCGGATTACCACCACACACAGGCAGTCTGGGCGGCATTTGGGTGTCGCACACTGCAAGACTACTCAGAGAGTTGTACCTGAAGACAGATTTGTTGCGCTGTGTGACGTGTTTGAGAATTTGCTGGATTGTGCCCGCTATGTGAGTGCCCCCGGACTATCCTTCGATGCAATGTTGTGGAAGACACAGGTGGAGTTTGACCTTATTGTCGACTACGACGTCCACCTGTTTATAGAGGCTGGTATCTGGGGAGGGGTGACCCAGTGCATCAAGTGTCACAGAGTGGCAAATAATAACGATTTGCCAGCCATGTACGATGCCAGCAGACTGTCTACCTACCTCCATTATGTGGATGCCAATAATTAATATGGATGGGCAATTTCACTGCCGCTGCCATAGAGCAATTTCAAATGGGCCACTATGGATATTGATGTTATATCGGTGCCAGACGATGGAGATGTAGGCTACATACTGGAGGAAGATGTAGAGTACCCCACCACACTCCAAGAGGACCACAACGACCTACTGTTCCTCCTACCAGTGAACGAGTGCCCCCCCCCCCAGTTCCAAACAACAAAGAATCTAAACTCATGACGACATTGCATGGCCAATTACATTGTTCACTATATTAACCTCAAGCAGGCATTGAGTCATGGGTTAAGGCTGAAGACTATCCACTGGGTACTGCAAATCTACCAGAAGGTGTGGCTGAAACCATATATTGACAGGAATATGGAGAAATGCAAATCATGCAAAGAAACTTATTGCAAAACCAGCTTTCGAATGTCGAACTGTATATGACGTATTTATATCACTGGTTAAATTAGATCATGAAAATATTACATTTGATAAGTCCATTTATGCTGGCTTCACCATACTTGATCTGTCGAAGACTCTCATGTATCGCTTCCACAATGTCGTAATGCAGGCATGGTATAGCAGTAACATGGGTCTCATATGCATAGACACCGACTCCTTTGTGCTGGAAATCTGTAGACCCAACTTCTACAGGCAGCTCGGCTCAGATCCGATACATATGGCCGAATTCGATACTAGTGCCTACCCTCCCACTCATTCCTGCTACTCGCCTGCCAACACAAGGGTGATTGACGAATTCAAGGATGAGTGTGGAGGTAATTATATGTTGGGGTTTGTCGGACTGAGGGCGAAGTTATATGCGTACAAATGTCAGGATATGGTTATGAAGCGAGCCAAAGGGGTGCAGAAGTGTGTCGTGAAGAATACCATCACCTTTGACGACTATAAATGTATCTTAGTGGAACAGCAGTTAATGAGAGTACAGGTCAACAGTATTAGGTCGCACCATCACGATGTGTATACACATTGTACCAACAAATTGACTCTTTCGTGGATGGATGCCAAACGACAAATATGTGATGATGGGGTACATACTGTCTCTTATGGTTATGACGGTTAATGTTCTGTACACGCACCTCTGGGGCAGGCATATATCATCATGTATGTGTCTGCCCCTGGGAGAGCAATAGGGGTCGAGATACATAGTAGGAGGCAGTTCATCGCCCCGGGCTTGTTGAAGTTGAAGTGCTTCCATTCCCCTCTCCCACAACGAATAGCATGGGTGTGTTGATCTGTTCCAATTATTTTTTTCAGTAGTATAATATAGCACATGCAAGAGTCATATTCATCTTGTCAGGTGTGTTGCTGATGATGGCTGGTGGCACTCTGTAGTCCATGCAGGAGCTTTTACTTATCCCGTCAGGTGTGATGCCAATGTGTTTTGAGGAGATCCTGTTTTTTTTCTCTTCGATATTATTGAATATGCAGGTTGTAGCTTTGGGTCAAGCTGCCTATGTGTAAAATATTTGCTTTTTTTCAACAGCACACTGTAGGTCGTGCAAGAGTCATATTCATCTTGCCAGGCGTGTTGCTGTTGATGAATGGTGGTTCTGTTGAATGGTGACACGCTGTAGCCCATGCAAGAGGTATCCTTATCTAGTCAGGCATGTTACCGATATGTCCTGCTGTGTGTAATGTTTCTGAAATCATTCGTGTGTGTACTTGTGCACTGTTGCAATTATGTGTTTTTTTTCCAGCATCATTCTGTATCACATGCAAGAATTGTATTCATCTTGTCAGGTGTGTTGCTGTTGATGAATGGTGGCATTATTGAATAGTCGCACACTGTAGCCAGTGCAAGAGGAATACTTATCTTGCCAGGTGTGTTACGAATTTGTAGTGATGTGTGTACTATTTCACATTACACTGTCACTCATGCGCATACTTGTGCATGGGATTGGTCGTCTATGTTGGGCCACCGACTTGGGGTTTATAGCCAATTCGTGGAGGACACAATGCTTATCCAAGGGGGGGNCGTCTCGTACTTGTATTTACTCTTTATTCCAGTGCTGTCCCCCTTCTCTCCTCATCAGCTTATACTGTTCTCTTCTTCTTTGCCTGGCATCTTTCTGCGCGTTCCTTTGTCTGTTTTGAATTATTTTTAGGTGGGCTGTTTTTCCCGTTCGCAGTTTCGTAAGCCACCTGTGCGCTATGCTTGCGATGCCACTAGTATTTTTGTATACGCATACATGTACAAGACTTGTTTGCATTTAAGGAAAATTCCCAGTGGTGTTCTTTACTGGCGTAGTGTACTGCCCCGGTCCCAAGCCCGGGAGCCATCCACATGATTATGCCATGTGGATGGAAAAGTGTGAGGGCGATGCTGCGAACTTAAACATCCTTGCGAGAGTGAGTGCTACCATGCTGCTGACGAAGCCATGTAAGTGTAATTAGTGTTTTTATCTTACCGCATGCACGTGCAACATGACGTCTAGGTCAGCACGTGCAGCTGGCTTCGCTCCATACCACACAGACAAGTTGTACAAAACAGAAGTGCACGTGCTGGTGCATAATTGACACTCATGTATATTACTGCACATTTGTCTCTGTATGGATGCATATAACTTTTATATAGAGACACGACCTGCCCATTTTTTTTTATTTATACATAAATTTTAATTTCTGAATAATAGAATGACAATATTTGTTATATATAATTTGTTACTATGACAAGTTTATTATCTGGGGAGTGCATAGGCCGATGCGAGTATTGACTTTATTTATTCTCCTAACACTCCCCGTACAATGGTGATTTTTATATAAAGTCGGGGTCTGTCCAAATGTTTTTCCGAATGCCGGGATGGTAATAACTATACATGTATTCAACATTAAACATCCTTCTTTCCTCGATGTCGCAGTAGTATTTGGGTCAAGACGCTCGACTGTCGACCCAAGGGGTGCCAAAACGATCCCACATTCCTCCAGCCTTTTTTGAGTTCCGAAATAAGAACCAACTAAAAAAAATTCCAGTGCTCCTAGCGACCACCGATAGAACTGAACTCCCCGATGCTAGCGCGCCCCTGCCAGCGACGTAATTGCCAACACACAAGATGGCGGTGGCGATACGAGCGCTCCTAGCTGTTAATGGTAAAACGTAGTACACTCTAGTGGCGGGCGCAAGAATTAAAGATTGGCCGCCTACAGCAAACACCTGGCGGCAGGTGCGGGAATTAAATATTGAGGACGTAAAAAGCATGAGTGAGTGAGAGAGAGAGAGAGAGAGAGAGAGAGAGAGAGAGAGGAAAAGGGTGGGAGACAAGAAGGCAAGAGAGAAAAACGAGACCAGAAGGAATATGAGAAAACCAAAGGATAAAGTGGACGAGAGAGAGACAGGAAGGAATAAGAGCGCATGCAAAATATAGCCATGTAGAATGTTTTAGCATGAAGTGAAAAGATCGGAATGCTAGAGCTTGAAGAAAGAAGGTGGAATGATAGAGCAGGAGGTTGGGCATAGGGAAAAAAAGGGAAATTCCGAGGGAAATAACAAGCTGGATGCTGTTGATGAGGAATGACAGAACAGGAGTTTTTGGCGGGACATAATCAAAAATGGCTGTCAAGGCACCCCAGCACCCCAGCCTGCAGCCTGGATAGCATGCATGCCCTATTTCTAGCTACTTATAGACATTAAATATTGCACTCGCTGAAAAATAAAAAGACCAATAGCGGAGATAGATAATTGAATGCTCTAAATATTAGCTGGGTTTTATTTTTATTAAGACCTCCATCCCTCACGAACTCAGATACGCCCCTCAGGCGTCCATGTAACAATATTGTCATACTGCTGACATGACTGATAAGCAGAACGTGTGTTAAAATAAAATGCAAGCAATATGCCTCCAGGCAAATTTTTTTCTTTTTTAACAGTTTCATATAACTTCCGGAATTTTCCCAGCTTTCGCTACAGCTAAACTAAATCGATTTTTATATATGCTGTATACGGTTAACAGAGCACTGTTGAAATAAACCTTTGAAAAATCTGAGTGAAGAGTGAAGCGATTTGGGTGGCTGTTAACAGCAAGGTCTTGAAAGCCGACGAGTGTGATTGAGGTAAGTATGGAGCAACGCCGGAATGAAAGGGCTGGGGAAAAGGAAGAACCCGAGAAAACCCGCAGACCAGTGGCATCATCCGGAATAATTCCTACATGCCAAAATCCGGGAGTTACCCGCATTTGGAAAATGTCACTGCCCTTACCTGCATGTATTTTAATGGACACGCTAACTGGCGTGTGCCCAGTGTAGTTGGTACTAAGTCAGTCGACTGGAATAGGCCTAAGCGCAGTTTAGTTTTCTCTCCAGTTAAAAGTCGTCAGTGGAGGAATAAGAAACGTTATTATATTTATGTGCAAAAATTTTAGGAAGAACTGCCAAAACTAACGAGGAAAATGTATTTTCTGGGCAGCTTAACTACATAACGCAGAATACATTTTTTTTGTGACCCCGAGAAAATAGACCAATAAACTATAATGTAAATAACAGCAAAGATAAACTACCTCATATTTTCTTCTGAAGTCTGAAATCTAGTATGAATATTCATTCAAATCTGTTATTAAGGAAAAGTAGAATGATTATGTATGTTCTGGCATAACGTGTCTCGGGTCCGGGTGTGGCGTCGGCTGTTCTTATCTTGGAAATTTTCTTTTTTTCCCTTAAAATTTTGCATTATCCCCTCGAAATTGACTTTATATCCCATGAAATTTCCCCTTTTCCCTTAAAATTTTCCTTTCTTCCCCTAAATGTATCGTTTTCCCCTCAAAAAGCACAGATCCCACAATTTGCAAAGAACGATCCATTAAAAGGATTTGGGGCTTTGTTTTTTACCCTTTAACTTGACCATAAGCTCATGACCTTGAAAGACCCTGAAACCATAAAATTAAAAAAAAAATCCCAGAAATTAAAAAAAAACTAAAAAATTTTAAAACTGAGGAAAAAATTATATTGCATCACCCTGGCTGCCATATTGGCTCTGAGTGACCTTGACCTTGACCCATGACTTTGACCCCACGGCCTTGACCCAATTACAATGACCCAATGACCTTGACCTTGACCCAATGACTATGACCTTGACCCCATGCCCATTACCTTGATCCTATTCCTATAACCTGTGCCCATGACCTTAGACCAAAAAATAGAAAAATTTTGCAAACATTTTTTAAAAACCTATAAAAACTTCTAAAATGTATTTACAATTATTAAATAATTGATTACAATTTTTTTAAAAGAAATATAAAATTAAAAGTTTGAATGCTTTGTTTGGAGGGAACGGGGGACTGGAGCCAACCAGCTACCATGTTATGACATCACCCAACCACCATATTGAATTGAAGTGACCTTGAACTTGACCTTTGATGTTGACCCCATGACCATGAACTTGANATCACCCAACCACCATATTGAATTGAAGTGACCTTGAACTTGACCTTTGATGTTGACCCCATGACCATGAACTTGACCTTTGATGTTGACCCCATGACCATGAACTTGAACCCAAACCTTTCACAAAATTCTCCCAAAAATTNATGAACTTGACCTTTGATGTTGACCCCATGACCATGAACTTGAACCCAAACCTTTCACAAAATTCTCCCAAAAATTCAAAAATATTTAAAACTTCCAAAAACATAAAATATATAAAAAAATTAAGTAACAATGTAGTTAAAATATGTAAAAACGTTTATTTATTACAGGAGGTCCCTCCACCACCACACTCGCCAAATTTTTTATTGGTTATTTAATCGGTCAATTACTCATACTCACTTTACCCCTTCCATGCCATACAACATCTACTATCCATTTATTTTTAGTATTGCCTACTAGATTGCACTGGTAAGTTAAGACATTATATTATATCAAGTCGTGGAACATCCACGAGAAACGTAATCTGTAGCAATTTTTGGTTGGGCTTACTTAATTAAGCCCAACACTTGCTCCATAGTTGGACCAATGTTGGAAAAAAATTCGTTGGCCTGATATAAAAATTACACTCGAGCTTACATTGGCCGAACGTAATGTTTTCAGTTGGAAGTTAATAAAATTAGAACACGTTTCCAACGAAACACCAACATTTAATTTTCTACATTGGCCCAAGATTATGATTTCAGTTGGGTGCCAACCAAAATAGAATGTATTTCCAACCAAACACCAACATGCCATTTTTTACCACTTTCCACATCTGGATATAATTAGGGAATTATTGTGTTACATAAACGATGCAAAATGATAATCTTAATTTTGTCCCCCTGTAGCAAAATTTGGTTGGGCCAACATTGGCCCAACATTTGGATTTACAATTCGGCCAATGTTGGCATATTACGTTGGCCCAACGCCGAAATGTCCCTCTGATTTACGTTGGCTCAACATGACTTTTATGCTGGTTGCCAAATGAAATACAACGTTGGCCCAACATAATTTTATGGTTGTGTGCAAACTGTTAAGAGTAGCATCTTTTCTCTTTCAGAAAGCCATCCACAATGTCATATACCCACAGTTGGCAATGTTCTGCTACAATGTGTTATTGCATTCATAATGCCAACCAAGGAACAATGTTCTGCCAATGTTGGTTACCAGTGTTTTAAATAAATTTCACCCATTAACCAAAAATTAAAACAATGTTTTTATAATATTTTTTTTTCTTGTCCCACTTTTTATTACGACCTGAAAATTTCATTAAAATATATCGGACCCGAAACCGCGCTTTCAGGAATAGTAACCCCACATGTTATCCACTAGCCTACTGTAGCTTCTTGTCGTTGATGAAGAAATAGACACATATCAGTACCAGTTCGACTTATTGTGTTATATATTTTTTTTATGTATTTAAGTCAAATTTTACTACTCTGAAACTGAATTTAAAACCTACCAGTTACAAGAATAGATACACTAAAGAAAAAAAAAAAAAAAAAAATTATATAGGNTAGCATCTCCGAGGTAGCGATAAAATGTGGATTTTCGCGTACGACAATTTCACGAGTGTACCGTGAATATTGGGAATCCGGTAAAACATCAAATCTTCGACATCGCTGAGGCCGGAAAAAGATCGTGAAAGAAAGGGAAATACGACGATTGACGAGAATCATTAAACGTGACAGACGTGCAATCCTTTCTCAAGTTGGCGCAGATTTCAATGCCTCCTGCATACCTTNTCGACATCGCTGAGGCCGGAAAAAGATCGTGAAAGAAAGGGAAATACGACGATTGACGAGAATCATTAAACGTGACAGACGTGCAATCCTTTCTCAAGTTGGCGCAGATTTCAATGCCTCCTGCATACCTTCAGACATTAGTCGAGTCCACGCCACGCCGTCTTGCGGCACTTCTGCGTGCTCGTGGGGGCCCTACACGATATTAGGCAGGTGTACCAGTTTTTTTGGTTCTTCAATGTATATTCCAACTAATTACGAATACACAACCAAAGATAGCCAGTTTATTTTTAAAGGATTTCTGTGCTAAAAAAACTTGAACAATTAAGCAAATAAAAGTAATTATATATGGGTATATCTAGAAATAATAATATCCTATGTTGGCATAATGTCTGCAATGTAATGCTGTCCCAACGCAACAAAAATAATCCTTCGCCAACTGTTATGCTTACAACATTGTCTAAACACACGAGGAACAAAACACAGTTTAATGAAAATTTACTTTTGGTAATTATTTGTATGTTGTGAAAATNTTGTCTAAACACACGAGGAACAAAACACAGTTTAATGAAAATTTACTTTTGGTAATTATTTGTATGTTGTGAAAATTGATATTTTTTATGCATTTAAAACTATTATTTTCGGTTAGTGCATTTATGTTGGTTGTACAATGTTGGTCCAAACAAATGTATACAGTACATACCAAATGCCGATGATATGTTTTCCAAAAAGTAAACAAGACATAAACAATGAAGCTAATATTAAACAAGACATGGTTTGTGAGTTAAAAACCTTAAATTTAAACAATAATAAAAAAATATTATGTTATTTCATCAGATATATGGCAATTTCCTTTGTTGGCATAACGTTTGTTAAACGATGTTGGCCCAACGTAACATTTAGTACCAATTACCAACTGTTGTGTTGTAAACATTAACATGATATATAACCAACTGATAATATTTTAAAGATAAATATCTCAGGTGATGAAGTACCTTCATATTGTATAAAATACGAGAAAGTGGCACTGTTTTCATTCAAAGAGGTTGTTCTGTAGTTTTACATAGAAAGTTGGTTGCCCAACATTGGCACAACAGAAAATTACACACATATTACCAACACTATGTTTACCAACTTGTTACCAACTATAAATCAACCATTTAAAATTACAATTTGAATAGATTATGACATTTTTTTATTTAGTTACATCATTGTCTGGAGACGGCTTAATAATCTCGTATCATTTTCGTGGTATGAAACTTTTGTTGGCATTTTACGTAGAGCCAACGTTGTGTTAATGTCTGTGTTTGAACCCAACACATAGCCAAAATTTCCAACGTACTGGGAAGATTAGGTTGGATTTTTGTTGGAAAAAAATGTTGGCCCAACGCACACACATTTACAAAACACCAACCATTGTCTTTCACACGTTTATCCAACATTCCACCAACACATTAAAAATACCCCATTCTCTCTTGTAACAGTTTTCTAAATTATTTCTTATATATGTATTTTATTGTATGATTTAACATACTTTTCATTAAATATATTAGGTTGAATTTGGCTGGCAAACAACGTTGGCCCAAAGTAAAATTAATGTTTGATTCGTACACAACATTTCCCAACCAACTTCCAACGTTGGCCCTACATATGTTGCTACTGGGAACTTCCATTATTTTCTTGCTTTTTCTGATTTAGTGACATAATTTTCTTGAAAGTGCTAAAGTTACATCACAAAACATGCATGGTAGTAGCTTCTTGGCATAATGTTCACTACACAATGTTGGCCCAACATAAAATACCATACCAAAACCCAACTGTCCAGTTTCCAACATTGAAACTACATATAACCAACTAAGGGTACATCATAGAAAAATTAACTCACATCTTGAAAAAAATTTATATTATTTAACGCAAAGAAAAGGGGCACTGTTTTCATTACGAAATATTATTTTCACAATTTGACTTTATATGATGATTGAACAACAATAGCCAAACAGAAGAAAAATTACCAATTACCAACAGCATGTCTCCCAACTTGTTACCAACCATATACCAACCATTTTCAAGTTTAAAATAATTACATTTGCAGTATGTTCTGGCTTTTTCTGATTTAATGACATCATTTTCTTGAGAGTGCTAAGTAATTTCACAAAATGTCCTTGGTAGAAATTTTTCTTTGACATATTATGTTGGGGCAACATTGTTTTAGTATTCGTGTTCCAATCTAACGTTAAGCCAATCTTGCTAACCAAAGTCCAACAATTGGACCAACGTATGCTTCTGCTGGGGTGTAAAATGCGGCATTTTAGCGGCAACAGCGATAGCAGGTATGAGTTGGTACGACACAGTTCACAAGTTGGCAGCTGTGCATAAGTTGCAATTTGCTCTTCCTGCAACAGAAGCCGACGACAGCAGCCTGTGGCACGCTCGTAGCTAGCAGTGTCCATCCAATGGCCTTCATGCTAGCTAGCCACAGTTTGAAAATACCATCATAAAGAAAAAATTCATTTTGCCATGTTTAACCCCTTGTATCAAAGTCAATTTTGTAACAATCCACTGAAAAAAAAAACATCACATGCAAGTTGCCAGAATAGCTTTAATTCATAAACAAAATACAATATAATTCGCCCTCCCATACAAGTTGAAAAAACCTGTGGCCGACTCGCTAGCCGCTAACTTCTCATCGCTGGATATCGGAACCCTGCCTGGGAATTATTTTTAAAATATGAAAATATCTTTCATCCTCATATTATTTCACTTAAATGGTTATCTATTTTAAGTTAAAATGTAGCAGGCAGGCTTTGCGTAACCAGAGCTGTTTTTATACAGTTGATACTGGAACACGAAATAGTCAAAGAGGGAGACTTTTGAGCTATGAGACTATTATTATCTGAAATAATCTCGTAAAAAAGGGCTGTGATTTTTCGGAAGACATGCAATTTATATGGATCCCTACCATTCTGTAAGCTATTTCCTTCTGCTTCGTTTATAATGTACTTAGAATGGGTAGTAGGATTGCTAAGGAAGATGGAGGATTGCTGAGGAGGATTGCTGAGGAGGATTGCTGAGGAGGATTGCTGAGGAGGATTGCTGAGGAGGATTGCTGAGGAGGAGGAAAAGTAGGAGGATTGCGAAGGATTGATGAAAATACTGACCCCACAGACTGACCCCTTTAGACAGACCCCAGCAGACTGACCCTGTATACTGACCCCAGCAGGTTGACCCTAGCAGATCCCAATGTGTTCCTTCAATGTATCGCCTTGCACAAACTGTATGGGATCAATGGCATAATGCTTCATCGCGTTAATAGCACTCTTCGTAGAGGCGGTTCTCTCATGTCTCCGAGCATGGCAGCTTTTGCTGAAGATCTTTCAACATTAGCAACACTGTTTTCCATGCAATTTTCCAGCAGTGGGAGAAGATAATATCCACAGTGATAAGCTCTACAGTAGACTTCATACAATCATTGGCTTGCATCATCTTCATGAAAAAACTCAAGTTATTTCAACAGTGGCAACTTGTGTGTCTACTTTGCCTAGTTACTGCTCTCTATATAAACTTACTAACATATTTCATCAATAATATTTAAGCATTTTTATACATCAATTCAACCAGACATTTTATCTTGCAGTTACATCGCAACAATTTCTTCCAGACAAGTTCTTCCAGACTTAACTCATGCTCTGCAACTGACCCCTCCTGCTCTGCAAATTAAAAATACCCCTAAATGACCCCTCCTGCTCTCCAAATGACCCCTAAATGACCCCTCCTGCTCTGCAAATGACTGCTAAATGACCCCTCCTGCTCTGAAAATGACCCCTAAATGACTCCTTCTGCTCTACAACTGAACCCTCCTGCTCCGTAAATGACCCCCAAAGACCTCTAAATGACCCCTAAATGACCCATTCAGCTCCAAAAAATGGCTCCTTCTGCTCAGAAACTGGACTATCCTGCTCCACAAATGACCCCTAAATGCCCCCTAAATTACACATTTTTATCTGCAAAAAAAAATTTTCTGCTCCACAAATGATGCTTTTTGCTCCGCAAATGATGCTTTCTGCTCCACAAATGACCCCTTCTGTTCCGCAATGACCCTTCCTGCTCTGGAAATGACCCCTAAATGACACCTAAATGACCTCTAAATTATGCCCTCTGCTCCATAAATGACCCCTCCTGCTCTGCAAATTAACTCTCACATTCCGTAACTGGCCGTCATGCTCCACAACTGACCCCTCACACAATCCAGGCTTCGCATTTATATAGTGGTTTGTGGTTTGCTGGTTTTTTATATTGTAATTCTCTGCAGTTAGGTAGAAGAAAATCAGTAAATATCTATGTGCCAAGTGGATTGAACCCACTTGCTCCTAAGCTATAGATGATTTACTGAAGCCAGGGTCCAACCCGAAACCTTGGAAAACATTTCTTCTTACTCTTGGCATAACTTGTGTATATTATCGTCAACACTGCTTTCCATAGCGTCTACATTATACACACAGTTACATTCGAGGTATTGAAGGCTCTAGTATAATATTGAGCCACCTCCTGGTGCTCAAGACTGGAAACAATTGGTAGAGAAATCCCCAGAAAGGGGATTGCCAACCTAAACAGCTCTCAATCCCAGCACCAAGGTACACCAGAGGAGAACTAGGAACGAAATCCGCCACTTTATGCTAAAGAAAGATTAAAACACAGGACCAAGCCTTATCAAGTCGTCTTACATTTTACTTCATCTTGGGAAAAACCTTAATGATAGAAAAGCAGACTTTAAGCACATGTATGCACAATGCAAAAGAGAAACAGAATGATCAAATATTAACCTTTGTGCTAGTTCACAAGTAGTTACTATGGTAATTTACTTTATCTTCATTTAATTATTTAATAACCAAGAAAGCTTTTAAACTCA